>SKCR01022772.1:0-600000 GCA_019454045.1 Zanthoxylum bungeanum
GACATCCACCCAAGTAAATAAGAAAAAGAAGGTATAGATATAGAAGGCAAAAGAATCAATAAAATTGAAGTACATAGATAGCTTACAAAAAAGGATAAAAAAAAATTACAGCCTTGAAAAGAGAACAATGGCTGCTTTTAGTTTTATTAAAAATTAAAAAAAAAAAAAGCTAATTTCTTTTTGGCTATTGCATATCATATGAAGCTATATCTATAATGTAGAAGAAACAACAGGCTTAGCCAACTGTACATTTGAAGAACATCATTCATTAAAAATAATACTCTACGAAATCATTTATCAATCCTGACATTATTACAAAGATGTCCAAGTTCAGGCCTTCCATCCATCCATGATTTGAAATTTATTTCAGCCGGTGAAGTGCAGTAAAGGTAGGACCTGAATGTGATTAGGAAAAAATACCGCCTGCAAATGTAACACAACATTTCCTTTCCTTGTCAAACTGCCATTTTTAAAAACACATGGGAGAATTTCAAAGCTTGATGAGAACTAATATCCATTGAGGTTTTACATTAGAAAGAAGTCGTTAGGAAACTAGTGACAGCCATTCAACAAATTAAATTTTTTTGCCCTAGTTTCCCTTTTGCATATTGCAATTAAAAAGATTCGGGTTTTGATTTGTTTAATTAATTCCATAAAGATATTAACACAGCTAAGTCAGAATTCAGGAAACAGGATTAAAACAAGTCAATCAGGGATATTTGTAAATCTGTTTTGTTGAGTTGTGTTAACTAACCTTAAAGCCTTCATACCCATGTCCATGACGTATGCTCGTTGCTCATCATATTCATTGGGAAACTTCTTAAGTTCCTCGCTGTAGTGCAGAATATCATCTCGTAAATGCCCTGCGCCTGCACACCTGTAAAATGAAGGAACAAACTCAGCACCATCAAGAATTAAAAAGCCCCTCAAATCATGACAAAGCATCACTCTCCCAAATTAAATACCTCTCAATGACGATATCGACATCAGCTTTGCTCTGGGGACCATAGACAAGAACTCTTGTTAAGTTTAATATGTCACGGTAATCACCCATCTTACGTGCTTCTTCATCAGAAGCCCAATCAGGTAAGTTCTCTTCATACGTAGATGACAGATGTGGGCCAACTAAAGATTGTGGAATCGTTGATGCAAAATTTGCTTCTGCATCAAGTCTAAGACAAATAATTGCCATCGCATATGCAACTCCTCCGATCCCCGTGTGAGACACAAAAAGGTAACACCCTGCACAGCTATTAACAAAATCTCTTTTACTTTTACCATCATTTAAACATCAGGGGGAAAAAATTCAGAAAAAAAAATATATCAAGAATACTGAAAGGAAATCTTTTTTAAAATGCTCACTAAATTTGCAGGAACCAAAATGTGAGAAAAATTGATCGAGAAAGATCTCTTATTTTTATATAAGAACATGTGATTGGATCCGCAGATGTTTGGTAAAAAGAATAATCTTCTCCTTTAAGAATAATAAAAAATGGGAAGTGTTCAATTGGAACATGAACACATGACTGAATTGGTCCTAGTTACTATTGTGGATGGAGTAGAAGAAGAGAATAGATTATGGAACGGGGAAAATGACCCAATGACTTCGAAAGAATTGAACGAGTCGTCATATGAGGTGAAAATCTCATGTACGGTACAGTTTTGTTCAGTGGCAGTAAAGGTGATTTATCTGTCAACTTTTCCACTATCACCTCCAAAAAAGCAAACTCTGCGTTACTTAAAGTTGCCAGAATACGATTAACCTCTGGGTTTGAAATCACTCCAGCATTGGCTATAATTCAGAAGAACATTCTATAGTCTTATCAAGACGGGAGAGGGTTAAGGATTTATCCGGTGTGAGATATCACATTGTTTGAGGAACCTTAGATGTTATCGGAGTAAAGGATGGTCAACAAAGGCGTTCTAGTGTGTTGTAAATTCTTATCCAAGATTTGTATCATTTGATGATGCCATGTGAATCACTAGAAACATGTGAAGTGTATGGCTAACCCAATAACAAAAGTTTAGTAAGGGGACTGGAGCATGCTACAATGAGACAAAAGATCTTCTTTCTAAAGAGATTCGATTCGGAACTACCCACAAACCTACAAAGAAAGTCTCACTTTCATCAAGGCTTTGCAACACTTTTTATGAAAAGCAAGTTTGGGATTCGTTTGTTGATTTACGCAAGTAAAATATTTTTCATGAAAATCATTTTTCGGAAATGAAAGTTTTTTGATGTTTGGCTATCGCCTGAAAACATTTCCGAAAAATATTTTTAGATATTTCGCGTGTCTAGGGATGGCAAAAATGTCTGAATCCGCATGGAACCGGAAGACATGGGTCTATAAAAAAATCCCAAACTTGGGTAGCGAAATTCCGGATCCAAACCAAGAACTGAGTCTACGTGGGTTCGGAATTTTGAGCCCCAGATCAAGAATTTATATTAATTTATATTTTAAAAAATTAAAAAATAAATACAAATATAAGAGAATAGAATAGAATTTAAAAAATATAAAATTATAAAAGAATGGAATTAAAAATTAATAAAAATACAAAATAATGTAACAAAATTCTTTTAAAAATAAGAATATAGATAAAATAAAATAAAAATAAATAAAAGTTTTGGGTTTCTAAATCCGTTCGGTTATAACCTGATACGGATCGGGTATACCCGAGTTTAAATATTTTTTCCAGATCCGGATACGGAGCCGAATCCACCAAAAGGAATAAAGACCAGGATCCATATAAATATGGATCCGAGTCCCGATTTTACCATCCCTATGCACGTCCAATATTTTTTTGGAAAATATTTTCTGGTGGTTAGAACTTAGAAGTAGGGGTGTTCATAGGGTCGGTCGGGTAACCCGACCCGACCCGATCGAGTTTACAAAATTAAAAAAAAAAAATTGGGTCATCCAGACCCGCAAAATCTGATCGGGTTGCAGGTTCAATTCAAAAAATTGGGTTTGACTCGACCCGACCCGCAATTAGTGATTTTCCCATTTTCCTCTCTAGTTAATTTATCATAATTTGGTTTAATTATAAATCTGATCAAAAGTGTATAATAAAATTAATTATTATGCATTTTTCCGACCAGACCTGACCTGCATTTTTTACCCGACCCGCGTGGGTTGCACTTTCAAATTTCGGGTCCTCCAACCCGCATGACCCGACCCGATCGGGTTTAAGAAAATTTAAAAAAACCTGACCCGACCCGTGAACACCCCTACTTAGATGTGAGCTATGGAAGCTTTGGAGAAGAGAAAAAAATATTTTTCATAAAATGATTTAGGATTTATATTCCGAAAGTTAATTCCGAAAAATGGTTAAATATTTCCATTGATTGGAAAACAATTGATGTTGTCCAAATTTTCCGTAAGGGTCCCAAACGCCGTAAATTGGGGAAAAAAACATTTTCCGAAAAAGCATTTACGGCGAAATAAACAACCCTTAATTCCAACTTTTAAAGCAATTCCACGTAATAAAACCTTTTAACTTGTCAATAAGATTCTATTCACGTTTCTTGGTATCTGAAAGAGATGAAATAATAATCATAAAAATAAAAAACTATGAAACAAGAGCAAAACAATTTCATTAAACATGGTGGTTTTCTAAAGAAGTTATAGTGACAATGACACTTTTCTCAAGTCTTATTTTTTAACTTATTTACTTAAAAATTCATAAATCAATACTTTAAACTGATCTAAGCAAGTGTATGCCACATTTAATAACACCAGCTACGATATGAACACACGCAATATGCTAGGATGCCAAATAAGAAGCCACCTGTTGACAGTATGCAAGATAGGTATGGTTACTTACTCATCTTTACAGTATTGGATCGCATCTACATCAGAAGGTAAAGCATCCCTTTCTCTCGTTAATGGTATCCTCCTATATGTTATATTATACCCCTCATCTTGTAGAGAAGCATATACTTCAGCAGGAGTCTTCACATCTTCTGCGTAGATATTTTCCCAGTATCCTACGATGCCAGACTGATTTGATGCTGGGATATATTCTTCACGGTGTAAAAGCATTCGACCACCAGACTGTCTGACCTCAATTAATATGTCTTCTTTTAGCCGTGCCTCCATGTGTTCCACCTTAAAATAGTTAAAAGAAAGAATCTGAGAAACATACTAGGCTAACTAATTTTGTTCACAGTAAAAAACATGTTAATGATGACACACCACAGGACCAGTAATTCCAACATGCTTTAATGTATCAACAGGTTTATTGAGCTCCCTAAGGACAAATGGCGTGCCATTAATGTAAACAACAGCCTCCTCTCTCAGATCAGTTAATATAACTTTCTGAGAAATGGATCCTTCTGCTTTGGCCTTGGCACCTAAATAAGCCAGCATCTCTTTAGCACCAGCAATTGTTGGAGTTGCCATACTATATACAGTGTATCCATCCACCTGAAGCAAATAGAAGTTTTGGCTTTAATGAGTAAGAGATACCATACAGTTGCTTTCTTAATAACAAAATGATAAGCTTTTCATACAACCTTTTACGATCTTAATCTCCACATTAAATAGAACTAAAATACAACCAAATTGCATGACCTGATCCACACAATAAGTGGACCTTTGACCAATCATTGGGCAAGGAGGTAGAAATATTCTTGCAAGATATCATGTATATATAGATTTTTGTTTGTGTTTAATGTATATCTTGGACTAAATCCACCCCTTGTGATGCAGTTCAAACGATCTAGTCTTTTAGTGTTTCGGTTGTTAATAGGATTGGCAGATCCTATAGTCAATCAAATCACATTATATTTTTCCACAATCTACTCATTTCCTTGTTATTTCTATTAACCTTGTACAGCTTAGTTTTTGTTAGGGGCCTCACGTCATCAGAAGGGCTGGATGGAGCTGATGCTGGGCTAGGGCCTACAGGGGGTGCAATGTCAAAAAGTGTTGAGTCTTCCCAGAATGTGATGAAGCCGCCAATCAAGCTACACTATGAGAGGAGAAGGAGGCAAGGTGAACGTGTGAAGGAATTTGGAAAAGAATCTAATTAGTAGCTGAGCTAGCAGGAGGCAACGAAAGAAAGGGGAAATTTGTTAGGAGATTGAATACAAGTTGTTAGGCATATCTTTGAGGGGATATGACAATTATTATTAGTTTTGCATATGCAAGCTTTTGGGGGGAAACACCAGCAGAGGGCTGGAGGCGTTTGTGCCATTTTGAGGGTTTCTCTTTTTTATTCTCCTGCTGAACGTTGGTTATCCATCTGGTAACTCTGTTATTTTTGCATTAATGGAAGTTGATTGTTAAGTTTTATTGATCCAAAATTGTTCCAAACATCTGCACACTACTGTACGTTTGAACGGCTGGCTTCGCAAGTGAATGAACTGCCGGAGGAGCAATATTTGGGCTATTTCCTCAATGGGTTGAAATACGGTATTTGGAGACGAGTGCGATTATTGGAGCCCAAGGATGTGATGAGAGCTATTGATTTGGTTCGAATGATCGAAGAGGAGATGGGGGGAGATGTTGGCACGCCAAGATCAGGGGGAGCTCCTGGGTGGCTGAAGGAGACGGTGACTCCAAGTGGGTGAAAATTGGAGCAGTCAAATGGGATGATGCAAAAATCTACTGGGCTAGGATTCGGTCCAAGACCCACTAGGTCAGGGGGCACAGTGGGGGCTACTAGCCCAAATAGAAACCAACCCATTCTTACACAAGGACTTAACTCAACAGGGAGTAATTGGGGACGATCGTCTGTTGGCTCCAGCACGTCGATAAAATTGGAAAAAAGCTCCAGGAGAGGCTAACGCACACGGGAATGTAGGGAATAATCTTCGGAATGGCAGAAATTTGTCATATTGAGGTGGATTGCCACTCCATTCATGAGGCTTATGATAGAAGTGTTATTACTCTTCCTCATATCAACACTGATTTTTAGATTGTTGATGTCTTTACTAAGGTTATGACTCGCCCATGCCATAAGTTTTTCATTGGCAAATTGATGATTCTTGATCATCCAGCATCGATTTGAGGGGAGAAGTTAATAGGTTCAGTAGATCATAGTCAATCAAATCGCATTTATAATTTCCACAATCTACTAATTTCCTTGTTATTTCTATTAACCTTGTGCAACTTAGTTTCCCTTTCTTAGCTAGCAGTCCTTAGCTAGCAGAATCAATGAGCAGATTTTCAGCAATCTATAGCTAGTTACCATGTACAATTAGTTACCGAGAATAGTTGTGTATCGCTTTATAGTTTTCCTATTGAGAGGACATTCAGTCATTCTGGTATTAGACAAAGGTTCTAAGAGAGACAAGAATATCATTCTAGATTTTAGACATCACTATTTCGAAAAATCTAGACAATTATTAACTGTGATCAAAATTATAAATTTCCCAGAGTTTGGCAAGCCAGAATCAGAATGCTATAGGGACTTCATCATCCCATACCGGCTTTTACAACCCCACACATATATCAAATGTTCTGTTGCATATGACAAAATTTGAAGATTATATCATGGTCACAGTATGACCAATATTTTGGCTCACCAACTCCAAGAAAAATATTGGAAAGAGTAGCAATAAACATTCAGTTTGATAACAGCCAAACATACCTTGTAAACATGTGGTGCACCGTGAATTTGTATGTGGCTGGAAATTCGCTGACCAGGAAAGAAGTACATTTTCAGTATAGAGCCTTTCCCCAAAACAGAACCATTACGAGCCTTGACAATGGCCTCCATCACTGCATCTCCATGTTGGGATTCCTGTGGTGCTCTCAATTCTTCCTGCATACCCAAAAGAAGTTAGTTAGACAAGCATGTTTTCAAGTCTGAAAACAAACAGAAATAAAAACGGATGTATTTATTTATCACTTTAATTCCTTTAAAAAAAATAACACCTACAGGAACAGTAAGAAAACGCCCAGGCCTTAATCTTATGCTCCATTTCATTGCTTGGACTTCTGGTCTTTGACGTAACCAACTTTTGAATGTCATCCTGGATTCTCCTTGTCCACAAAACCCATCAAATGCTTCACTTCCAAGATATGCTGCAAAGGCAATTAAACGGAAGTACCGCTCCAAGTACTCCGCGCCACGGTTCAGTGCCACCATCCTAACCCTTGGCTCAACATGTTGTTGATTAAATACCTTTCTATAATGTAGAACAGCTTCGCGTATGTTCTGAAGAGCAGAACATCTATCGATTATAGCATCTAAGGCCTCACGGCATTCCACTCCATTATCAAATAATCTTGTTATCTTCCACAACAACAGGATATCATCTATGCCAAATGCACGGCCTTTTTCTTCAGTTCTTACTTTTGAAATACTGGAGGTTGATGCAGAAACATTGCCTCCATTTTCTTCACCACTTGAGCTACCACTATCTAACTCTTCATGTGTCACATCATCACATAGAACTTTAATGGGTCTCCCAGAATCAATTCGAAGCTTCAGAAGGCAAGCAATGACAGTGCCAGTAGTCGTCCTTCCTCTACCCATCTGTAACATAAATAAATAGGAAGCTAAATGTAAGCAATAAAGAAAGCCACAGCAGACAAATACTTAAAAACATTGTGAACACCTCCATACACAAACAACGGAAGCAACTAAAGAGTAACATCTTTAACCTGGCAATTGAAAACAAAAGCGGTATCCTTAGAAGCAGAAGCAATATTCACAGCCAGCATGTCAAAGTCAGAAGTCTTGGGAGCTTTTCCATCAGTGATTGGCACACGTCCATACTTAATGGCAAAACCATCATCTTCTAAGCATTTGAATACCTCAAGTGGTGTCTGAACAGAATCAGAACTCACATGTTCCCAAGCATCGAATATCTGTCCATCATTTGTTTCGTGAATGACCATAATAGCACCACCATAACTTTCTGCTTCTCGCAAAATATCTTCTTTCAATCGAGCTTCCATTCTCTCAACTCTCTCACGATCAATTCCCTGAATGCACATATCATAAATTCAACTTCACCGATTATGACTGAACAAAATGAGGGAAATTCAGAACAGTTAGAAACAAAATAACACTCAAAAAGGTGCTGGACAATATTAGACAGTGCGACTCTACATTATTTTAAGACATCGCCAAAACCACTTCAACATGTCCTAATAAGAATATGATTTACTGCAGTGAAACATTCAAACAATGAGATATAGTGCACTTTATGATAGCTTTACTCTTTTTAACAAAATGCAGACACATACACACGCATGGACGAAAACAAAATACTGCATATTAGACCATTCCATATTCAAACAAAAATTGTCAGGACATGGACTTGGTTTGTTTATTAAGGCACTCCTATATATATTTAGAGATACCTATGCAGCACTTGAGCGGATTTTTCAAACAGCTGCCTGTGACACTTGAGTGGCGCCTTAGGTATTGTAAGTTATGATCCCTTATATATTACATAAAATTCCGCATGTTTGATTAGTCAACCCAGCGACATTTGGGCAACCCTTGGTGGGTTGAACTACCAAAATGCTTTGCTATGCTTACGCCTTTGACAGCATAGAGAAATAATAGTAGTATTTTATTAATAATAACTTCTAATGTTATCTTACTGTGATATGTATACAAGTGAAGTGCGTTGAGTAAATCAAATCTGAAGATAATGCTATATTGTGTAAATCTTCCACTTCAACAAAGTTTATATATGTATGGAGAAAATAATTAATATACCGTATACTCCAGCATATTTTTGTAAGGTCTTTCAACTTCACGGAGGACAAACGGCTTTCCATTGATGTAGATAACAGGTTCTTCTCTCATATTATGCCAAAACACTGGGCAAGAACCTTTAGATTGGCCAATCCTCCTAATGACAGATCGAATACCATCAATAGTTGGATTTGCAACTCCATAAACTGGAAACCCGGGAACTTCCCTGAAATTGGGTGCACCCTCCACTCTCTCTGGTAAATTTTGGTTTTGACAACCAGGACAGTGATCACTTTTAAGAACAGTTTGACTTCCTAGTACTTGCCCATTCCTCAGGGCAGCAACAACCCCCATCTCATGAGGGCGGCCCTCAGCAGATTCAGCCATTTTCATCAGGGATGGCTTCTTCATATTTGCATATCCAAGAGCACCCATTGGATCTCTCCTGAGCAACCTACAAGAGGGCACAAGATCAGAGAGAGTAATACAAGCCAATATTAAACAATGCCTAAGATAGTACGGTATCATCTATTACTTTCATTGGCAGAATGGAAAATTTGGCATCACACGTGAATACTTTATAAACAATCAGACGCTAGTGACATTATTTGGGTCAAGCAATATGATAGGAAAAACTATATATTAAACAACTGATCAGGGGCAGCATAGACCTGTAGATGCTCCGCTACTAAAGAGTGACTTGATTCAAGCGATAGGGGCGGAAACCAGAAATGGAAGATGTGAAATGATTTGGTTCATAGTGAAAAGAGATCTCAATTCTCAAGAAATGATAGACTTATGGGAGATGAGGCAGAAAGGAGTGAGAAGACTTGCTTGACTCCAACTATTTTAGGATTAAAATTTGGTAGAGTAATCGGAGCATGTGTATGTGTGTCTCGATAGACAAATAGATTGAAAAGAAAAGGAAACTACCTGCGGATAATGCTATATAACTCAGGCCTGGCTTTCATCCAGTCAGCAAAAGTACTATGACCAAAAGAACTAGAGCGAAGTGCTGCTCTCTCTGTATGAATATATACAGCGAAGCATATGAGGAAGTAATATCTCTCTAAGTACTCCATGAAAAAAGAAAGTGAAGCCTGCCTCTTCATCTCATCTGGTTGACGTAGAATGCTATTTCGATAAGTGGCAATTGCTTCACGTAAATTCTGTAATTCATATAAAGAAACCTTTTAATGTGGTGAAACTCCACAAAATGAAAATTAAAAATAAACTTTATAAACCATTCAAAATATATAAAAAATAAATAAATAAACCTTATACATAAACAATTTAATATGTTGTATAAATCAAGGAAGGCAAACAGATTGTGGGAGAAACATTTATCTCAGACAAACTCTCATAAATCTAGAACAAAACATAGAAGCTATAACTAAATGTGTAGTTGTTATAGGCACAAGGCACACTGAGGCGTTGAGGTCCTAATGGGGCAAGGAGCAAGGCGCCCGGCGCAATATGAGGCGCACGACTGATCCAAGTGAGGCGCATGGTGTACCCCGCATTTTTTTAGCTTTATATTAATTTCTCAATTGGAACAATTCATATAAATTGTATTTAATAAATTTATCCTGCAAATTTCAACTTAATAATTAAAATTAACATCATATCAAATGGAAAAAACAAAAAAGTCATAACTTAAAAAATAAAAAATTAAAGATTCAAAGTTATCAAAATTCATAATTCATATAATATTTATTACTACTGATCTATCTCATTTAACTTTTGAACTTCGTAATATGTGAAATAATATGATATATGCAATTCATGTCACTTTTTCAAAATTCAATTTTTTTAGAGAGGCGTCAGTGTTCTAAACCACGCTAGGCGCTAGTTGAGCGGCGACCCATCGCCTAGGGAGCCTAGGCGGGGCCTAGGAAATTAATCGAAAATATAGAATTTTCATAACTAGGTTTAAGATTTGACATGATTTTGACAAATTAATCATATAAAAATATTGTTTGAGCAATGTATAAGATATATAGAGGGTCAATTTGATTCAAAACTAACAAAAATTGAAGAAATTAGAGGTTTTTTTTTTTTTTTTAAACTTAGGGTTTATGCATCAAATTGATGATTTTTTAAAATTGGTTAGTTTTGTAAAATTAAGGTTAGGGTTAGGATTAGGGTGTAAAATTCGATCAGAAAACAGCTTCAATTTCGAATTCTGAGTCGGTCAACGATGGTCAATGTCCATTGACTGATATTTTTGCAGTCAAAATTTGCCGAAATGGGCGGCGCCTGGTCCCAACGATTTGGGGCCAAACGCGACGGCCATAGACTGTCGAGCCTAAACGCTCCTCCTAAGCGCACCTAGGCGGCGCATTTTAGAACAGTGAGAGGCGCGCACCTTGGGCTTTGTGCCTAGGCATTGCGAGGCATGCGCCTAGGAATATGAGCTGAGCCACCCAGACGGTTGGCAGTGAACCTAAATGAGAGGTGCGCCTAGGTAATAACTATGACTAAATGGTTTGAAATATCTAAAGAACCATACCTGCATGGAGGCACACTTGTCAATGACTTTATCCACTTGTCTTTTGCCTTCGACACCACCCTAAAGTCATTTCACTCATTAATAAAAAGCTTAAATAAAATGATAAATACTCAACAAAGGGAAAGATGAGCTAGTAGTATGTACCTCTAAGACTCGTATCAAGCTTCTTATGACAGCATATTCTCCTCTACGAATTGCCTCCTCTGAATTCGGCAAATTATCAACAACATTAGAACCAGAGTCAAAAACTCTGCCAACTGAATTTGTTCTTGGGATGCCTGTGTATGTAAACACACCACATAAGATAGAATACATAATCATTTAGTGAAACTATTACACTCATTTAGTAAATCAGACATAAAATTTTAAGAGTCGCCATTATAAGACAAATAAAATTTTAAAAGTAGCCATTATAAAACAGTGTTATGTTACAAGAAAACCTAATCATATTTCCAATAGCTTGTTATATTTCTTTTTCATGATCTTTCTCCCTTTTATTTGTTTATATTTTAAACATAAGGGTGGGCAAAAGCCCAAATTGATTTCTCATCCCCCACCTCCTCCTGGATTTGAACTCGGGTGGCCTGGCCAAATCATTGTTTTTTGTATTCCACATGTTCGATGCTGGATTTTGTAGTGATTAATTATTTGAATAGTCAAGGGATCAAGAAGCTAACTAACTAAGCAAGCACCTATTTTGGCTTAAACTATTTGAGAAAAAGTATTTCGGACAGAATAGTCAACTTTATGCTATTTTTTATATTTTAATCGTATAATCGAATTTAACAAAATTTAAAATAATTTTCACAAACCTGAATATATTTCTTATTTTCCCCATTAAAAGAGTCAACAAAGTATTTTCTCCCTAAGATAGCACTATGTATTGATGATAAATCCAATAGGAAATAAATCAACGAAAAGTTTTCATTGAACGAAGCAGGTTTCCACAATTAACTATTTTACTTACTGCGCATGTTCAGACACCTACTAATGAACTTGTCAACATCTAAGATGGGCCATGGTGACAAGGAGAGTTTCTGCTTAGGAAAGCATGGATCGAACCGACTGAGTCATGGACAATAAAGAGATTTTAGATCATTTGATCGACCAATTTATTATTATTTCAATATATATATATAATTGCCCAGCCTCATCAAGACACGCGAAATCCTCCAGCTCCCTGACATACCAATCAAGTTTCGATCCCAAGAACAACAGATGGGCTTAGAACAGCAACAACCACAACACTTGGAAACAATTACCTTCTCGTGATATCAACATTGTCAAAATCAAATTACTGAAAAGATAAATTTAAAATATGCAGAACTTTAGTAGTAGATGAACAATCAAATAGCTTGATGTAAGCGATGAAAGATGCCAAAATCTGAAAAAATTATTTTCCAAAATCTGAAATCATTTGGACATAAACTAAAGATATATAAAGAAATTTAAAACTTGGCTCAAATGATACTGAAAATAGTGATGGAATATTTTTAGAGATGGCAAAAATGGTTAGTACATAATAGTTGTGAACTATATTTAGCGATAGAAAAATGGTGTAGTATGTTTGAGTAAAGGAAATAACAAGGTTACCAGAAGCTCCAATTCGGTTGAGGTAAACCAACGTTGCAATCACCATTCCTGTTGTAGTTCGTCCACGTCCCATTTGACAGTTAAAAATTATCTCTGTGTTTAAGTCGGTTTGAGAAATTTTGTCAACCTGAAAACATAAAGAAAGAGAATAATATTTTTCCAGGAATATTCTGAATGGTTGTATTCTGTAACTGTAGCAGCATGACATGAAATCCAGGAAATAAGTATGCATGACTTCATTAACCAACATAAAGTCAGTTTTAAAATTTTACATAATGTACAGGGCGCTAGTGGCAGAACCACCACCATTAAGAGAGACATTATTATAAGTCTAGATAACGCACGCTGAACATATTCTTGGAAATTGAAATGATGCAAGACACAAAATGAGTTGCTCAGATATCGGAAGAATGCGTAAACGTCTGCCCATCACAGAGAGAGAGAGGGGAATAAAAAAAGAAAAAAGAACAGTCAAAGAAGAAAGAATCCTTGTGCTTTCTCGAAATATTAACATCAAATACGATAGAATGTAGCTAATAAAATGAATGAAACGAGCAACTCTTGGTTCTCTTGAAAACATATAACAAAATGACTTACAAATACTAAATTCTAAAATAAGACCTAAAATATGAAAACTCACCAAGATATCGAAATCTTGCTCCTTTGGTGATTTTTCATCAGTTACAGGAACACGTTCATAATCAACAAGGTAACCTTCTACCAGCAATTCCTCATACACCTACACCAAAGTACAAGTTTACAACCATAACAAAAATTGGGAAAACTAATTGTATTTTCTAATAGCAAAAATATAAAGTGAGGGCCAAGCATCATACATCTAGTGGCGTCTTCACAGAGTCAAGCGACACTGGTTCCCATTGGTCCACCATTTGACCATCTGGCAGTTCATCAGTGACAAGGATTTTATTTCCAAATCTGCTATGTCAAGTGTCCAAAATAAATTTGCTATTATGAGAAACACGAATAACTGGTGCTAAAGATGAATAAGAACGTTTGTAGTACAATAAAGACTAAAAGGGCATTGGACCAAAAGTACCTTGCAGCTTCCATCATAATATCTTCTTTCAATCGAGCCTCCATTTGTTCAACCCTTGTCCTGTTGATTCCCTAATTCAAAATAAAAAGACATGACTGGTTCGCAAGAAATGAAAGATACGATAATTACTTGTGGGGATTGCAAATTCCAAAAATCTTTCTGAATCACCCGATCACTAACCACTAATAAAATCCATCATATTATAGCATATCATAATATTAGCAGGAGCAGGTCAAAGACATAATTACCAAAATAAATTGTAGTTCATGGACACATGTTGGAGTTATGCTACCGTTCATCTAATCTCAATATTCTTTAGAAACCCAATTCATGCTTTTCATCATATTCATAATTCATGTCACTAATCCCTCACCAATGAAAAATATATTATGCACTTTAGTAACAAAAATATCAAAATCTAGCATAATATTGCAATATTAAAAATGCTTAATGTATGAAAAAATATATGCTTAAAAAAATTATATGTATGAAAATTATATATGTTAAAAAGTGGAAAATCTGTCAATATGTTTAGATGAAATTTCCATGGAATTACATACTGTATATTCGAGATTGGAGAAGGGCCTCCCAACATCACGCAAAACAAAGGGACGTCCATTAATATACACCACCTGCATCAAATATATGATGCTAAAAAAAAATTAAAACAAATAAACTTAAACAAATTGACTCTCGAGTCATTGATCAAATTATCGGACATCAAACTACATTTAAAAGTTTCACCACAGTCAACAAAATCAATATTCTAAAGTTGAAATTGTTGGTATTAATTCTTCTATATGGAAAATTTCACTACTGTTGAAAATACACCAAAACCATTTTTCAATTCAAAGTTTATAGGTCCAATAAGTGTTTGTGTTATAAATTTTAACATGCATCTCCTACGTAGCTGGTAGACAATAATCACTCGAACAATGAAATAAGAACTTTTTGAATCTCTGGACATTTATGATTTCATGTCAATACTACTTAGTCGAATCTCATTCCCATTTCAGAAAGTGAGAAATGACATCAAAACATAGGAACAATAAATGTTGAGTATAAAATAAATTGTGTTGGATCAAAATGGCACCATCACCACTATTAGCATAAGCAACAAAACAATCATCACGCCAGTGTATTCCTTTACAGTCTGAAGAGGAGAACAAGCTTCCGGTTCTAAGCGTTCACCAAGATTGACAAATGAGGTAAGTGAATAAGAGCTGAGTCTTCTTCTTTTGAGAGCTCTTAGTGTCCTATGTAAGGATTATATTTTCTTGAGCGTCTTGGAGGTCTCTGTTAACTATATTAAGACCAATACATCATAATACATCCATGATAACAACATTATTGAATCTATTGAGGATAGTAGGAACGACGACTCACCATCCATGGAGTCTAGTTGTTGGCAGACTAATAAACAGTGGTGACTGTGAATGCTATAGGTTTGCATGAGAAATGAGTCTAGTGTTATTCTCCATATGAATTAGGCACATTCCATCAGGAGTAGTTAAATTAGTGTTACTACCTAAAATTACATGATTGTTAATGGCTCAAGAATAAAACATAACTGTAGGTTCTATCAGATTAAAAAAATTACAAGAACTTTACATGATTGTGAATCATCCACTCATATTTTGACATCTAGAATTTTTTGACACAGCCGAAAAATTATTGGGGCTTTCTTATTCATACCCTATACTTCCAAAAATAAATCCTTCATCTCTCTTGAAATACTGGACAGTAATTTTTATTTGGTTTTTGGAATATAATGAGACATATTTCATACATCATCAACTACATCATAGCATTGTGACCACTACTAATCAACAATAAAACATGAATGCTAATAAATATTACCGGTTCCTCACGAAGGCTAATCCAAAGAACCTGAACTCTCTTTCCATCTTTTTGGGCACCAATATGCTTAAGAACATTTTGAATTCCCTCAATTGTTGGAATCGCAACACCATGAACACGTAAAGAGTCGGCCTAACAGTAATCATAGAAGAGACCCAAAAAGGGTAATTAAGCAATTCACAATTGTAAGAGGATTCATTTTGTCATAAGATTAAACAAGCATGAACAGCATCTGCCTCAGAAATCATACTTAAAGACATATTTAGACAATAATGCACCTTAACTCGTAAGGATAAAAAAGATACATATCCAAGTACTTCAAGACAAAAGCTTAGATGCCATATACAAAAAGCATGTCAAAGCCTTAAGCAACACATAACATAAACTATGCTAGAGATCAACTTCTTCTTCAAGAGGGGAAAAAAAATTCAAGAATCTGCATCTTCAATCCCCAATTCCAAAGATCTAATTGTACTCCACCAAACACATGCATTTTACTCAAAATTTCCTAGTTTATTCAGTAGATTAATTTGATAGAGTAACTAAGACCACTAGACGACAGTAGAGAAATAAAGTAATATATTAATAAGCATTAAGCACAGACATTGAAATAAACAATTACGAGCATTTAAGAGAAAATTGCATATAATAGGTGAGATAAAATCATTGGTGTTATACAAATAAAGATTAAGTAAGTCATTGAAGATGAAGAAAGCGCCAGACAAAGGAAATGCAAGAACTTGTAGAAAGTTGGGATAAAATAAACACTAGCGACAAGAATTCACAGGAACTGACCTGGCGGTAATTGGGAGCGCCGTCGATCTGAGGAGTCAAGCGTTTGTTTTGGCAGCCAGGAAAATGGTCGCTCTTGAGAATGGTTCTTTTCCCCAACACTGATCCCCCTCTCATCTTTATCACCTGTTCTGGATCTTTTGCTATCGACATTTCTCTTATATATATATATATATATATGTATATATATCTCTATTTTACTAATTACTTACCACCACCACCACTACTATTCACACCCACCCCCACAAACACAAATAATATTAATAATAATAATAATAATAAACAATATTATCCTCTTTTTGCTTCCTCCAATATACCACGAACTTTACACACGTGCCACGAGGCCGTTAGTTGGAACTGAAAGAGAAAAATTGAACGGACAGGAAGCAGAGAAAGATAGCAAGGAGTAAAAAGGAATAATAATGAGCTTCACCTTCACCTTCACCTTCACTTTCACCTCAGCTCAATCATCAAGACTCAAGATTAGTACAAGTGTCAAAACTTTAATTGGATTGAATTGGTTTGTGGTAGGGTTAGTCTCTTCGTTTGTCCTGACAGAGAGCAACGTGAAAGCCGTGTGTTGGCCAATTAATTTTTTTTTTTTTAATTTGTTTTTCTATATAATAAACGCGTACGAACTTTGCATTGGATATTCTTTTCCACTGGCTGATCGCCACCTGCACCTTCTCTCGTCTTTTGGAAAACTTCCGTTGCGCCCCTGTTTTCGTTGAGTGTTATCTTCTTCCAAAAAAAATAAAAATAAAAATAATCTCAGTTAAAAAAATTGAAGGTTCGGTTCGGTAACGGAATCAAACCGTCCCGTTCCCGATTTTATAAGAATGTGGAATCGGGAATCAGAATCGAATTGGACGGTTTCGATTTGATTCCGGATATTTTTAATTAATTTAAAATTTTAATTTTTAAAAAAAAAATAAAAATGGGATTTTTGAAATTATTAATTTGATTTTTTATTACATTAAATTAAAAACTTAAATTAAAATAAAATAAAGAGCTTGAACTTAAATTTTTAAAAACTTAAGTTGCTTACATATAGACCCGGCCGGCGGTTCAGTTCCGGTTCGGAACCGAACCGAACCGGCCGGTTACCGGTTCCACAAGTGTGGAACCGGAACCGAAAATCGAACCGGAACCGAACCGTTCGGTTCGGTTCCTTTTTTTTTAATTAATTAAAATAAAAAAATGAGATTAAATTTATATAAAAAAAAAAATTATTACATTGAAGAGCTTGAGCTTAAATTTTTAAAAATTTAAGTTGCCTATGTATCCTCCAAGGGTGAGAGGAATCAAAGCTCACGTAGTTCCATTACAAGTTTTAGTCTTTTAGACATATCCCCTTTGTAAATTATAATTTTACAATTATCAATCATCATTATCGGTTGATCCTTCGGCTCCGGTTCCGCTTGCACTTGTTGCAGAAGCATTATCGAACAAATCTTCACAATCATCGGGGGCATCTTCTTGTTGTCTCAGATCAGCTCGAGTCAAATCATCCACACAAGCTGTTGCTTCTAGAGTGCTTGGATGTAATGAAGATCGCCTAGCTTCCAATATATTACCTCCCAAGCTGAAGGCTTGCTCAACCGCAACGGTGGAAATAGGTGCTGCCAGATCTCTTTAGCAATAATAGATAAAACAGGATATATATTTTGATGCCGGTTCCACCATTCAAGGATTTTAAAATTTTTACTGCATAAACTTTCATTAGAAAACTCAAAATTTGTAGATAAATAATTATCTAATTCAGGGTTATTAGTTGTCGTATCCCTAGCTTTTTTATTTCGTTGCAATAACCAACGATCCCATGCGCTAAGTCTTGTTTGAATTACCGGTTCGCTACTACTAGATTGACCTAATGTTCCTAAGTTATATCTTACAATATAATCATTAAATAACTCAATTAAATCATTTCTTAATTTCGTCATTAATCTAGTAATGTCAATTTCATCTAATATTCCTAAATAACCATAATAAGCTTGTAAAGCACCATTTAAACCTTCTAATTTAAATCTAGGATCAAAAACAGCAGCAATAAGATAAAGTAAAGGAATTTCTCTAAAATAGTTTAACTATTTTACCTTCATAACAGTAATGGCTTCTAACAAAACAATATCATTAGGATCGCTACTGTCAACATGCTCATCGAGAGTGCCAACAATATTTAAACTCTCAAGAAGAAATAAATGTGCTGTAGGATAATAAATGCCGCTAAAAACTAAAGTAGCATCATTAAAAACTTTTAAAATATCTAAAAAAATTTCACAAATATCCCATTAACTAGGATAAAGTGTGATATTTTGAACATGTTGAGAAAAAAAACTACATAATGCATCTTTGTATTGAAATGCTTGACATAAAAGAAAATAATTTCGCAAATTCTTCTCTATTTTTTGCATCAGAATATTTAAAAAAATCTAAAGCACTCGTACCTCTACTTGATGATGCGTACCTGGCCATTTGAGTTTGCGTCGTATCAATGCCAAATTCAACCGGATGATGTTTTTCCATGTGTTTGATCATATTGCCATATCCACCAGAAAATTTGTAGATAACCCCACAATAGTTGCAAACTGCTCGTTGTGAATCATTTTCTAGGCGTTCCAAATTAAAATGAATTTTGAAAATATCCGAGGACCGAGCCTTAACTTCTCTTCTCCGTGATTGTGCACTGACACTAGGGCCGCTCTCTTGGGTTGGCATATTTGACATTATGTTCTCAGATGAGCTTGCCATTTTTCGTTTGAGAAATTAGGAAGAAAAATAAGAAAAATGAATAATTGCGAATAAGAGAATTGTAGAAAATGAGAGAGTTGAGAATTTGGTGTGATGAAATTATGAAAAATGAATCATATTTATAGAATTTTAGAATTTTTTTGATACCAAAAATGCCCCTAAATATAACCGTTTTATTACCGTTATTAGGGGTACATTAGTAATTTTTATTTTATATAACAAAAATATTTTTTTTTTAATTTTTTTTTGGCAGGGAGCCAAACGGCTCCCTGCATCCCCCAACGGCTACCGTCCGAACCGGTGGAACCGTACGGTTCCACCGGTTCGGACCGGTTCGAGTTGGGGTGGAACCCCAACCGAACCGGTCCCATTCCGGTTCGGTTCCGGAACCGGAATTCCGAACCGGAACCGTGGCCGGGTCTACTTACATATTCTCCAAGGGTGAGAGGAATCAAAGCTCACGCAGTTCCATTATATTTTTTTATATAGTTCATCATTATAATTATTTACTCATCATTATTATCTTGCATGTTGTTGATCTTTCAGCTCTCGTTCCGCTTGCACTTGTAGATGCATTATCGAACAAGTCTTCAAAGTCATCAGGGGCATCTTTTTGTTGCCTCAGATCAGCTCGGGTCCAATCATACACACATGTTTGTGTTCCATTAAGGACTTGGTGCCTTCAACAGTATAACTCTGATTTTTATCGAGTTTTACTATCCCCCACTTACCACTGCATATCAGTATTCCTCTTAGGAAAACCGCATGGTGAGCAACAATTACATTGTTCTCAAGTGAGTTGTATAAGTAATATACTTTGGTTCCCTAGGATAACCTACAATTGGCACTTATCCAATTTGGGTTCTAGTTTGGTATCATTCAAACATATGCCCAGCATCCCAAATCTTCAGGAGTGAGAAAACCTAGTTTCTTTCATGTTCATATCTAATATGAAGTCTGTCAAACAGAATTTCATGGAACCTTATTCAAAATAAGTATTGCACTGTTAATGCTTACCCCTTTTGAAGGAAAATGGTAGCTCAGAGCGACTCATGATTAACCTTATCATGTCTAACAAAATTCGATTTCTCCGTTCGGACACACCGTCAAATTGACATGTTCCGGGAGGAGTCCTCATTGAAAGAATACTATAATCTTTCAAGTATATGAGAAATTGCTTAAGTATTTTCATCATGGTCAAACCGTGATGTTTTAATACTTTAGCCGATCTATTCGTCTATTTCGTGTCGAAACTCCAAAAGTTTCCGATTTGTGTTCTTCAAAAGAAACACAACCATAACGCGATGCCACATCCGTAAAGGTCACGAAATATTCATATCCACCTCTAGCCTAGCTAGACATGGGCCCACTTACGTCACTATGAACAAGGGCTAATATATCGGTGGAACTTACACTTTTACCAAGTAAAGGTGTTTTAGATACTTTACCTAATAAACTAGATTCATAGACATCATTTGAATGGAATCAAATCTGTCATAGTATCCACTATTCAAAAGTGTGGATATACGAGTCTTGTTTAATATGTCCCAGACATCACTGCCACAAATAAGTCTCATCTGATCAAATCAGTTTGAGCTACTTGTTTGTCATGTTATATGTTTGAGATTTATTTATATTCAAAATATAAATACTGTTATTCACATCTAATGTGTTTATCTCAACATCATCTTTATTTAATAAAACACTTTAGTGTTCTAGAATATAAAGGCACACTCGCAACGAGTTATACTCGATATAGAGATATGTTTCTAGTCAAACTAGTTATATTATAACAGTTTCCTAATTTAAGTACACACCCAAAGGGTAGTTCCTAAACTTAGGTATCTGCGGTTGAAACAGCGACTGTCGTCCCGTTTCTGATTCGCAGATTAATCTCAACTGAAGTCAGTATCCTGCTCACAGCAGATTCTGCACATCAATGCATATTTATGTATCACACTAAGTATCTAAAATCCAATTTTAATACTAGTAGTGAACATATTTATGACAAACATATTTGAAGTCAGAACCTTGTCCTGTCTTCTATTCCTTCATGTCTGCTTTGTCCATACGGCAGTCATGCTTCAATGACCCCGTTTGCCACAAGTTAGGCAGACATCTTGGGATATGTCCTTTATCTTCCTAGAAGATTATAATGATTTTGCCTTTGCCCTTTTCATATTCCAGAAGTCTTTGGCCAAGCCTTGGCCTTCTAGAATATCGAAGTAGGGTGCGCCTTGCGCTTCTTGCCTTATTGCAAACTTTGACTTGCTCTCCTTGAGAATAGTCATTAACTCTCCAAGAGTGTTTATTGCAATTCAATATTTCTAAGATCTAAGAATAGATCTATGAAGATCCTTCAATTTCATTATCATACTTTAAGGATCTAATCCTTACTTCTGATTAAGAAATTAAGGAGTCATTATGGCAAGCATAATGGATTAAGCATTAAAGTTATCATCACATGAATCTTCCAAAGATCATGCTCTTCTATTTGCTTAACTCTGGGCTTAGGCCTAAGATGTTATTTTCAAATAAATAAGTAACTTCTTAGTTTTAGGACTATCCTGAAATTTATTCCCAATTTGAAAATTAAAGTCGTTTAAACACATTTTCCCTAGGATAATGTTTTAAATATTAATTTTTTATTTTAATATTGATTCTAAAGTCCAACTATTAATCAACGATTTCAGGTACAATTAATGTAATGATTACTATAGTCTAACTATATAACTCATTACAATTTTATTAGTTAAAATCAAATATATATTGATTACTATAATTCAATTATATAATCATTAAAATGATTAGTAAAATCCAATATATTGATTACTATAATCCATTATATAATCATATATAATGAGAGGTAAAATTCAAATATATTGATTACTATAATCCAATTATATAATCAACTATAAATGAAGTAGTTTGAATACAGTCCAACTGTTTATTAAAACAACAATAAATATTAGTCCAACTAATATATAATTTATTTGACGAATGATATTTGATTGAGCGCGTATGGCAAGTAACTAAACGAATATTGTAAATTTAATACTTGCCTCCCACTATTTTTTTCTGCGGAGCCTCTAACCCTCTGTGGAGTACTCGGGAAACCTATTTTCCTAGTGGGCTAGGATCCCGTTAAATAACACACAATCTTGACTTTGGCCAATAAATTGTATGATACTTAACTAGGTAGATCTCTAAGATCAATTGGATCCCATCCAATTCCCAGATCCAGTAGGTGGACATCCAAGTCCGAAACATATATCTTATATATGCCAATATATCAAATATATTACCTAACCTTTTTCCTCTGAATCAACTAAGTCTTGGCTTTGGCACAACAAACTTAATGATCCCAGTTAAGCGGAACCCATTGACATGGAAAGCTTCGTAATCAATGTCGATGGACAAGAAGTGATATTGACTTTGGCCAACAAATCACAACTTGGACAAGACACCGATATGGAACAAAACTCTCATGATTCAAACACATCCGCAATTGACAAAGGTCTTGACTTTGGCCAACAAACCAATGCCAACTTTGGATCTTGAGTAAGAATCACTCAACGGAAGGAAAAACGCTTAATATATTGTGAGGTTTTTTAGCGTGCAAATTGGCAACCAATTTATTATCTTTGTTAAGGTCTCATCATCATACACCCTTAAATGCATTCTAAATACATAATAAACCGCGTATAAATAAATAAATTAATAATGATATGCGGATGGATATCTCACAAATTGTTCCTAGAACAAATCACTCTCTTTCCTCTCCCCGGCTAGAACTATTCTAATTCTACCCAATTACAAAATACAATAAAGAAACCTCATTTACATTGAGGGGAATAGGTGAGAAGAGAAATACAATGAGAAATGAGATAAAAGGCTGGACACGTAGGTCCAATTTAATAAATTCTAAACTTATTACAACAATTTCCAAAACTGCCCTTGCCCTTCTAATATCCATCCGATATACATTATTCATACGACACATTCATGTATTCATACAAATCATGTTATTCAATCAATCTAATCCAATTAATTAATCTTTGAATTAATGACCATATAATGTTCATACAGCGATTTGATTTGCGTGAGTCAAACTCGTTTAAGAATAAATACTCAAAGTAAGTATTCTTGAATTATATTGAACTACAACTTTAAATCCATTTATTTGTATTCAATACTAATTCCAATTTAATTCCAAATTAAATATTTACACTTATTTACAAGCCTCAAAGACTTGGATTCCAATCCAATCTCAATGGGTCTCAAAGGCCCAATAACATCCAATGTCATTTTAATTAAAGTCCAATGGGCTTTTAATTAATTCTTAAGGCATGGGCTTTGGGCATAATGGGTCAAACCCAAAATGTCAAGGCCCAATAGGAATCACCCTATTGCCTACAAATTAATTTAGGCCCATTAGGCCCAATTAAATTCTTTAAAGGGCCAAGTGATGTATTTGGACTTTATGGAATTGGTTTTGGGCCCAATTGGATCCAATCCAAAAGTCCAAAACCAAACTTAGTCAAACCAAGCCCAAATACACACTTTTAGCCCAATTCATAATTAAAGGCTTATTAACATAATTATAATATTCCAAATATCACAATTACTTCAATTAAAGTGTATTAGCCATGATTAATTAATTAAACTCAATATTTCCAAAATACCAATTAACTTAATTAATCATGCTTAATCCAATAATTCATGCTCAACACAAATTAAAGCCAAAAATCATTATTTCATGCTCAACACAAATTGAATCATAAATTCATCATTTCATGATCAACATACTCTTTGATTATAACATAAACGTTATTGACTTTGATTCCAATCCAATCAAACCAAAAATCAACATTTAATCTAGCATTAAAACACATTATTTCATGTTACAAAAAACAAAAAACTGCAGTGCACTGCCTTATCAAATTCGGCCACACTAAGTATTATTTAACTTTTGATTCTTTTGATTTGTTTCAAATCTAATCATGCATAACTCTAAGTTATCATATTCTAAGCATGCTCAAATCATCAATTTGAAAAAATCATGCTCAAAACACAAAAGCCCCAAATTTTAGTCTCATGAACCCTAAAATTCTCATGCTTAAAATTGGCTCTGATACCATTGTTAGTGTTCCTAGAACATGCCAAGGATCTAATAAGCATGAAAACATGTTCATAAATTCAAAATAAGTTGCGGAATTACTTACATTGAATGGATTTGAGCTTTTAAAATTTTGAGAAGAAGATCCAAGATCCAAGATGCTTCATTTGTTGATTCCAAGCTTTGAGTTGAAGATCTCCAAGATCATTCCTTTGTTGATTCCAAGCTTTTGAAGTTGTTTCCCTATCACCTTAGTTGATTCCATGAAGTGCTAGCTACTTTGAAATTGCAACAAATCAAAGAGAAGAAATGAAGCCATTCACGCCCATTTGAGAGAGTATTAGGGTTTCCATTTTGTTCCAAGTGTGTTTTGTGTGATGCATACACAAGTGAAAAGATAGAGAAGAGTTTTAGGTAAAACCAATTTACCCTTTAACCTAAACAAGGTAGTTGGGTAAATGGTTTCACCAAAACCATTCCAAGGTAGTTAGATGGTGGGTGGCTTGGCATAAATGCCAACTACCATCCCAACTACCACATGTGAAGTGGGCCCCACATTTGAATTCAAAATTCAAATGTCTCTACGAACATTTGCCGTGGCTCAATTCCGTTTAATCCGATTAAATGAACTTTCGTCGCTAAATAATTAAATCTAATTTAATTAAATAACAATGCCTCGCAAATATATTACGAATGTCGTTTATGAATTAATTCAAAATTAATTCGTTCGTTCGTATTAAAGTCCGACTTTAATTCCGTAATGAAATCCAATTCATATTAATATATCCAATATATTAATTTTAGCCCATACGAAAAATTAAATAGAAAAATCAAATTTAACTATTAAATTTTTTACCGATTAATTCCAAATTAATCTTGTTCTCTCTCTTCCGAACACATTTAATCCCAGATTAAATAATACCTCAATTAATCCCAGATTAATTTTCTCTCTCTTAATTAATCCCAGATTAATTATCTCTCTTAATTAATCCCAGATTAATTCTAATTAAATCAACTGTCATCGGTGAATCTTTGGGAAGCGACCCAAGAGATCCCTGGATATGTTGGCAGTAAATATGGTCATCGGATTATCCGAATACGTGCGTACCTCGTACCACGTGCTTACCGATTTACAAGACATGGTTGGCTTCTAGCAAAGCACCGTGCCTACCCAATTCTCCAGAAATATTCTTACTGGAATATATAATCTATGTCAGGCGTAGTATACGTAGCATTGCGTATTGCGATCCAGTATCGGATTGTCACGTGCTAGGTCTGGGGCTGCAATGTGTCTGTCCCGTACGAAGCACATGTCAGATGTCTGGTAACTAGTCTATATAATCGGACATACATGACCTAATCATAATATCCCGATGACTGCAGTACTTAAGAGCATTAGTACCGTATCTTACGTGACATCATCTCCACTATGACTGGAGTGATACTTTCGTCTTGACATCACACCCAATACACTACGATTCTCGATATACCCAGCAGAGGCGTACACAGAACCGGTTAAAGCCCTGGACGACCAAAACTAAAGCATACCGATTGTCGCAAGTATTAGCGATGCAAGTCTCAGGTTAAGACCAAATACACCTACCCTGATATCGGACTTCCATAGACACATAGTCATACTACCAATGGAATTCCGAGGGGTCTATCCAGAGCGAAGCTGTTTCCGCACCATCGGTAAACACAACCTCTTATCACACTTGCATAAGTATCCAATACTTAAATATATGAGAACTATGTCGTTGTGCTCCCACAACGCGCACAAGTGTAATACTAGTCTATTCTGCATTATCGATGTCCAATCTCGACAATACTACGACTATGGATTATTTAATGATTAATCCTTCATTGACTGATACTGTCTCATATCATCTCAATCCAGGAACTAATCATAGGGACCTCCTATCATTTATACATCTAGGTGATCTAATCACAAATGATAAGAGTGCAATCTCCTTGTCACATAGTTAATTTGTACAACAACACCATGATCTGTACAAATAGTGACGCTATGGGTCATAATTGTCCACAAAAACACCACCCCAAAACAGTGAAGAAACCACCAAAAAAATATAAGAAAACAGTCACAAAATACAACCAAAACAACCAGCCTAAAAACAGTGAAGAAACCATCGAAAAAATAGAAGAAAACAGCAGCTAAAAATAGCAAAAACAACAGCCCAAAAACAACTAAAATAGCAGCCAAAAACAGCAAAAATAACAGCCAAAAAACAACCAAAATAGCAAACGAAAACAGCAAACAGCAAACAACAAGCATAAAATAGTAAAACAGCGAGTGAAACAGCGAACCGGAAGCAGCAAACAGCGAACCAGCTTCAATCCTTCCGGCGACGGCCTAACGCACTTCCGAGAAAGCAACTTGAAAGGTAAGACCTGAGGGATCCCTTTATTATATTTCTTTTATAGTTCCAGACACTGCATGTCTGGCTGGACGTGAAATATGTCCAGCCGGGTATGCGAAGTCCTACATTAAAGACGGCCAAATTTCTGGTCACATTATTTTTTCTTCTTCGGCATTTTTTTTTATCCATTTAGTGTTATTTATCTTATTATTTATTTATGCACTTTCATCGGTATTTTATTATTTCGCATTTATTTTTGCTATTTAACTTTTTGTCTAATGTGGGACACAGGATCTGGACGACGCATGCTGTCCCGGGCTCGCGGCCCGGTTGGGAGTACGGAGTAGCCACAGGGGACTAAACCGGAGAATAATGGAGTCGCCACCCGGTGTGAACCGGGAAAATGAGATTTAAGGCCGCACTCACCCCTCGCAAGGGAAGACCTCAAACTGTTGGGTTCGGAATGGTCCCTTACTTATGTCACTTGTAATGAAAGGATTTGTGTAATAATTTAATCAGGCCTAAGTAACACTTATTTCCAAGAGTATTATGCTTCTAAATCCACATGCATGAAATTAATCATCGCAACACGCAACATCACATGGCAATCTCACAAACATTTCTCAATCATATGATAGGGAAAACTAAGAACAACCTAATCATGCTTGAGTACTATCTCATGAATATATTAACCAAATAACATGCTAACAGCCTAATCATGCTTGAATATCATCCCAAGAACACATCGAATGGATAAATGCAGGAATACAAATAATATGATTGGCTACATAATGCAAGGGAGATCACCCAAAAGGCAGTTGTGCATGAAATATGATGAGACAGACTTAGTTCAGTGCGCGCGCGTTCGTGTAGTGTTCGTAAACGCGTTCTAACGGTAAACAGAAAGTTCGCGTTCGTGTAGCGTTTGATAACACGTTCGAACGGTATCAGACCTGATAATACAAAATGCATACGCGTTCGAGTAGCGTTTGTAAAACGCGTTCGAACGGGAAACAGAAGGTTCGCGTTCGTATAGCGTTCGATAACGCGTTCGAACGGATCCAGACCTGATGAAACAAAATGCATGCGCGTTCTCGAGTAGCGTTTGTAAAATGCGTTCGAACGGGAAACAGAAGGTTCACGTTCGTATAGCGTTCGAAAACGCGTTCGAACGGGAACAGACCTGATGCACAAAATGTGACGCAATACATACATAAAAAAACAAATAGCGAAATACGAAGCGCGGCGAAGCATCGTGGTGAATGATTTTAACCTCTTCAATTAGAGGACCTTTCATCGCACTTACTAAGCCCATGCGCTTATCTCAATGCATATAAAAATAAAGACAATAACCTTAGACTTCATGTACCCGATTGAACACATCTTACATTCAACCGAATTTACGTTAATCGGCGCGGCAAAGCATCATGGTAAATGATTTTAACCTCTTCAATTAGAGGACCTTTCATCGCACTTACTAAGCCCATGCGCTCGATCACATCATGTATACAAAAATAAAGACAATCATATCACACTTAGTATATCCGATTGAACATATCTTATATCCAACCGAACACACATCAACCGGCGCGACAAAGTATTGTGGTAAAGGATTTTAAACCCTCCAAATAGGGGACTTTTAATCAGACTTACTAAGCCCATGCACTCGATTGAATCATGCATACAAAGTAACATGCAGAATTCAAATAACGAAAAATAAATAAACCGAAGCAACATAAACCAAAGAGTGTGCCGTTTACTCAAGTGGTACGTGGAGTTGTATCCCGAGTACAGATCATACTACCGTCCATTCGAAATGGGCTATGAAATTTATATCTGGGTTTCCATCCTATATACCACAAGAGGCGACACATTTTCCATTTCATTCAAGCCACAACATGCATCCACAAACGCCTCTCATGCGAATAGAATTCAATAAACAATCAAAAGACGAATATAAACTAATGAGAAAAGTGCCCTCAGGTCTAACCTTTTAAATCACCTCTCGGATGTACGGTCACGAACGTCGGAAGGGTGGATGCTCCGCAACTCTCCCGGTTCACTGGTTCATCTGTTTCCTCTGTATTTTCCACTCACTATTCAGGTCACTGTTTTGGCGTGCATGGCTGCTGTTTTTGGGGTTTTTGGTGCAGTTTTGTGTGGTTATTTCAAGGATTATAAATGCAGTTTTTATGTTACTACAGTTCGGTTTTTTGTTGTAATTTTCGGTGGTGGAGGGCTGCTGTTTGTGTGTTTTTAGGGCTGCTGTATACGTGTTTTAGGGCTGCTGTATGGGCTGTTTTTCGGTGATACAAGGTTGCTAAATGGAGGTCTGGTTTTCGGTGATTAGGGAAAGGGGATGAAGAGAGTTTTTGTGTTATTTCTTTGTAGTATGCGTGAACTTCTAGGGTTTCTGTGTGTGTTGTGATTTTCGTATGAGTTGTGTGTATGAGCTAGGGGCATGCATGTCTTGGTTAGGGGTTGTTTATATAGAGAAAAGCTAGGGCTTCACCTTGTCTCACAATGAGTGGATTTTGGCATTAAAAGGAGGATTTGATTTGGTGTTGAGCAAGGAAAGTTAAAGATTGAGGGGGGACAAATTTGGTTTAGATTAGGAAGTCAATAATCTTTAATTTGTTATAATTGATTTTAATTAGGCATGACATCTTTTTAATTTAGTATGTGATTTTGTTTAGTTAGGAAGGAATCTTGTGTAATTGGTGGGTGAATATCTTAATTAAGGAATTAAAATATTTGATTGATTTTAATGTTTATTTTAATTTGGTATGTGATTTTTAGATTTGTTTTGATTTCACCATGTGTTAAATATGTGTTTTTAGTGGGCTTGGGCGTGTGGGCAAAGGCTTGGGCGAATTGGGCTTAATGTGAGGCTAGCAGCAAAACCAGAATTACCGACACCGTTCAAACGCCTCCTCGAACGCGGCACGAACGCCCGCAATCTGTTTGCCGTTCGAACGCATACACGAACGCAGCATGAACGAAAACAGTGAACCTTGTTTATTCTGAATTTCCCCTTCCGGTGTCCGTTTTCCGTGACCTCCGTGACTTAAAAGGTAGTGTCTCCAAATGAGACTCATCATAAGGACTTATGTGCAAAAATGCAGTGCCTACAGTCGCCCCCACTTTGATGGGACTTGTGTAATGTGTAACAGTGACAATCATATCAAAGTTATGCAATGCATTTTCACTTACCTGGCTCGCCAGCTGCCACTTGACTTACCGTGTGTTGAGTTGAGTTGATTTGGTGGTGAGGTGCTGCAGCCTCTGGTTCATTCCCGAACCGTGCTCCATTTTTAGAGTGCCATTTTCGTCATCTTTTGTGTGTGTGCTCCATTTTGGAGCGCCATTTCCGACATTTGCTGTGTGTGCTCCATTTTGGAACGCCATTTTCGGCATTTGTTGTGTGTGTTCCACTTTGGAACGTCATTTTCGGCCTTTGCTGTGTGTGTTCCATTTTGGAACGCCATTTTCGGCCTTTGTTGTGTGTGCTCCATTTTGGAACGCCATTTTCGGCATTTGCTGTGAGTGCTCCATTTTGGAACGCCATTTTCGGCATTTGCTGTGTGTGCTCCATTTTGGGGCGCCATTTTCGGCATCTGTTGTGGTAGCGGTCCATTTCCGAACCGTGCTGTGCGAGAATGTGGCTCATTTTTGAACTGTTATTTGATGAGATGGTCTTTGCTGCTACAAACCTGCGAACACAAAACAAACATTGCATGTATGTGATATGTATGTATGTATGCATGTATATGTATCATATTCCGATGGGTTAGGCCTTCCTTGGTCCATTTCCGAACCGTGCTCCATTTTTGGAGTGCCACTTTCGGCGAGATGTGAAAGTAGTCTATTTTCGAACCATGTTCCACTTTTGGAGTGCCATTTTCGGCGAGACTGATGCTGATGTGGGCTCGCCCTTGGGACTCGTCCCTAAACCGAAACTGATGTGGGCCTCAGACCCTAAACTGATGCTGTGGGCCTCGCCCCCAAGCTGATATTGATGTGGGCCTCGGCCCAAACTGATGCTGATGTGGGCCTCGGCCCAAACTGATACTGATGTGGGCCTCGGCCCTAAACTGATGCTGATACTGATGTGGGCCTCGCCCCCAAGCTGATATTGATGTGGGCCTCGGCCCTAAACTGATATTGATGTGGGCCTCGGCCATAAACTGATGCTGATGTGGGCTCGCCCCTGGGACTCGTCCCTGAACTGAAACTGATGTGGGCCTCGGCCCTGGGACTCATCCCCAAAACTGAAACTGATGTGGGCCTCAGCCCCTAAACTGATACTGATTCATTTCTGAAACTGACTGTACTGTTGTTGCTTCCGAAGATTCCCCGTGTTCTAAACATCACTGAATTTTATAGTATCAAGGTTGAATGCTTTTCTCAAATATACTCATGTTGCAGGTTGGAGGGAGAGACTCAGGCATGTAAACGAAATGAACATCTTTATTATCATTTAAGAAATGGTTCGAACAGGTAGACCAAATCAATGTCTATATCAAAAATGCAGGATCAAATAAACTAGGAGGAACAACTTCATCATTCGCAGCATTGCCTTCTTTCTTGGCCTACTGTTCTTCACTGTCATCCCCTATCTCCATGTAAGAAGCTTGGTGGTTAATGGTTTGGAGGACAATACAAGCTTAGGTCAAGGTTGGGTGGTATAAGATCTGGAAGTGGTTTAGGCTCTAAGGGTTTTAGGAGTCATTGTTCCTTCAACTTCTCAAGCACCTTAGATAACGGCTTCCCCACGTTAGAGAAATACCGGTTCTTGATGGAAGCACCTCGGCAGTAGCGGGTTTAGTCTCAGAATGCCCCCCAAAAGTTCTTCTATTATGGCCATAAAACTTCCTGTTTTCAGCCTCCTCTTCTTCAATATCCATAACAGTCTCCCTCAACTGTCGGAAATGAGTAATCATGGAGGTCATCCTCCTCAGCTTACCATAAATAGAGGGCTTGGTGCCCTTGATAATCATCTTAATTTGGTCTTTCTCTGATGGCCGAGTCTGCATTTTCAAAAGCTGGCTTCTCCAGCGATCCACATACTCTTTGAAACTTTCTTCTGGCTTTTGTTTAGTGTTCTCCAAATCACGGTGTGACAAGTCAATCTCTAAGTCTGTAACATATTGCTTCAGAAAAACATCAGCTAATTCTCTCCAATCTTCCTTAACCTTATTCTCAAGGCTATGATACCAAACCACAGGTGCCCCCTCGAGTGACATCCCAAACATCTTTTGGACTTGGCGCTGTGATAGGCCCACTGAACTCATGACTGAGACATATTGCTGCAGATGGACTCTCGGGTCTCCATTCCCATTAAACTTGGCCATGTCGGGCATTTTAAACTGAGCTGGCAGCTGTTCTCCGAAGGTCATTGTCTCATAATCTAACAACTCTTCATGTTTACCCCTCATTTTGCGGGTAACTGTTTCAACTTGATCCCGAAGCTTCTGAAATTCTGCCTGAGACCCAATCACTTTGCCTGTTACATGCGCTGTCATGTCATCATCAAAAGTGGGGATATCATCCCCCAACCCGTTCGGAGGCTCCTCACGCCTCATATTCTCAGATTTCCCCCAGCACGGGGCACAACCATATTTGTCATGGCAGTAGTCAAGGCTTGCAACTGTTCGGTAATCTTGGCGAAACCATTTTCCAACTGATCTATCTGAGATACCTCATTATCGGATGTACTCATATCTATTACCAGTCTTTTGGTGAGTCTTCCCTCTTCCCTAACCCAACGGGAATCTATGATGGCTTTCAGAACACAATGGTTAACATGATGTATGTATGCATGGGGTGCATGAGATGCATGTAACATATATAACATACTAAATCAACTAAAATTTTCAAACAAATCGGCCCGTTATCATTTTAGAAGCTTTTGGGCTAACTGTCATAGGAGTGAACTCGTCCCAGTTTAAATGGCCCAACGAGTTCACATCTCATGGCAATGAGCCCAACTAAATCCAAATGGTAATGTTCCGAACACAAGCACAAAGTGGCCCATCAACACTTAGAAGCCTTTGGCCCAATCGTCATAAAATACGTTCCTGTCCCAGTTTAAATGGCCCAACAAGCCCATATCACATGACAAATGGTCCAAATGGATCCAAACGACGATGTTCCCAAACACAAGCATAAAAGATAATGCAAACATAAAGTAATAATTTCTACGGCATGGCCCATCAACATTTCAGAAGCTTTGGGCCCAATGGTCATAAGGTATGAACTCGCCCCAGTTTAAATGGCCCGGCAAGTCCACATTTCTGACAATGGTCCAACTGCATCCAAATGAGGATGGTCCACAAGCACATACTCAAGGAAATAATTGTTACTTTAACCATACAACCCTGGTCTATGGGTGGGTTCACAAAAGTGTAGACAAAGGCTCTCATCGGTGAAGGATGGCCCACAACTAGGTCTCCCCAATCAAGGGTTCGAGCGACCAAGTGAGCGCACCCTTTTTTATACACTAAGGTACGTGCCAATGAGCTATGGTGTGTGACTGACTGTCAAATGGATTTCCCGTTGTAGATTCCCCAGAGGGAGGGTGGAGCGAGGCTCTCTTAAGTACCCTAGCCTCTTAGGCTCTTATCGCTTAGTGACAGGAATAAACAACGAGTCCTCCAAATTATTCCATCACAATAGGCTAAGGGTAGATGGCCATATAGGTGCCTTCACAGCGCTTTTCCTTCTAGGAAGGTAGTGAATGAAGAAAGACACCAAACCATTACCTAGCCTCAAGATGCCCTTGATTAAACCCTCATTTTATCCACTATAGACACGGTCAATTAGAACATAAATCCAAACATTAGAAGACAATATTTCGGGGCCGATTCTCTATCCCTATTGGAGTCGCCAGACTGTGGGACACAGGATCTGGACGACGCATGCTGTCCCGGGCTCGCGGCCCGGTTGGGAGTACGGAGTAGCCACGGGGGACTAAACCGGAGAATAATGGAGTCGCCACCCGGTGTGAACCGGGAAAATGAGATTTAAGGCCGCACTCACCCCTCGCAAGGGAAGACCTCAAACTGTTGGGTTCGGAATGGTCCCTTACTTATGTAACTTGTAATGAAAGGATTTGTGTAATAATTTAATCAGGCCTAAGTAACACTTATTTCCAAGAGTATCATGCTTCTAAATCCACATGCATGAAATTAATCATCACGACATGCAACATCACATGGCATCTCACAAACATTTCTCAATCATATGATAGGGAAAACTAAGAACAACATAATCATGCTTGAGTACTATCTCATGAATATATTAACCAAATAACATGCTAATAGCCTAATCATGCTTGAATATCATCCCAAGAACACATCGAATGGATAAATGCAGGAATACAAATAATATGATTGGCTACATAATGCAAGGGAGATCACCCAAAAGGCAGTTGTGCATGAAATATGATGAGACAGACTTAGTTCAGTGTGTGCGCGTTCGTGTAGCATTCGTAAACGCGTTCGAACGGTAAACATAAAGTTCGCGTTCGTGTAGCGTTTGATAACGCGTTCGAACGGTACCAGACCTGATGATACAAAATGCATGCGCGTTCGAGTAGCGTTTGTAAAACGCTTTCGAACGGGAAACAGAAGGTTCGCATTCGTATAGCGTTCGATAACGCGTTCGAACGGATCCAGACCTGATGAACAAAATGCATGCGCGTTCGAGTAGCGTTTGTAAAATGCGTTCGAACGGGAAACAGAAGGTTCACATTCGTATAGCGTTCGAAAACGCGTTCGAACGGGAACAGACCTGATGCACAAAATGTGACGCAATACATACATAAAAAAACAAATAGCGAAATACGAAGCGCGGCGAAGCATCATGGTGAAGGATTTTAACCTCTTCAATTAGAGGACCTTTCATCGCACTTACTAAGCCCATGCGCTTATCTCAATGCATATAAAAATAAAGACAATAACCTTAGACTTCATGTACCCGATTGAACACATCTTACATTCAACCGAATTTACGTTAATCGGCGCGGCAAAACATCATGGTAAATGATTTTAACCTCTTCAATTAGAGGACCTTTCATCGCACTTACTAAGCCCATGCGCTCGATCACATCATGCATACAAAAATAAAGACAATCATATCACACTTAGTATATCCGATTGAACATATCTTATATCCAACCGAACACACATCAACCGGCGCGGCAAAGCATTGTGGTAAAGGATTTTAACCCCTCCAAATAGGGGACTTTTAATCAGACTTACTAAGCCCATGCACTCGATTGAATCATGCATACAAAAGTAACATGCAGAATTCAAATAACGAAAAATAAATAAACCGAAGCAACGTAAAACAAAAGAGTGTGCCGTTTACTCAAGTGGTACGTGGAGTTGTATCCCGAGTACAGATCATACTACCGTCCATTCGGAATCGGCTATGAAATTTATATCCGGGTTTCCATCCTATATACCACAAGAGGCGACACATTTTCCATTTCATTCAAGCCACAACATGCATCCACAAATGACTCTCATGCGAATAGAATTCAATAAACAATCAAAAGACGAATATAAACTAATGAGAAAAGTGCCCTCAGGTCTAACCTTTTAAATCACCTCTCGGATGTACGGTCACGATCGTCGGAAGGGTGGATGCTCCGCAACTCTCCCGGTTCACTGGTTCACTGCTCTCGTTCATTGCTTTACTGTTTTGAGTCGTCGTTCTCCATCTTTTGCTGCTGCTTGGCCTCCGTTTTGCTGTTGTTTCCTCTGTATTTTCCACTCACTGTTCAGGTCACTATTTTGGCGTGCATGGCTGCTGTTTTTGGGGTTTTTGGTGTATTTTTGTGTGGTTATTTCAAGGATTATAAGTGCAGTTTTTATGTCACTGCAGTTCGATTTTGGTTGTAATTTTCGCTGGTGGAGGGCTGCTGTTTGTGTGTTTTTAGGGCTGCTGTATACGTGTTTTACGGCTGCTGTATGGGCTGTTTTTTGGTGATACAAGGTTGCTAAATGGAGGTCTGGTTTTCAGTGATTAGGGAAAGGGGATGAAGAGAATTTTTTTGTTATTTCTTTGTAGTATGCGTGAACTTCTAGGGTTTCTGTGTGTGTTGTGATTTTCGTGTGAGTTGTGTGTATGAGCTAGGGGCCTGCATGTCTTGGTTAGGGGTTGTTTATATAGAGAAATGCTAGGGCCTCACCTTGTCTCACAAGGAAGGGATTTTGGCATTAAAATGAGGATTTGATTTGGTGTTGAGCAAGGAAAGTCAAAGATTGAGGGGGGACAAATTTGGTTTATATTAGGAAGTCAATAATCTTTAATTTGTTATAATTGATTTTAATTAGGCATGACATCTTTTTAATTTAGTATGTGATTCTGTTTAGTTAGGAAGGAATCTTGTGTAATTGGTGGGTGAATATCTTAATTAAGGAATTAAATATTTGATTGATTTTAATGTTTATTTTAATTTGGTATGTGATTTTTAGATTTGTTTTGATTTCACCATATGTTAAATATGTGTTTAAGTGGGCTTGGGCGTGTGGGCCATGGCTTGGGCGAATTGGCTTAATGTGAGGCTAGCAGCAAAAACCAGAATTACCGACACCGTTCGAACGCCTCCTCGAACGCGGCACGAACGCCCGCAATCTGTTTGCCGTTCGAACGCATACACGAACGCAACACGAACGAAAACAGTGAACCTTGTTTATTCTGAATTTCCCCTTCCGATGTCCGTTTTCCGTGACCTCCGTGAATTAAAAGGTAGTGTCTCCAAATGAGACTCATCATAGGGACTTATGTGCAAAAATGCAGTGCCTACATCTATTTACTTTTATTGTTATTTTAATATTTCGCCCTTTTTTTATGACCGTTTACATTACATTGATGGTTATGTGTGTTATTATCCCTTGCGGTATATCGGATGGAAACCCAGACGTAAATTCCGTAGCCGAATCCGAATGGACGGTAGTGTGGTCTGTACTTGAGATACAGCTCCACGTACCACCTGGGAAATACTCATGTATGCACGATTAAACCCCCCCTTTTCGTTAACTATTTATTTATTGACACTTTATTTACTTTTGATTATTATGATTCTTGTTATCATATCTTGTATTTCTTAATTTAATTTGCTTTTATTTATATTAATGTTTATGGGTGTGCAAATTTGTGTGTTTATTTGAATTATCTTGCATGAACTGCATAAGACTTGGCTATACCATTGTGTGAACCCGTCCATTATACTGGCATAAGTAAGTGACCATTCTGAACCCAACGGTTTGAGGTCTTCCCTTGCGAGGGGTGAGTGCGGCCTTAAATCTTTTCCTAGTTCACACTAGGTGGCGACTCCTTTATTCTCCGATTTAGTCCCCCGCGGGCTACTCCGTACTCTCTATGGGCTGCGAGCCCAACAGTGTCGTGGTCGACGAACATCATAGGCATAGCGGTAAACCCCGCTTCGCTCCTACAGTTACCTCGATCGTCCTAGTTTGTTGTCCTGAGGGCATTAGGCTATAATGTTTAGGGTGTAATGTACTTTGAGAACTCGAGTGTGAAAGCCAAAGCTTCTGATACGAAACTGGATACGGAAAAGAAAAAACACAAACCAAGATCCTGTAGACCCCCAAAGAACCTGTCCTTGCCTCAGATGAATTTTCCAGCAAGATAGACGCCACAAAGGATGCCAACCCTTTGATAAGTCTTTGTTCAATCACTGAACTTTGGAAAAATTCTTAATCTTCAAAAGAAAGTTTCTATTCACGCATAAAATGGCAGGTGCATTCATTGAGAGTTGTTTTTTATTTTAAATAGTTACATCCTCAAACCCTAATAGAGCCAAAAGTCTAAAATAGCCTTAAACTACCAATTACCAACTAAAAGCCATAACTCCTAATTTCTAGCCCATTTTGAAACCCACAAATAAATAAAAATAAACTAACACAACTAATAAATAAAACGGTCATCCACGTTGGTTCCATACATGCAGATAAATAATAGTATGATGAAAATAAGCCTAAATAACTGAAACTGATTCATGTTGCTCCTCGATGACTTGGGTCAAATGTATAACTCTTGAACCTTCTTCCTTGAAGTTCAATTGGTCTCGAACGTGCTTGTTCAATTCAGCTACATGACGTTGGGCTAGGCCTGCCATAACGTATTTGATCTTCTGAGCCCTGTCTCTTTTAATTGGTCTAACTGGTACATGGATTGGATCAATTATGCTCTAGACCGAATCAGATGCTGCTAGGATCACATCATCCGCTCTCGTTTGAAAAGGATTCGTCCTCGAATCGACACCTGCATCAAAATGGGACAAATCAGAAACATTAAATGAAGCATAAACATTATACTCACCAGGTAGGTCAAGCCTATATGCATTATCATTTATCCTTTTGATGACTTGAAAATGACCACCCCCGAGGTTGAAGCTTGGATCTTCTCTGAGCCGGAAACCTCTCCCTACGCATGTGTAACCTAACCCAATCACCAGGCTCAAACATCACGCGTTTATGGCCCTTATTCGCATGAGAAGTGTACTGCTCATTTTTCCATAATATGTGTTCATGTGCTTTCTCATGTATTTATTTCACCAATTCTGCTTTCTTTTTCCCATCTAAACTTACTTTTTCTCCATAAGAAAAGGCAACAAATCCAATGGTGTTAGTGGGTTAAATCCATATACAATTTCAAAAGGTGAATGTGAAGTAGAAGAATGAATGCACCTATTGTATGCAAACTCTATAAATGGCAAACACTCTTCCCATGATTTTAAATTCTTAGTGACTATAGTACGAAGCAATTGAGTCAAGGTCCTATTGACCACTTCTGCTTGTCCATCTGTTTGGGTGTACACGTAGTAGAATACAGTAATTTGGTCCCTAACTTACCCACAAAACCTTCCAGAAATGACTCAAGAACTTGACATCTCTACTGAAAACTATACTCATAGGAATTCGTGTAGCCGTATCCTCTCTAAAGAACAAGTCTGCTACGTTAGTGGCATCATCAGTTTTATGGTATGAATTGAAATGTGCCATTTTGCTAAATCTATCAACCACTACAAAAATGGAATCCTTACTCATTTAGTCTAGGTAAACCAACACAATTCATCGAATATCTTACCAATGGTCATAGGTATAGGTAATGGAGTATATAATCCAGAGGTTTCACCCTAGATTTGGCTTTTCTACAAGTGAACACCGACCACAAATGCGCTCTTAATCGCGCTTCATCTCTAGACCAGTAAAAAATGCCCTTTTAAGGTTCCTAGGGTTTTACTAATTCCAAAATTGCCCCTTTAGTCCCCTCATGAGGCCTATTCACTAATAGCTCAGACATTACTTATAAGTGTTGGGGTTGGTGCTCAGAGCGCCAATCCGGACCGTATTTATGTCTGATTCATGAATACGAACATCCCCTTATTCCATAATATTACTTATTTATGGTTGCACCTCTTGTTCTTATATACGTATTCGATCTGATTACGATTAGATTGAAACTAAATGTGGTTTAGTGATATATATATATATAAGACAAAGGCCCGATAATATATAATGTAGTACACAGCTACAAAGTTAGTTTGTAATTGACATTGGGAAATGTCACTGCTATATGTATATTATCAAATATAGTTCCTGGTCAAGATTTGCTAACACGGGTCGGTTAGTCAAATCCGTTGAGACCAGTACATGTCGTATATCGAGACTTGGTCCGATGGTTTATCCCAATGAACCATGAGTCTAGGGAGACTCGTATAGACGTGTAGGTGTTTATAGTGGATAAACACTGGACTGCTCACCGAAGATTCTTAATGGATGGTACACCAACGTCAATAAGAATCTTCTCGGGTTGAGTAGCATAGTGGTCCTTCGACTTGAGATACCACTGTGGATGTATGAGACATCCTCCACACTTAGATGGCAGTCACGTCACCGATCTATTTAGATCAGACCTCCGCCTGTTCGTTGGGTGTGGACCGATCCTCAGGATATCCTGTGTGTGTCACGATAGGATCCGTCAGTTCTGTGTACAGAGCATAGGTAGTCCATATATATTTAGCAGTCTGTTAAATCTGTGGCCACAGTATACATCGGAAGTAAGTTCCGAGTGTTATTTAAGATTGCTAATAGATACGTCGACGAGATAATACCTATAGATTTGACGTTTACATCTATATCTCTGGGATTATCCGGATACATGTGACGGAGGGATTATACGTATGCAATGACCTCGACCTGTATGATTCAGCTAGTTTATCCGTGATCGTCATAATCTACGGGTGGATAGATTATGGACATGAAATTGGATTTCGTGACGGATATACCTGAATCTAGAGAGTCTCAATAATGAAACATACTCGTAGAGCACTAGAGCAACATTTATGAATAATGATGATTATTTATAAATCGTTTAATCGTTAAACGAAAAATACATGCGAACGGGCCGAACCGTCATTTCCTAATTAATGTGTATTTGTATTTAATATATGATATTATTAAATACACATTAATAAATAGTCAAATAAAGGTATTTGACATATATCATCAATATATGTATTTGAGATATTTAAAGTAAATATAATACATATATTTGATATATTTGTATTTAATTAATTATTTATTATTTAATTGTTAAATGATTAATATAATTAAAATATAAATATATCACCAAATGATAAAGTTAGGAAGTGATTATAAGTTGCAATTGTTGACTTATACATTAAAGGAAAAGGTTGTCAAATTGATTTTGACTTCTTAAGATATTTGTTCAAAATTGTTTGAAAAATAAAATATCTTTTTCCTTTATTTTCATTAAATTCGGCCATGACCTTAAATATAAGAGTTATTTTCTCTAGTTGCCTTTGTTGACTTTTAAATATCTTAAAGTGTTTTTAGATATTTATAAGTTGATAAATAAAGTGAAATGAAATTGAAATTATTATTCTTGTATTTGGCTTGCCAAAATTCGGCCAAGGCTAAAAGTGTAGCAAGTATTATTGTTTTCATTTCATTTCATTGTTAACCTAATACACTTTAAAAGAAAACTCCATTAATGGAAAGCAAAGGAAGCTTGTGAGAAAGAAAGAAGAAACCAAAGAAAGCTTGATTTTAGTAAGTTTTGTCAACTTACTATTAGAAAGGAAAATGTTCCTTAGGATCTAGGCTTTAACATATGATGTTCTTAGGTTATTTCTTCTTTATTCTTTGTGTTTTTGATGATGGAAGTTTTGATGAAAGTGTTAGAGCATGTATGATGAATGAAACTTATGGCTATTGTAGTAATAAGTGTTCTTTGTGGTTTTGGAAACCTTGTTGCTAATCTAGAGTTGTTGACCCACTCTTAGATGACCTAGATTTGATCTTGAGTTTTTTCATTGTGTTGAGACTTTGATTGGATGGAAGAAAGATGATTGAAGTGTGGTTTTAACCAATTTGGTCTAATTTGTCCAATTTGAAGAAATTGAAAAATTAGGGTTCATGACCAATTCCAAATTTGGGGATTTTCATATATGTTGTGTATTTGGATGTGTATATGATGCATATAAAGTTTCATGTTCATTGGATTACATCTTGATGTGTTTTGATGCATGAAATGACAAAGTGCACAAGTTGCCACCTTTGGGAGGCATTCGGCCAAATGATGAATTTTGGGATTTGTGTTGCTTGTTGTTTTTGATGTTTTGAACATGCTAAGTTCATCTTAGAAATGATTTAGAATCATTCAAAATTGATTAGATCAATTTCGGACTAAAATGGACTAAATACCAAATGTAAGGGCAATTCGGTAAATTCACTTAAATATGATTTATTTGAATTTTATTTCATAATTTGATTATTGGATAATTAAATAAATATGTTTATTTAATTAATCCGAGAAAAAGTTTTGAAATCGAAAAATTTGATTTTCCGCCGCTTCCGCTGCGTTACCGGATTCCGCCCCTAAAACCCTAACAAAATGGTATCAGAGCGAGTCTGATTCTAGGCCTCCATAAATGATTAGCTTGTTTATTCAATGTTTAATCATGTTTTCTTGACTTTATACATGCATGTTATAATCTAATTTGATTAGATTTAGGGTGTATGACACTTAATGGAATATTCCCGCTTAATAAGGTTTTAAAGTAACTAGTATTTGGAATACTTGTTTCTTGGTCCGTCTTGTCAATACGGTTTATAAATATCTTCGTTGACTACATCCGAGACCGTGCCTCTGCTGTGAGGGTGTAGCTGATGATAGAAATTTATTTATGCCGAATGTATATTAGATACTAGATAAATTCAAGCGAAAGCGGAATCCTGAACGTGCCCTAGCTGTCAGGGTTACGCAAGTAACTTGAGTTTATCATTGACAAGTTTAACCTTGGTACGTCTCCTTGTGGGCCTGCCTTCGCAGCGACAACGAGAAACGGCCAGGACCGGAACCTCGGAGTCACTAGTGAGTGATTGACAATTAGTTGTCTACCTGTGAATATACGTAGGCGAGACCGTGCCTCTGCTGTGAGTCGAAATATATTCATGGGGTCCTCTTCCCATTATGGAATTCGATTTAATTATTGAATTCTCGTCTTTCCGTTGGGGATTACGGCATTACGTAAAAATAGTGGGAGGCACTGCTAAGTTTAAAATATTCCATAACTTAGGCAGTGTATGTTATTATGGAAATTGCCGCTTGTTTGTTTCCTTATTCTATAGTAGATAGAATTAAACTTTTATTTACTGCACACATATTTTGATATGTTATCTGACTAGACTCTTGGTTGCAGTTATTCTAGAATAGGTTCTAGATACTAATAGACTAGGATATTATTAGATTAGTCTAAACCATCGGGAACTGTTGTTCCGATTTTCTTGAAAAATAAAGATGGTTAATGACTTAGTTTCTAAGTCATGATAGATAATCTAGATAGATATCCCTTTAGGATATAATACTTTAGAGACAATAGTTTCTTATGCAGTAAGAATTGACTTGAATTAGTTCATGTCTCGAGATTCTTGACTGGCATTTAGAAAGCCCTATTAGGTATTTGTTTATCTAGTAATGACGTTTCTAAGCTTTAATTACCTTTAGAGGTAATGTGTCTGACACAATTTGCTAATCCGTTATTTACAATTGTTGTGAATAGTTGAATGCAAATAGTAAAGCTAAAGAAAGGAGATGCGTATATTTGTGTATAGAAAATATCGATTTTCACAATACTACAACTATAGGTATTGGATACCAGATCTCCCGTCTAGTTATTTGAAATATTGGTTAACGATTGTTTTGATATTTGATATCGGAACTTGCGACTATTGGATAGTCACTTGTTCTTTATAAACAATTGTTACATATTTTATAATAACTAGTAGTGTCATTGACGTAGAGATAAACATTAAGAAAAATTATTCGGTAAAGTAAATAATTTAGAACGGTGCTTTATGAATTTAATCACTTAAGCATTGGATGCTTATTTCGTATGGTAAAGGATGGTTTGATACTAGATCACACCACACATCCTTATCCATTTAATGAATATTGTATTCAGGAAAATGATTAAGGTCTCGTTTAACCAATGATTGTCATTGGACCACCAAATTTATTTAACTGATACATTGGATGTATGTAGTTTAATAAATTGTAATTGCTTAAGGTAGTTTTCTATACTTCGTAACTTAGTTGATGAATTGTCATAACTTAGTTATGTGTTTCTGAAGGAACACATATTGAAAGTCTTGAAAGTATCAAGTACTTTCAATCCGTTCTGATGAAACGTAGATTGAACATTTTTGACTTGTTCAAATATATTCAATCTAAAGGTTTTAGAGAATTCTATCCTCAAAATTCATAACATGTCTTTGAACTGTTCAAAGATCTTTGATACGATCAAACGTATGAATTTAAAGCAATTAGTTCTAAGGTTATTTAGTGAATATGATTCATATTCAATATTATTCTTCCATGATTCCATCTTGATGGAATTGAGTAGTGGGAGCAATCGGATCTTATATGATTTGGTTCGTTTGATATTGAATGTTACCGAATTAGTTTCAATACTCTTGGGGTTATACTCCAGTAACACTAATTCATCTCTTTAATTAATGTTCCATTATTTCTACAGTTGCATATATGATATGTATAGGTAGAAAATTTGAATCTTGAAAAGTTTGAGATTTCAATCTTCTTTTTATATAATAGTTATATAATGGAAATTACTTACACCTCGGAGGTATAAGTAAAAGTTTATCGTTTATTCTGTTTAATAGAATATTGTATTCTATTTAATAGAATATCTTTCCTACGATTCTAAGTAATAAAATCGTTTTATTACTTGGTGTGTAACATCAGATGTTAACTATTGTAGAAAAGACTTGACTTATTGAAGTCAAATGTGAGAATGATAAATTATAATTGGAACTATGTAATTAATAAGATGAAACAACCCTTATACATCTTCCGTACAAGTCCAATAGGATAACAGAATCATTCACGAGTATTTGATACTTAATGGTTCCGTTGTTTTCTTACTGAAGAAAAATTATCCTATAACTTATAATGGAAGCGATATTTGATATCGATTCTGGAAGTTCACCATTGAACCATAAATCTAAGATTGTTCATAGCTTACTACGATCATGTTTTGAACTTGATTAAGCTTTCATTATGAATTAGTTCATTTAATGTGCTAATTGTTTGCGCAGCGAAAGCAATATGAGCTTATTAAAGGTTTGACCTTTACAGTATGACAGTGAGAAAAGTTATACTCAGCAATCTATTGTAGATTCTGAGAAAACTTATCTCTAGTCACGCTAATGAACAATTAAAGATATATTGGTTAATGTTGATAATAAACTGTATATTTTAGCTAAAGAATGCAAAGTGGCTTTTTGGATGACTTATTCAGATAAGACATCAGTTGTGATTTCCTTATTTGAAGAGTTCATTCTGAAATGGCCCTAGAGTTTGTTTTCTGCTGAGATCGCAGTTTAGTGTGCTAGCTTACAGAGCCTATTGTAGACTCGGATAAGTCTTCCAGAAATATGTGTTCTATATTTTTGATATCGTCAAATTGTCTGATCTTGTCAAAGTATATAGAATACATATGTGATAAAAGGGTTAGTGGGCGATAGGTACTATATTAGTATACATATCATATACTAACAACAATCATTATATTATAATAATAATGAAGATTATAGTTAAAGAGGTTAGGAAAGTTTACCTAAGTCTTCTTTACTCCGTGAAACAGTGGGAGTAGTCTTTGTTATATTTGATATAAAGTTTTATAAAGATATAAAACTAAAAGACTTGTGAGATACTCCTATTAGTCGTACATTAGATATGATCTAATAAAGTACATAACAATGCTATATGTATGACAGTTAGTATAACTGTTCGACAGTTATTGTATGTCTTATACATAGTATTCATCTTTCGTAAATGATGATTCCTTTTTCGAAAGAGATATTGATTAGAATGTCTAAACAATATTATGTATCATTTGATGATGACATAGTGATACTTTTATGTGCGATTATCGATGTCGATTTAATCGTAATTGTTACGAGTTATTTTGACATCCTATAGACCATATGATGGATCTTGAAACACGTTCTTTGTGATCTTTGAGATATTAAGAACGAGTTTCTAATTCATGGAGAATACAGTCTGCAACCATTAGGGTCATATTAGTTTTGAGACTAATTATGACGTTATACAGTCTACATCATAAAGAGTCAGAAAAGATGCAGTGGGAGTGTCACGAAAGATTCTACTTTTATAGTGGAATTAAATGCAACTTATAAAGTATTGACTTATGAAGTTGTATAGTGACCTTATAAAATAGAAGTTTTGAATTGTTATTGTGCTTGCGGTTGTCTTCATAGCATTTTGGATTTGATCCTTAAATACTTGGACAACTCAGTAGCTGTAGCACAATACTGATGTAGCATCAGAGTCATATTAATGTATAATCTAGTTCTACAAAATATGAATGATGCTGACTATGGGAAACGATGGAGTTTGTTTGACAAACTCAATATGTCATAGCGGACTTGTTTTTGTTGCCTACCTCTTAAGTACTGGGTGAGCTTTTGAGGCCATGTGCATACGATGCACATTGAGATGAGTATATGATACCGTGGATTGGCACTAGAGCAAGTGGGAGAAATTGTTGGGGTTGGTGCTAGAGCGCCAATCCGGACCGTATTTATGTCTGATTCATGAATACGAACATCCCCTTATTCCATAATATTACTTATTTATGGTTGCACCTCTTGTTCTTATATACGTATTCGATCTGATTACGATTAGATTGAAACTAAATGTGGTTTAGTGATATGTATATATTAGACAAAGGCCCGATAATATATAATGCAGTACACAGTTACAAAGTTAGTTTGTAATTGACATTGGGAAATGTCACTGCTATATGTATATTATCAAAATAGTTCCTGGTCAAGATTTGCTAACACGGGTCGGTTAGTCAAATCCGTTGAGACCAGTACATGTCGTATATCGAGACTTGGTCCGATGGTTTATCCCAATGAACCATGAGTCTAGGGAGACTCATATAGACATGTAGGTGTTTATAGTGGATAAACACTGAACTGCTCACCGAAGATTCTTAATGGATGGTACACCAACGTCAATAAGAATCTTCTAGGGTTGAGTAGCATAGTAGTCCTTCGACTTGAGATACCACTGTGGATGTATGAGACATCCTCCACACTTAGATGGCAGTCACGTCACCGATCTATTTAGATCAGACCTCCGCCTGTTCTTTGGGTGTGGACCGATCCTCAGGATATCCTGTGTGTGTCAAGATAGGATCCGTCAGTTCTGTGTACAGAGCATATGTAGTCCATATATATTTAGCAGTCTGTTAAATCTGTGGCCACAGTATACATCGGAAGTAAGTTCCGAGTGTTATTTAAAGATTGCTAATAGATACGTCGACGAGATAATACCTATAGAGATTTGACGTTTACATCTATATCTCTGGGATTATCCGGATACCTGTGACGGAGGGATTATACGTATGCAATGACCTCGACCTGTATGATTCAGCTAGTTTATCCGTGATCGTCATAATCTACGGGTGGATAGATTATGGACATGAAATTGGATTTCGTGACGGATATACCTGAATCTAGAGAGTCTCAATAATGAAACATACTCAAGAGCACTAGAGCAACATTTATGAATAATGATGATTATTTATAAATCGTTTAATCGTTAAACGAAAAATACATGCGAACGGGCCGAACCGTCATTTCCTAATTAATGTGTATTTTTATTTAATATTGATTATTAAATACACATTAATAAATAGTCAAATAAAGGTATTTGACATATATCATCAATATATGTATTTGAGATATTTAAAGTAAATATAATACATATATTTGATATATTTGTATTTAATTAATTATTTAATTATTTAATTGTTAAATGATTAATATAATTAAAATATAAATATATCACCAAATGATAAAGTTAGGAAGTGATTATAAGTTACAATTGTTGACTTATACATTAAAGGAAAAGGTTGTCAAATTGATTTTGACTTCTTAAGATATTTGTTCAAATATTGTTTGAAAAATAAAATATCTTTTTCCTTTATTTTCTATTAAATTCGGCCATGACCTTAGAATATAAGAGTTATATTTCTCTTGGTTGCCTTTTTTGACTTTGTATTAATATCTTTAAAGTGTTTTTAGATATTTATTAAAGTTGATAAGATAAAAGGTGAAATGAAATTGAAATTATTATTCTTGCATTTGGCTTGGCCAAATTCGGCCAAGGCTAAAAGTGTAGCAAGTATTTATAGTTTTCATTTCACTTTCATTTGTTAACCTAATACACTTTAAAAGAAAACTCCATTAATGGAAACCAAAGGAAGCTTGTGAGAAAGAAAGAAGAAACCAAAGAAAGCTTGATTTTTAGTACGTTTTTTCAACTTACTATTAGAAAGGAAAATGTTCCTTAGGATCTAGGCTTTAACATATGATGTTCTTAGGTTATTTCTTTCTTTATTCTTTGTGTTTTTGATGATGGAAGTTTTGATGAAAGTGTAGAGCATGTGTGATGAAGGAAGCTTATGGCTATTGTAGTAATAAGTGTTCTTTTGTGTTTTGGAAACCTTGTTGCTAATCTAGAGTTGTTGACCCACTCTTAGATGACCTAGATTTGATCTTGAGTTGTTTCATTGTGTTGAGACTTTGATTGGATGGAAGAAAGATGATTGAAGTGTTGGTTTTAACCAATTTGGTCTAATTTGTCCAATTTGAGGAATTGAAAAATTAGGGTTCATGACCAATTCCAAATTTGGGGATTTTCATATATGTTGTGTATTTGGATGTGTATATGATGCATATAAAGTTTCATGTTCATTGGATTACATCTTGATGTGTTTTGATGCATGAAATGACAAATGCACAAGTTGCCTACATTTGGGAGGCATTCGGCCAAATGATGAATTTTGGGCATTTGTGTTGCTTTTGGTGTTTTGATGTTTTGAACATGCTAAGTTCATCTTAGAAATGATTTAGAATCATTCAAAATTGATTAGATCAATTTCAGACTAAAATGGACTAAATACCAAGTGTAAGGGCAATTCGGTAAATTCACTTAAATATGATTTATTTGAATTTTATTTCATAATTTGATTATTGGATAATTAAATAAATATGTTTATTTAATTAATCCGAGAAAAAGTTTTGAAATCGGAAAATTTGATTTTCCGCCGCTTCCGCTGCGTTACCGGATTCCGCCCCTAAAACCCTAACAATAAGAAGAAATGCACAACTTATTTCCTATAAATAGAAATCCCTCATGCCGGTAGAATTTAATAAATGCAGTCTTGATACATGTAACATATATATCATAAAATTCCACATCACATGCATAAAGCTCTTTAATAAATTCAAACCATAATATTTTAGCACTTAAAGAAGTAAGTAAAACATATATGCGCGACAAGACATCTGTAATTACATTTTCCTTACCCTGTTTGTAGCGAATGACGTACGAGAATGTCTCTATAAACTCCATCCATCTAGCATGCCTCTTGTTCAGTTTTCCTTGCCCTTTAAGGTGTTTCAAACTCTCACGATCTGTGTGTATCACGAACTCCCTAGGCCACAAGTAATTTTGCCAAGTCTCCAGTGCTCGAACAAGTGCATACAACTCTTTATCGTACGTGGGATACCTCAAAGCTTCCCCATTCAACTTTTCACTGTAGTACGCAATAGGTTTTTTCTCTTGCATCAGTACTGTGCCAATACATATGCCACTTGCGTCACACTCTATCTCGAAAGTACTCTCAAATTAGGTAGTGCGAGGACATGTGCACTGCATAACCTTTCCTTGAGAGTCAGAAAAACACTCCATTGAGCCTCACCCCATTGAAATCCCACCGTCTTCTTGTACCTCAGTCAAGGGTGCTGCTGTGCTACTGAAATCCTTCATAAAACGCCTATAGAAACTTGCCAACCCGTGAAAGATTCTAACCTCAGACACTGTAGTAGTTGTTGGTCAATCCCTAATCGCTTTAACTTTCTCTTCGTCCAACTCTATGCCATCTGCAGTTACAACAAAGCCGAGAAAAATGATTCTATCCATGCAGAATGTACAGTTCTTACTGTTAGCAAACAATTTTTCTTTTCTTAAAATATCAAGCACAGTTTTCAAATGACCTACATGCTCATCTAAAGATTTATTGTATACTAATATGTCATCAAAATAGACCACTGCAAACTTCCCTATACATGCACGCAACACATGGTTCATAAGTCTCATAAAAGTACTAGGGGCTTTTGATAAACCAATAGGCATTACTAACCACTCATATAGCCAATACTTAGTTTTAAAAGCGATCTTCCACTCGTTACCCTCTCTCATACGAATCTGGTGATATCCACTTTTAAGGTCAATTTTACTAAAAATCTTAGATCCATGCAGTTGATCTAACATATCATCTAGCCTAGGAATGGGATGTCGATACTTTACCGTGATATTATTGATGGCACTGTAGGAAACGCTTTCCTTGCGCAGTGGAAACAACTTAGGCACAAGATCGGACTTGAAAATTTTTTCTGCCCTTCCCCTTGAATAGTCGAATGTTACTGCCACCACCATTGAAATTTTACTTCAGTTTTAGACATAATTCCAGCCCCGAAACAGCCTCGGAACAGTCCCCGAACAGACCCAAACTGTTGGTTTCTATTAAGGTCCCAAGATCAATAATAAGCATGAAATATGTGCGAATACAAATCGAAGAAGTTGCGGAATACTCACATCGATCGGTTGAGCGACGCGGCAAGCAACGAAAATTAATTTTCTGCCTCTTGACAGTACACGGCAGTAAGCAGTCCATGCTCCTCCATTTTATATTTTTGAGCTCCTCGAACAAGCTCCAAGCTTCGTCGAATGGTTCTCGGCTCATGGGTGGACTTCCCTATCACCTTCGCATGTCTCGTAAGTGTGCTAACACTTGAGATTTTGCCACAAAATCCCACACTAGTGCTTCCCTTTTTCTTCAATCCACTCGGCAGTTCACTACCCAAAACAGAAGAAAAATGCCCTCTAAAGGCGTGAGATGAAGAGAGAAATTGGTTGCTCCAAACGTGAGCAAAGAGAAGAAAGAAAGAGATAAAAAAATGTGTGTTAAAATTTGGTATTTGATTTCTAAAACAAATACACAATTTTGGTTCCAAAAGTCAAAGCATTTATTGCCCACAAATGCCAACCACACACATCACCTAATCACATCAATCACAAGTTGTCAAGTCACATCACTCAAAGTGACAAGTGATTTGACGTTTGATGCGACTAGCGATTTGACGCTTGATTTGACGTGCCGCACTCAAATTCGAAATGCGAATGCGCTCCAAATAATCTCGGGCTCGGGTTCGTTAATTCTAAATTAACGAATTTTCCGTTGCGTCGTAATTGAATGATTACGCCTAGTGAAATCACTATTCACGTCGCTAACGAATTAATTCTAAATTAATTCTTTCGCCCAAATTAAAATCTAATTTTAATTCCGCGTCGAAATCTAATTTCATTTAATATATCAAATATATTAATTAATCGATTAATTCCAAATTAATCGTTATCTCTCTTTTTAATAATATTTTTCCCAGATAAAATATCTCCGCAATTAATCCCAGATTAATTTTCTCTCTCATATAATTAATCCCAGATTAATTAAGAGTGCGAGTCATACGTCATCGGTGAATCTTTGGGAAGCGACCCATGGGATCCCCGGATATGTTGGCAGTAAATTCGGTCGTCGGACTATCCGAACACGTAAGTACCAAGTACTACGTTTATACCGATTCACAAGACAAGGTTGGCCTCTAGCAAAGTGCCATGCCTACCCAATTCTCCGGAAATATCCTTACAGGAATAAAGGATCTATATCAGGTGTAGTATACGTAGTATTGCGTGTTTCTGTCCAGTATCAGATGATCACGTGCTAGGCCTGGGGCTAGAATTGTGTCTGTCCCGTACGAAGCACATATCAGATTTCTGGTGACTAGTCTCTATAATCGGATAAACATGACCTTGTCATTTTATCCCGATAGCTGCAGCATTTAAGAGAACCAGTCCCGTATCCTACGTGACCATCATCTCCATATGACTGGAGTGACACTTCCATCTTGACATCACACCCAACACACTACGATTCTCAATATACCCAGTATTGGCGTACACAGAACCTGTTAAAGCCCTGGACGACTGCAACCAAAGTATATTGATTGTCGCAAGTATTAGCGGTGCAAGTCTCAGGTTAAGACCAAATACACCTACCCTAATTTCTGACTTCCATAGACACATAGTCATACTACCAATGGAATTCCGAAGGGGTTTATCCAGAGCGAAGCTGTTTCCCGTACCATTGGTAAAACACAACCTCCTATTACACTTGCATGAGTATCATATACCCAAATATATGAGAACTATGTCGTTGTGCCCTCACAACGCGCACAAGTGCAATACTAGTCTTTTACGCATTTATCGATGTCCAATCTCAACAATGCTCTGACTAGGGATATTTAATGATTTATCATTCGTGGACTGATACTATCTCGTATCATTCTCAGTCCAGGAACAAATCATAGGGACCTCCTATCATTTATATATCTAGGTGATCTAATCACAAATGATAAGAGTGCAATCTCATTTGTCACATAGTTAATTTGTACAACAACACAATGATCTGTACAAATAGTGACGCTATGGGTCATAATTGTCCAACAATCTCCCACTTGGCCTATAGCCAGTCACTCGAGTGTCTTACACCCTAACTATGTACGGTTGGCTAAAATTACTGAGAAATGCTTTCGTCAGCGGATTTGCATGATCATCGTCTGATGTGATTTATTCGATCATCACATTGCCACGATGTACGATCCGAACGAATCAGATGAATATCGAAGTATATATCTGGATCGTTGATAAGACCATTAATTCTTTAGCCTGTGCTCAAGCCTAGCTCAGCTGCTAACATAATTATTTCTAATCTAATTAGATTTTGTATCGACCTAGAAGGCTTCTATTGCTGCCTCAGCTGCAGCAATAACCCGCATTTGTTGTTTATTCGGTAAAAGTATATTGCTTGGAAGATTTCCAGCTCACTGTTCCTTTATTCAAACTTTGTAGTACCGTTTGCGACTTTTAGTCGTCTTTATCTGTTTGGAAACTTGCAGTAGTGATCCCAGTCACTTCAAGTTCTCCTTCTCCACAGACTAAGACATCATCCTTAGATCTCTAAGATACTAACGGATGTTCTTAATATCAATCCAGTGACTATCACTTGGATTGGCCTGTTTGTGAATCCATATGCTCAAAGTGTATGAGACACCAGGTCGCGTACATTTTTCAATGTACGAGTTCTCGGAGAGTTTTCTTGAAAGCCAAGCTTTCACCGATAGTTTTTATGGGAATATCATTTCCAAGAAATGACATATTATTATTATTTATAGGACAGCCACTATCAGTGCGCTCCCACTAACCCTCTTATATACACAAGAATCATTTCCGTTTTGAATTAAATCATAAACTATTATGATTTCATCAAAACGATAATTCCAAAAACCTATGCTTGCTTCAATCCAAACATGGATCGAATAACCTGCAAACCTTGTTTTCTTATTATGGTACGACAAAATCGTCAGGATGTTGTAAACATCCTCCGAAAGGTTTCCTTTTCAGGAAAGCGATTTTCCCGTTCAGCTGCCATATTTCATAAATGAAACACGCAGCGCTGTAGAAAGCATTATCCAAATGGATTTACCATGGCAACAGTTAAAAGGTTGAATCGTAATCAACACAATGTTGGTAACAATACCTTTCCGCTAAAAGCCTAGCTTTATACGTTGATATATTGCCATCCATGTATGTCTTCCTAGAAGACTTATATAGTACCATTAGGCACAATGCCTTGCGGTACATCAACTAATATCCAAACTTGTTGATATACATGGAATACATTTCGGATTCATGACACTTTGTCATAATAGGGAGTCGATACCTTGTATCACTTCCTCATATGTATTCAGTTGGTATACCTCAATAAGATAAACATCTTTATGAGGTGAGATCAGAAACCCATACTCCAGGTTGTTTTCTGACTCTCTCCGACATACGCGGTTCTTGTGTATACGAAGATTAATGGTATAGTTTCATCCATGATGAACTATTTGTGTTCCATTAGGATTCGGTGCCTTGAACAATATTACTCCGATTTTCATCGAGTTTTACTTTCCTCCCACTTACCACTGCATATCAGTATTCCTCTTAGGAAAACCGCATGGTGAGAAACAATTACATTGTTCTCTTGTGAGATGTATAAGTACTATACTTATGGTATCCCTAGGATAAATTACAATTGGCACTTATCCAATTTGGGTTCTGGTTTGGTATCATCCAAACATATGCCTAGCATACCAAAATATTCATGATTGAGAAACCTGGTTTCTTTCCTGTTCATATCTAATATGAAATCTGTCAAACAGATTTTTATGGAACCTTATTCAAAATAAGTTATGCACTGTTAATGCTTATCCGTTGAAGGAAATGGTAGCTCAGAGCGACTTATGATTAACCTTATCATGTCCAACAAAATTCGGTTTCTTTGTTCGGACACATCGTCATTTTGACGTGTTCCGGGAGGAGTCCTATTGAAAGAATACTTTACTCTTTCAAGTATATAAGAAACTTATTGCTTAAGTATTTTCCATTACGGTCTTACCGTGACGGTATAATACTATAGCCGATCTGTTTGTCTATTTCGTGTCGAAACTTTAAAAGTTTCCGATTTGTGTTCTTCAAAAGAAACACATAACCATAACGCGATGCCACATCCGTATAGGTCACGAAATATCCATATCCACCTATAGCCTAGCTAGACATGGGCCCACTTGTTTCACCATGAACTAGGGCTAACAGATTGTGCCATTTGCACTTTTACCAAGTAAATGATGTTTTAGGCACTTTGCCTAATAAACTAGATTTGTAGACTTTATTTGATTGGAATCAAATGTGTCATAGTACCCACTCTCCGAAAGAGTGGATATACGATTCTTGTCTAATTATGTCCCCGACAACAATGCCACAATTAAGTTTCTTCTGATCAAATCAGTTGAGCTATTTGTTTGTCATATTATATTTCGAGATTTATTTTATTCAAAATATAAATGTTGTTATTCACATCTAATGTGTTTATCTCAATATCATCTTTATATAATAAACACTTTAGTGTTCTAGAATATAAAGGTTCACCCGCAGCGGGTTAAACACTGATATAGAGATAATGTATCTAGTCAAACTAGTTACATTATTAACAGTTTCCAAATTTAAGTACAAACTCGAAGGGTAATTCCTAAACTTAGGTATCTACGGTTAAAACAACGACTTTCGTCCCGTTTCCAAATCGTAGATTAATCTCGATTGAAGTCAGTATCCTGTTCAAAACAGATTCTGAACATCAATATATATTTATGTACCACACTAAGTATTTAAAATCCAATTTTAATACTAGTAGTGAACATATTTTGACAAACATATTTGAAGTCAGAGCCTTGCTCGTCTTCAATTCCTCCATGTCTGCTTTGTCCAAACGGAAGTCACGCTTCCACGATCCCGTTTGCCACATTAAGGCAGACATTTTGGGATATGTCATTTATCTTCCCAGAAGATTTTAATGATTTTGCCTTTGCCATTTTCAACACTCCAGAAGCCTTTGGCCTAGCCTCGGCCTTCTAGAATATCGAAGTAAGGTGCGACTAGCGCTACTTACCTTATTGCAAAGTTGAATTTGTCTCATTGAGAATATTCATTAACCCTCCAAGAGTTAATATTGCAATTTAATACTTCTAAAATCTAAGTATAGATTATGAAGATCCTTTAATTTCATTATCATACTTTAAGGATTTAACCCTTAGTTCTGACAAAGAAATCAAGGAGTCTATTGCGGTAAGTATAATGGATTAAGCACTAAAGTTATCATCACATTAATCTTCCAAAGATTATGCTCTACTATTTGCTTAACTCCGGGCTTAGGTATAATATGTTATTTTATCAAATAAAGTAACTTATTATTTTCCAGGACCATCCTGAAATTTATTCCCAATTTGAAAAATAAACCATTTAAAATACGTTTTCCCTAGGATTATGTTTTAAATGTCAATCTTTCAATTATATCTTGATTTTAATAGTCCAACTACTTAATCAAAGATTTTGGTACTATATATTATAATGATTACAATAGTCCAACTATTCAATCAACTATAATTAATAGATTAAAATCAATTATATTGATTACTATAATCCAATTATAAAATCAACTATAAATGAATAGTTTGAATATAGTCCAACTATTTATTAAAAACAACAATTTAAATATTAGTCCAACTAACATTTAATTTATTTGACGAATGATATTTGATTGAGCGCGTATGCCAAGTAATTAAATGAATATTGCAAATTCAATTCTTGCCTCCCACTATTTTTCGGCGAGCCTCTAACCCTCTGTCGAGTACTCGGGAAACCGCGTTTCCTAGTGGGCTAGGATCCCGTTAAATATCACACAATCTTGACTTTGGCCAACAAATTGTATGATAATTAACTAGGTAGATCTCTAATATCAATTGGATCCAATCCAATTCCTAGATCCGGTAGGGGGACATCCAAGTCCGAAACATATATCTTATATATGCCAATACATCCAATATATTACCTAACCTTTTTCCTCTGAATCAACTAAGCTTGGCTTTGGCAAAACATACTTAGTGATCCCAGTCAAGCGCGACCCATTGACCATGGAAAGCTTCGTAATCAATGTCGATGGACAAGAAGTGGTCTTGACTTTGGCCAACAAACCAAAACTTGGACAAGACACTAATATGGAACAAAGCCTTTGTGATTCAAACACATCCACGACGGACAAAGGCCTTACTTTGGCCAACAAGCCAATGCCAGTCTCAGATCTTGAGTGAGAATCACTCAATGGAAGGAAAGACGCTTAATATTTTGCGAGGGTTTTTCGAGTGCAAATTGGCAACCAATTTATTATCTTTGTTAAGGTCTCATCATCATATACCCTTAACATACATTCTAAACACATAATAAAGCGCATATGAATAAAGTAATAATGATATGTGGATGGATACTTTACACATTGATCCTAGATCAAATCTCTCCCTTTCTCTCTCCCGCTAGCACATATATTTACTTCTACCCGTTACACTACAATTCTAAAGAAACCTCATTTACATTGAGGGGAATAAGTGAGAAGAGAATACAAAGAATATAAAGGTAATAAGGCTGGACACGCAGGTCCAATTAATAAATCAAATTTATTACAACAATTTCTAAAATTGTCCCACCCATCTAATATCCATTCGATATACATTATTCATGCATCGCAACCATGTATTCATACAAGCATGTTATCAATCAATCTAATCAAATTAATTAATATGATAATTAGTGACCATCCAATGTTCAAACAACGATTTGATTTTGCTCGAGTCAAACTCGTTTTGCGAATAAGTACTCAAAGTACGAATTCTCGAATTAAATTAAACTACACAATTAAATCCAATTCAATTTGTATTTATTCCAATTCACTATTTAATTCCAAATTAAATACTACACTTTATTAATGAAATTTTACGACTTAAATTCCAAATTTAATCGCAACGGGTCTCAAAGCCCGATTAACGTCCTACGTCAATTTAATTAAAGTCCAATGGGCTTTTAATTAATTTCTTAAGGCGTGGACTTTTGGTCAACTCGGGTCAAACCGAATAACCAAAATCCAATCCGGGATTTACCCCATAAGCCCAGAAATCAATTTAGGCCCAATTAAACTTTAAAGGTCCATTAAGTCGCATTTGGGCTTTATGGATGCGGTTTTGGGCCTAATTGGATCCAACCAATTTTTCCTAAACCCAACTTTGTACAACAAAGCCCAATAAGCCCAATTACAACATAACAAGCCCAAATCCAATTTTAAGGCCCAATTATAATTAAATCACAAAACCCAATTTCACAATTTAATTACATAAAGTGCATTACACAATTAATTACCCAATTAACATTTCTAAAATATCAATTAACATAACTAATCATGCTTAATTAATAACAAAACATGTCCAACACATTTTATCAAAAAATCAAACCCATTCATGCTATATATTTCTCGGCCAGGGGAGGGGATTTGTGTCTGATTCGGATTCAATCCAATTAATTCCACAATCGACATTAATCAATATTCCCGAATGATTTCTAATTCATCCAATGAACAAAAAATCAAAAATTCCAAGACATTAGGGCTATGTCACCATTCGTCAACACACGCATTTGGGGGAAAAATTGTTCCAAACCATTTTCTTGAAATTGATCCTATCAAACTTCAATTCAAACACATTTAAGCATATTCATTCATCCAATTTCACAAAATCAAGCTCAAAATGATTTTACCCAAATTTTAAGCCCTAAACATTTCATGCTCAAACCTTGCACTAGATGCCATTGTTGGTTTCTATTAAGGTCCCAAGATCAATAATAAGCATGAAATATGTGCGAATACAAATTGAAGAAGTTGCAGAATACTCACATCGATCGGTTGAGCGACGCGGCAAGCAACAAAAATTAATTTTCTGCCTCTTGACAGTACACGGCAGTAAGCAGTCCATGCTCCTCCATTTTATGTTTTTGAGCTCCTCGAACAAGCTCCAAGCTTCGTCGAATGGTTCCCGGCTCATGGGTGGACTTCCCTATCACCTTCGCATGTCTCGTAAGTGTGCTAGCACTTGAGAGTTTGCCACAAAATCCCACTCTAGTGCTTCCCTTTTTCTTCAATCCACTCGGCAGCTCACTGCCCAAAACAGAAGAAAAATGCCCTCTAAAGGCGTGAGATGAAGAGAGAAATTGGTTGCTCCAAACGTGAGCAAAGAGAAGAAAGAAAGAGATAAAAAAAAATGTGTTGTTAAATTTTGGTATTTGATTTCTAAAACAAATACACAATTTGGTTCCAAAAGTCAAAGCATTAATGCCCACAAATGCCAACCACACACATCACCTAATCACATCAATCACAAGTTGTCAAGTCACATCACTCAAAGTGAACAAGTGATTTGACGCTTGATGCGACTAGTGATTTGACGCTTGATTTGAAGTGCCGCACTCGAATTCGAAATGCGAATGCGCTCGCAAATAATCTCGGGCTCGGGTTCGTTAATTCTAAATTAACAAATTTTCCGTTGCGTCGTAATTGAATGATTACGCCTAGCGAAATCACTATTCACGGCGCTAATGAATTAATTCTAAATTAATTCGTTCGCCTGAACTAAAATCTAATTTTAATTCCGCGTCAAAATCTAATTTCATTTAATATATCAAATATATTAATTAATTGATTAATTCCAAATTAATCGTTATCTCTCTTTTTAAATAATATTTTATCCCAGATAAAAATCTCCGCAATTAATCCCAGATTAATTTTCTCTCTCATCTAATTAATCCTAGATTAATTAAGAGTGCGAGTCATACGTCATCGGTGAATCTTTGGGAAGCGACCCATGAGATCCCCAGATATATTGGCAGTAAATTCGGTCCTCGGACTATCCGAACACGTAAGTACCAAGTACTACGTTTATACCGATTCACAAGACAAGGTTGGCCTGTAGCAAAGCGCCATGCCTACCCAATTCTCCGGAAATATCCTTACAGGAATAAAAGATCTATATCAGGCGTTGTATACGTAGTATTGCGTATTTCTGTCCAGTATCGGATGATCACGTGCTAGGCTTGGGGCTGAAATTGTGTGTGCCCCATACGAAGCACATATCGGATGTCTGATGACTAGTCTCTATAATCGGATAAACATGACCTTATCATTTTATCATGATAGCTGCAGCATTTAAGAGACCAGTCCTATATCCTACGTGACCATCATCTCCATATGAACTGGAGTGACACTTCCATCTTGACATCACACCCAACACACTACGATTCTCAATATACCTAGTATTTGTAGGGGTTTTTTAGGGGGTGAATCCGGTAACGCAGCGGAAGCGGTGGAAAATCGTATTTTCCGATTTCAAAACTTTTCTCGGATTAATTAAATAAACATATTTTATTTAACATTCCAATAATCAAATTATGAAAATAAATTCAATAAATCATATTTAAGTGCCGAAATGCCCTTACTTTTGTATTTTGTCCATTTTAGTCCGAAATTGATCTAATCAATTTTGAATGATTCTAAATCATTTCTAAGATGAACTTAGCATGTTCAAAACATCAAAATACCAAAAAAAACCAAAATCCCCATTTTCTTCACCAAAGCCGAGAGCACCATCCAAGGGGGGGGGGGTTGTGCATTTTGGTCATTTCATGCATCAAAACACATCAAGATGTAATCCAATGAACATGAAACTTTATATGTATCATCATATACACACACAAATGCACAACATATATGAAAAGCCCCAAATTTGGAATTGGTCATGAACCCTAATTTTACAATTTCCACAAATTGGACAAATTAGACCAAATACATTAAATCAATTACTTTTCAATCATCATTCTTCCATCCAATCCAAGTCTCAACACACATGAAACAACTCAAGATCAAATATAGGTAATTTAAGAGTGGGTTAATAACTCTAGATTAGCAACATGGTTTCAAAACCTTAAAAGAAAGTTTACAACTACAATAGTCACAACCTTCCTTCACCATAATGCTCAACACTTCTATCAAACTTCCATCAACAAAAACACAAAGAAATAAAGAAAGAAATAATCTAAGAACATCACATGTTGAAGCCTAGAACCTAAGGAACAATTTCCTCTCTAATAGCAAGTTTGAAAACTTACTAATTCCAAGCTTTCTTTAATCTTTCTTTCTTTCTCAAGCTTTCTTTAAGTTTCTTCAATGGAGTTTCTTTTAGTAAAGTGTATTAGGTTAAGCGTAAGTGAAATGAAAATCAATATATACTTGTAACATTTAAGCCTTGGCCGAAATTCAACTTGGCTTTTACAAGTTTATAAATTTCAATTTCATTTCAAACTAATGTTATCAACTTGCATAAATATATTAATACAACTTTATTAGATATTTATTTAAGTCAACAAAGGCAACTAACATCATTTACTTAATATATCCTAATGTAAGATATTTATATTTTAATTAATTTAATCATTTAACAATTAATTAATCAATTAATTAATCAATACAAATATATTAAATATATGTATAATATTTACATTAAATATTAAAAACATATATTCATTTAGGATATAAGTCAAATAACTCATTTTGACTATTAATTAATGTGTATTTAAATTAATCAAGTATTAAATGTAAATACACAATAATTAGGCAAATGACTATTTAGTCCCTTTAGCACGTATCTTGCGTTTAACCTTTAAACGACTTTATAAATAATCAATATTATTTATTAATGTTGCTCTAGTGCTCTACGAGTATGTTTCATTATTGAGACTCTCTAGATTCAGGTATATCCGTCATGAAATCTAATTTCGTGTCCATAATCTATCCACCCGTAGATTATGACGATCACAGATAATCTCGCTGAACCATACAGGTCGAGGTCATGGCAAATGTATAATTGCTCCGTCACAGGTATCCGGATAAATCCCAGAGATATAGATGTAAACGCCAAATCTCTATCGGGATTATCCAGTCAACTATTCTATTAGCAATCTCAAAAGAATGTTTAGAACTAGCATCTAAACTTTACCACGGGCCCATGGTTTTATCTGATTGCTAATCATATGGACTACCTATGCTCTGTTACACAGAACTGACGGATCATATCTTGATACCATAGGACACCCTGAGGATCTGTCTACACCCAACGAACATGCGGAGGTCTGATCTAAATAGATCGGTGACGTGACTGCCGTCTAAGTGTAGAAGATGTCTCATGTGCCCACAATGGCATCTCAAGTCTAAGAATCACAAGTGCTACTCAACCCAGAAGATTCTTATTGACGCTGGTGTACCATCCATTAAGAATCTTCGGTGAGTCATTCAGTGTTTATCCGCTATAAACACCTACACGTCTATACTAGTCTCCAAGACTAATGGTTCATTGAGAAACCATTGGAATCATATATTCCAGTATACGACATGTACCGGTCTCAACGGGTTTACTATACTGACCAGTAGTGTAAACCTGACCAGGAACAGTATGAGAATGACAATGTCATGATACTACTCAATGTCCATTGCGACGCTTTTGCAACAACATGACTAATCATCATTCTAAGGTCAATACGTCTTTACCATTTAATAAGATAGATTATATATAGAAACTGCATATATTATTCATAATAATAATGTTTTACAGAAGTATTTAACAGAAATACAACCGGGAATTGGCGCTCTGAGCACCAACCCCAACAGTATTGGCGTACACAGAACCTGTTAAAGCCCTGGACGACCGCAACCAAAGTATATTGATTGTCGCAAGTATTAGCGGTGCAAGACTCAAGTTAAGACCAAATACACCTACCCTGATTTCGGACTTCCATAGACACATAGTCATACTATCAATGGAATTCCGAAGGGGTCTATCCAGAGCGAAGCTGTTTCCCGTACCATCGGTAAAACACAACCCTCCTATTACACTTGCATGAGTATCCTATACCCAAATATATGAGAACTATGTCGTTGTGTGCCCTCACAATGCGCACAAGTGCAATACTAGTCTTTTACGCATTTATCGATGTCCAATCTCGACAAATGCTCTGACTAGGGATATTTAATGATTTATCCTTCGTGGACTGATACTGTCTCATATCATTCTCAGTCCGGAACAAATCATAGGGACCCTCCTATCATTTATATATCTAGGTGATCTAATCACAAATGATAAGAGTGCAATCTCCTTTGTCCCATAGTTAATTTGTACAACAACACAATGATGTTACAAATAGTGACGCTCAGGGTCATAATTGTCCAACATGAACAGCCGGACAAAAACTGGACTGTTTTGGACCCAATACGCACCCAGTGTACTGGCGAAACAGCCCTTGAAATACGTGGACAGTGGCTGTGTTTCAGTTCTGATTTTTCACTTGAAATCAGCCCAACACAGCCCCAAAACACCACAATATGTTCCCCCCCAAAAAACTGGATTAAAGCGAAACAAACCGAGTTCTGTTTCACCAAGTAAAGAGGCAGCAATGAGCAAAATTAAAGCCTCACTGCCGAGAACATACAAGAATAAGATGAAGATGATTATTTGTTCGACACCATAAAGTCTTTCTAACTATATCTCGTTACCAAACGAAAACTTGTGTGGGGCAAGACTCACAATATTATTCCCTAAACTATTTAGAGATTAAATCACACTTATGTTTTGTATTTTTTTTTCTTCTTTTTCTTTAGTTTTATTTTTCTCAACTTTTGAGAGGATGAAGAAGAAGATGAAAGGTGGCTATGGTTCAAGAATGGTGGCTTAGGCAAAAATAAAAATAAATCTTCTTTTTATACCTAGGTGTAGGCATTGCAATTTTTACACATTAGCACAATGATGAGTCTCGTATGGAGGCAACTACCTCTTTAGTCATGAAAGTCGCGGGAACCGACGTGGAAGGGTAAAGTTGGAAAATGGAATTTTTCGTTGGATTTAACCTCGTTGTTTGGCTTCGGGTTGCTGTTTGGACCTCTGTTTTAAAAACACCAAACCCATTAAATCACATCCAAAAATAATTAAAACATTTAAAACACATCTCACAAATTAAATATTAAAACAAAAATTAAATTAAAATTAAACAACCTTTCACAAATTAAAATTCATTTATTTCCCAAATTAAAATATTCAAATTAATTCCATAAATAACATTCCTAATTAAAATAAATCACATTCCTAATTTAATTAAATCACCTACCAATTTAAATAAATCATATCCTTATTAAAAAGAACAAATCAATCAATTCCCCTAATTAAAAAGATTTCTTTAATCATATACTAATTAAAAGATATCCCCATTAATACACAAATCCTATTCCTTCTCCAACAAGGTAAACCTCCTCCCTTGGCCTATAAAAAGAACCCTTCTCCACACATTCAAAACCCTGGCTGGCTGGCGGGCTCATTCTTACAAATCACAAACAAACCTAAAAACCCTGAACACCCTTCTCGGAACAGCCCTTCAACACACGTCCTCTGCCCCCTTACTCACTGCCTTCTTCACGCAAATACTCAATCAACTCCCTTTCACCAAAATTCCAATCGCGCCACCTGCTTATCATCACTCAATGCCACCTAACGCCCCTTAAATTATCCACATAGCCCACTAACCAAAGGCAGCCACCAACAACTCAGCGCACTGTCCCACTTTAGCACACTCATCCTCAAACACGTCACAGCCCTTCTTTTGCCCTTACTCTCATCACGCCAGCACCACTAGCCTGCATGCCTGCCCCTCCACTCATCACGCTACACAAGCCTGCTCACAAGCCTTCAAATCAGCACACACGCACCTGATCAATGCAGCCACGCTTCACGCCTCAGTTCACTCACGAACTAACACAATTCTACACAGCTCTACGCCCCCCATATTCACGACAAACCAGCCAAAAAACTGCCCTCCAATAAACCTTAAAACTGCCGCAGAATAAGCTCAAAACTGCTAGAAAACACACCCTGAAACCGGCACAAAACAGTCCGTTAATACACCAAACAGTGATCAGAAATCCGCGAGGAAACACAGCGAAACGTGAAGGTGAAAACAGCAGCCCGAAAAGCGAAACAGCGAGGAGAAACGTTGGATTAGTGAACCAGAAAAGTTACGGAGCAATAATCCTTCCGACGGCCGTGTAACGCCCTTTCGTGAGACGACAAAAGAGGTTAGACCTGAGGGCAACCCTTTTATTTATTATCTTTCGTTTATTTTGTTTATTTTAAAATATTATTACATGAGAGTCGTTTGAGGCATGATGTGATTGTTGGATGAGCGGGATGTGTGTTCCCTTTTGTGTGTATATCGGATGGAAACCCGGACGTAAATTCCATAGCCGATTCCGAATGGACGGTAGTATGGTCTGCACTCGGATACAATGCCACGTACTACTTAAGATACACATATCTCGTCTCATCCAAATTTGTATTTGAGCATGTTATAGTTTATAGGTTGTTTATTTATTATTTAAGGCATGGTTTAATTTAGTTTGTCATTTACTTGTTAAAACATGTTTAGGTTGTTCTTTATGCATGTTCTTAGTTTATGATGCGTTTGGGTAATGATTTATACATGTTGATTTAATGGTTCAATATGCTTGTTGTGTTATATTGCGTGGAGTTATTTGGATGCAAGCATGTTAGATCTAATTACCCTTGAGCATGATTATTGAGTAGACTCGGTTGATAATTGCACAAATCATATCATCACAAGTGACATAAGTAAGAGACCATTCCGAACCCAACGGTTGAGGTCTTCCCTTGCGAGGGGTGAGTGCGGCCTTAAATCTTTGTCCCGGTTCACACGGGTGGCGACTCCATGTTATTTCGTACTCCCAACTAGGCCGCGAGCCTAGAACAGCGTCGTCAAGTTCTGTTGTCTACAGTCTGGCGACTCCACTGGGGATATAGAGAATCGGCCCCGAAATCATGTCTTGTGATGTGTATAATTTGTGCTTTAATTAATCGTTTCTATAGTGAGTTGAAAGGGGTGTAATCAAAGGCATTGTTAAGGCTAGGTAATGGTTCGATGTCTTCCTTCACTCACTACCTTTTCATAAGGAAAAGCTGTGAAGACACCGAGATAATCATTATTTGTAGCTCGTTGTGACAGACTAGTTTGGAAGACTCGTTGTTTATTCTTGACACCAAGCGATAAGAGCCTAAGGGGCTTGGGTACTTAAGAGAGCCTCGCTCCACCCTCCCTCTGGGGAATCTACAACGGGAAATCCATTCGACAGTCCGTCACACCATAACTCGTTGGCACGTACCGTAAGGTATAAAAAAGGTGCGCTCACTTGGTCGCTTGAACCCTTGAGTGGGGAGTCATAGTTGTGGACAATCCTTCGTCAATGAGAGCTTTTGTCCGCAATCCCGAAAACCCACATGTGAACCTAGTCGTAGAACTAGTAGAAATCATTCCTTTATGTTTATGTTTTGGACCATTGTCATTTGGATTCAGTTAGACTTGTTGTCATGAAGTATGGGCTTGTTGGGCCATTTAAACTGGGACGAGTCTGTGCTTTATGGCAATCGGGCCAAAGTTTCTAAAATGATGATGGGCCAACTAGTGTAAAATTCTTATGACTTATATATCCCATACATCGCACACATCTCATGCATCTCATGCATACATGCATCATGTTAACCCTCGTGTCTTAAAAGTCATCATAGATATCCGTTGGGTTAGGAAAAAATAAGACTTGTCGAAGAAGAGTTTAACAAACATGGATATCGAGGAAAGGAAACCGAGGAACAGAGAACTTTACTGCAATGATAGAAAGACCATTAAGGGGCCTTCAAAAAAAAAAAAAAAAAAAAGAAAAAAAAAAAGAGAAAAGAAAAAAAAAAGAGAAAAAAAAATGTTGTCCTTGATAGTTAGACATAAGTCCAATGATGAAATCGTTTGCTTTAGGATGAAATCTTAGAAACGATAATCTCTTGATGTTCTTTTATCTGATACTTTGAGTAATTGAACTATGTTAGACTCGTAAGCACTTGATTATGGTTCTTAGTAGTGAAAACCTGAGTAGTTAGCAAAGTGACTAGTTGAAGAAATTATAGGTCGGTGAATGACCGTTTGCTTAGATGTCTATCCTGATTTGCTTGTGTTATGATGTGTGGTATGGTTGAAAATGAAAGAAAAGTCTCTAAAGAAAAGAATTGGACCATTTATAACCGATAAGCGTGAAGCTAGCACCATGGGCGAGTATTAGGACCACCATGAGGAGAAATGCTACCTTAAGGGTAGGTGTGTGTTGAAAAAAAAATAGAAAGAAAAGAAATAGAAAAAAGAAAGAAAAGAAAAAAGAAGTTCAAAATGAAAAGAAAAAAGAAAGAGGCAAAAGAGAAAGAAAACCATACCACATTGAGCATAGCAAAGCAACTGCAGGCATAATTGAGACATCTATGTTGGTTTGACCCATCGATCCCAATTTTTTGACGAAATCATTGAGTTGGCTCACCTGGGGATGAATCTGCAAAGGAATCTTTGCACACACACACTTTGAGTCTGGCATAGATCATTTATTCAAAGACTTGGATTTGAGTTGCATTGAGTGTTTTGAAGGTTCTCTGGTTTCATTACTGAGCATTCTTTGAGGACAATGATATGTATAACTATTGGGACTATTACGTAGAATGTGATATAGCATGATGATATGGAAGGCCCCACCATGTGGTTCATCTTGATCAAGTATAAAACAGCAAAGAGCAGAAAGCTAAATCAAGATTGGGGGCGACCAGTCTACTACATCGTGAATCAGGGACATAACAAGAGATTGGGTCATGAGACTGGAGAGAAGACTTAGCAATCACCTGGAGAACTGGCGGAAGACCTAACCCAATGAAATAGGAAATTCAATCATGCATGCATGCATACATGTAACGTATTTTGCATTCTTTTTTGTGTTTGTTTTGTTTTGTATTCACAGGTTTCAAAGAAGAAAAAGAGAAAGCGGCAAAGACAAGCCAACCAGAATCAGCAACATATGAGTAGTAGTTTTGGGGATAAGTCTCAGGGTTGAGGCTTATATCAGTTTCAGTTTTAGGGAAGAGTCCCGGGGGCGTGGCCCGCACCAGCATTGATATCAGTTTTAGGGATGAGTCTCAGGGTTGAAGCCCGCGTTGTCAGCATCAGTTTCAGAAATGAATCCTAGGGCCGAGGCCCACATCAACAGAGTTTTGGAATGAATCCGGGAATGAATCCCAGGGCCGAGGCCCACGTCGTCAGAATTTGGAATGAATCCCAGGGCCGAGGCCCACGTCGTCAGAATTTGGAATGAATCCTAGGGCCAAGGCCCACATCAGCATCATTCTGGGGGTGAGGCCCACATCAGCATCAGTATGAGGGCGAGGCCTACATCAGCATCAGTCTGGGGGCGAGGCCCATATTAGCATCAATATCAGCATTGCCGGGTATGGCATTCTAGGGGTGAGGCCCACATTAGGTTCAACATCAGTTCTGCCGGGTATGACATTCTGGGGGCGAGGCCCACATTGGTTCAGATCAGTTTCTGCCGGGTATGGCATTCTGGGGGCGAGGCCCGCATCATCATCAGATCAGTTCAGCCAGGTACGGCACTCCGGGTATAGAGATATCAGATCAGCCAGGAACGGCACTCCGAGTATGGAGATATCACACTGCAACGCCCTAGGTACGGGGTTAGCATTCAGACCACAGCGACACCCTAGGTACGGGGTTAGCACGCCAGGTACGGCATGTGGACTATTCAGACATTTGTGGCTCTCTAGGTACGGAGACGTCACCGCGACACCCTAGGTACGGGGTTAGCATTCAGACATTTATGGCACTCTAGGTACGGAGGCGTCACTGCGACACCCTAGGTACGGGGTTAGCACTCAGACATTTGTGGCACTCTAGGTACGGAGGCGTCACTGCGACACCCTAGGTACGGGGTTAGCATTCAGACATTTGTGGCTCCCTAGGTACAGAGACGTCACTGCGACACCCTAGGTACGGGGTTAGCACTCAGACATTTGTGGCACTCTAGGTACGGAGGCGTCACTGCGCGACACCCTAGGTACGGGGTTAGCACTCAGACATTTGTGGCTCTCTAGGTACGGAGACGTCACCGCGACACCCTAGGTATGGGGTTAGCACTCAGACATTTGTGGCACTCTAGGTACGGAGGCGTCACTGCGACACCCTAGGTACGGGGTTAACACTCAGACATTTGTGGCTCTCTAGGTACGGAGACGTCACTCTCACTGCGACACCTTAGGTACGGGGTTAGCACTCAGACATTTGTGGCACTCTAGGTACGGAGGCGTCACTGCGACACCCTAGGTACGGGGTTAGCATTCAGACATTTGTGGCTCTCTAGGTACGGAGACGTCACTGCGACACCCTAGGTACGTGGTTAGCACTCAGACATTTGTGGCACTCTAGGTACGGAGGCGTCACTGCGACACCCTAGGTACAGGGTTAGCACGCCAGGTACGTCATGTGGACTATTCAGACATTTTGTGGCTCTCTAGGTACGGAGGCGTCACTGCGACACCCTAGGTACGGGGTTAGCATTCAGACATTTGTGGCACTCTAGGTACGGAGGCGTCACCACGACACCCTAGGTACGGGGTTAGCATTCAGACATTTCTGGCACTCTAGGTACGGAGGCGTCACTGCGCGACACCCTAGGTACGGGGTTAACACTCAGACATTTTTGGCTCTCTAGGTACGGAGACGTCACCGCGACACCCTAGGTACGGGGTTAGCATTCAGACATTTGTGGCTCTCTAGGTACGGAGACGTCACTTGCGACACCCTAGGTATGGGGTTAGCACTCAGACATTTGTGGCACTCTAGGTACGGAGGCGTCACTGCGACACCCTAGGTACGGGGTTAGCACGCCAGGTACGGCATGTGGACTATTCAGACATTTTGTGGCTCTCTAGGTACGGAGACGTCACGGCGACACCCTAGGTACGGGGTTAGCATTCAGACATTTGTGGCACTCTAGGTACGGAGGCGTCACCACGACACCCTAGGTACGGGGTTAGCATTCAGACATTTGTGGCACTCTAGGTACGGAGGCGTCACTGCGACACCCTAGGTACGGGGTTAACACTCAGACATTTGTGGCTCTCTAGGTACGGAGACGTCACCGCGACACCCTAGGTACGGGGTTAGCACTCAGACATTTGTGGCACTCTAGGTACGGAGGCGTCACCGCGACCCCCTAGGTACGAGGTTAGCACTAAGACATTTTGTGGCTCTCTAGGTACGGAGACGTCACTACGACACCCTAGGTACGGGGTAGCACTCAGATATTTTGTGGCTCTCTAGGTACGGAGACGTCACTGCGACACCCTAGGTACGGGGTTAGCATTCAGACATTTATGGCACTCTAGGTACGGAGGCGTCACTGCGACACCCTAGGTACGGGGTTAGCATTCAGACATTTGTGGCTCTCTAGGTACGGAGACGTCACTGCGACACCCTAGGTACGGGGTTAGCACTCAGACATTTGTGGCACTCTAGGTACGGAGGCGTCACTGCGACACCCTAGGTACGGGGTTAGCACTCAGACATTTGTGGCTCTCTAGGTACGGAGACGTCACCGCGACACCCTAGGTACGGGGTTAGCACTCAGACATTTGTGGCACTCTAGGTACGGAGGCGTCACTGCGACACCCTAGGTACGGGGTTAGCACTCAGATATTTGGTGGCTCTCTAGGTACGAAGACGTCACCGCGACACCCTAGGTACGGGGTTAGCATTCAGACATTTATGGCACTCTAGGTACGGAGGCGTCACTGCGACACCCTAGGTACAGGGTTAGCATTCAGACATTTGTGGCTCTCTAGGTACGGAGACGTCACTGCGACACCCTAGGTACGGGGTTAGCACTCAGACATTTGTGGCACTCTAGGTACGGAGGCGTCACTGCGACACCCTAGGTACGGGGTTAGCATTCAGACATTTGTGGCTCTCTAGGTACGGAGACGTCACTGCGACACCCTAGGTACGGGGTTAGCACTCAGACATTTGTGGCACTCTAGGTACGGAGGCGTCACTGCGACACCCTAGGTACGGGGTTAGCACTCAGACATTTGTGGCTCTCTAGGTACGGAGACGTCACCGCGACACCCTAGGTACGGGGTTAGCACTCAGACATTTGTGGCACTCTAGGTACGGAGGCGTCACTGCGACTCCCTAGGTACGGGGTTAGCACTCAGACATTTGTGGCTCTCTAGGTACGGAGACGTCACTGCGACACCCTAGGTACGGGGTTAGCATTCAGACATTTGTGGCACTCTAGGTACTGAGGCTTCACTGCGACACCCTAGGTACAGGGTTAGCATTCAGACAATTGCGGCACTCTAGGTACGGAGACACAACTGTGACACCCTAGGTACGGGGTTAGCATTCAGAAAACTGTGACACCCTTGGTACGGGGTTAGCACGCCAGGTACGGCATGTGGACTATATGGACAACCGAGGTCTACTGTGGACTATGTGGACTACCGAGGACTACCGTGGATTACCGTGGACTGCCGTGGACTATGTGGATTATGTGGACTACCGAGGACTATCGTGGAGTATGTGGACTACCGTGGACTACCGTGGAGTATGTGGACTATGTGGACTACCGAGGAGTATGTGGACTACTGTGGACTACCGAGGAGTATGTGGACTACCGTGGACTACCGTGGAGTATGTGGACTACCGTGGACTACCGTGGACTACCGTGGAGTATGTGGACTATGTGGACTACCGTGGAGTATGTGGATTACCGTGGACTACCGTGGAGTATGTGGACTACCGAGGAGTATGTGGACTACCGAGGAGTATGTGGACTACCGAGGAGTATGTGGACTATGTGGACTACCGTGGACTACCAAGGAGTATGTGGACTATGTGGACTACCGTGGACTACCGTGGAGTATGTGGACTACCGTGGACTACCGTGGAGTACGTGGACTATGTGGACTACCGAGGAGTATGTGGACTATGTGGACTACTGTGGAGTATGTGGACTACCGTGGACTACCGTGGACTACCGCGACACCCTAGGTACGGGGTTTAGCACGCCAAGTTTGGCATTGTGGACTACCGCGACACCCTAAGTACGGGGTTTAGCACTATCAACTCAGCACAGAAGGCATACCAGGTGGCAGCTGGCGAGCCAGGTAAGTGAAAATGCATTGCATGTACTTTGATAGGATTGTCATTGTCACACACTACACAAGTCCCATCAAAGTGGGGGCGACTGTAGGCATTGCATTTTTACACATTAGCCCAATGATGAGTCTCGTATGGAGGCAACTACCTCTTTAGTCATGAAAGTCGCGGGAAACGGACGTTGGAAGGGTAAAGTTGGAAAATGGAATTTTCGTTGGATTTAACCTCGTTGTTTGGCTTCGGGTTGCTTGTTGGACCTCTGTTTTAAAACACACCAAACCCATTAAATCACATCCAAAAATAATTAAAACATTTAAAACACATCTCACAAATTAAATAATTAAAACATTTAAAACACATCTCACAAATTAAATAATTAAAACAAAATTAAATTAAATTAAAACACCTTTCACAAATTAAAATTCATTTCCCAAATTAAAATATTCAAATTAAATTCCATAAATAACATTCCTAATTAAAATAAATCACATTCCTAATTTAATTAAATCACCTACCAATTTAAATAAATCATATCCTTAATTAAAAAGAACAAATCAAATCAATTCCCCTAATTAAAAAGATTTCTTTATCATATACTAAATTAAAAGATATCCCCAATTAATACACAAATCCTATTCCTTCTCCAACAAGGTAAACCTCCTCCCTTGGCCTATAAAAAGAACCCTTCTCCACACATTCAAAACCCTGGCTGGCTGGCGGGCTCATTCTTACAAAATCACAAACAAACCTAAAAACCCTGAACACCCTTCTCGGAACAGCCCTTCAACACACGTCCTCTGCCCCCTTACTCACTGCCTTCTTCACGCAAATACTCAATCAACTCCCTTTCACCAAAATTCCAATCGCGCCACCTGCTTATCATCACTCAACGCCACCTAACGCCCCTTAAATTATCCACATAGCCCACTAACCAAAGGCAGCCACCAACAACTCAGCGCACTGTCCCACTTTAGCACACTCATCCTCAAACACATCACAGCCCTTCTTTTGCCCTTACTCTCATCACGCCAGCACCACTAGCCTGCATGCCTGCCCCTCCACTCATCACGCTACACAAGCCTGCTCACAAGCCTTCAAATCAGCACACACGCACCTGATCAATGCAGCCACGCTTCACGCCTCAGTTCACTCACGAACTAACACCAATTCTACACAGCTCTACGCCCCCCATATTCACGACAAACCAGCCAAAAAACTGCCCTCCAATAAACCTTAAAACTGCCGCAGAATAAGCTCAAAACTGCCCAGAAAACACACCCTGAAACCGCACAAAACAGTCCGTTAATACACCAAAACAGTGATCAGAAATCCGCGAGGAAACAACAGTGAAACGGGGTGAAAACAGCAGCCCGAAAAGCGAAACAGCGAGGAGAAACGTTGGATTAGTGAACCAGAAAAGTTACGGAGCAATAATCCTTCCGACGGCCGTGTAACGCCCTTTCGTGAGACGACAAAAGAGGTTAGACCTGAGGGCACCCTTTTATTTATTATCTTTCGTTTATTTTGTTTATTTTAAAATATTATTACATGAGAGTCGTTTGAGGCATGATGTGATTGTTGGATGAGCGGGATGTGTGTTCCCTTTTGTGGTATATCGGATGGAAACCCGGACGTAAATTCCATAGCCGATTCCGAATGGACGGTAGTATGGTCTGCACTCGGGATACAATGCCACGTACTACTTAAGATACACATATCTCGTCTCATCCAAATTTTTATTTGAGCATGTTATAGTTTATAGGTTGTTTATTTATTATTTAAGGCATGGTTTAATTTAGTTTGTCATTTACTTGTTAAAACATGTTTAGGTTGTTCTTTATGCATGTTCTTAGTTTATGATGCGTTTGGGTAATGATTTATACATGTTGATTTAATGGTTCAATATGCTTGTTGTGTTATATTGCGTGGAGTTATTTGGATGCAAGCATGTTAGATCTAATTACCCTTGAGCATGATTATTGAGTAGACTCGGTTGATTAATTGCACAAATCATATCATCACAAGTGACATAAGTAAGGGACCATTCCGAACCCAACGGTTTGAGGTCTTCCCTTGCGATGGGTGAGTGCGGCCTTAAATCTTTGTCCCGGTTCACACCGGGTGGCGACTCCATGTTATTTCGTACTCCCAACTAGGCCGCGAGCCTAGAACAGCGTCGTCAAGTTCTGTTGTCTACAGTCTGGCGACTCCACTGGGGATATAGAGAATCGGCCCCGAAATCATGTCTTGTGATGTGTATAATTTGTGCTTTAATTAATCGTTTCTATAGTGAGTTGAAAGGGGTGTAATCAAAGGCATTGTTAAGGCTAGGTAATGGTTCGATGTCTTCCTTCACTCACTACCTTTTCATAAGGAAAAGCTGTGAAGACACCGAGATAATCATTATTTGTAGCTCGTTGTGACAGACTAGTTTGGAAGACTCGTTGTTTATTCCTGACACCAAGCGATAAGAGCCTAAGGGGCTTGGGTACTTAAGAGAGCCTCGCTCCACCCTCCCTCTGGGGAATCTACAACGGGAAATCCATTCGACAGTCCGTCACACACCATAACTCGTTGGCACGTACCGTAAGGTATAAAAAAGGTGCGCTCACTTGGTCGCTTGAACCCTTGAGTGGGGAGTCATAGTTGTGGACAATCCTTCGTCAATGAGAGCTTTTGTCCGCAATCCCGAAAACCCACATGTGAACCTTAGTCGTAGAACTAGTAGAAATCATTCCTTTATGTTTATGTTTTGGACCATTGTCATTTGGATTCAGTTAGACTTGTTGTCATGAAGTATGGGCTTGTTGGGCCATTTAAACTGGGACGAGTCTGTGCTTTATGGCAATCGGGCCAAAAGTTTCTAAAATGATGATGGGCCAACTAGTGTAAAATTCTTATGACTTATATATCCCATACATCGCACACATCTCATGCATCTCATGCATACATGCATCATGTTAACCCTCGTGTCTTAAAAGTCATCATAGATATCCGTTGGGTTAGGAAAAAATAAGACTTGTCGAAGAAGAGTTTAACAAACATGGATATCGAGGAAAGGAAACCGAGGAACAGAGAACTTTACTGCAATGATAGAAAGACCATTAAGGGGCCTTCAAAAAAAAAAAAAAAAAGAAAAAAAAAGAGAAAGAAAAAAAAAGAGAAAAAAAAAATGTTGTCCTTGATAGTTAGACATAAGTCCAATGATGAAATCGTTTGCTTTAGGATGAAATCTTAGAAACGATAATCTCTTGATGTTCTTTTATCTGATACTTTGAGTAATTGAACTATGTTAGACTCCATGTTATTTCGTACTCCCAACTAGGCCGCGAGCCTAGAACAGCGTCGTCAAGTTCTGTTGTCTACACTAGGGTTATTTGTTTCCAAAATAAACATAACTCATCCCTTTCACCCATGAACATAATCGGCCAAACTTTAAAAATAAGGAATAATTTTTATTTTTCTTATTAATTTTATAACAACAAAATTAACTTTCCATAAAGCCAAAGATGTTACAAAATCAAAAAGATTAATGCCATTATAAATTTGTAACTTCCAAAATTAAATCAAGGATTTCCGAAACCCAATAATTGGAAATTACAACTTTAGCCTTATTAAATTATATCAAATATAATATAATTTAATTTATTTAACAATTATCATATAATTATTAAAACCATATATTAAATTTTAATATATAGTTCCAAGTGTGACAAATAATATTATTAATCATATTAATAATATTTATACATATGTGAGTATATAATTGGACTATCCAATTATACTAAATCCGCTATAGTATATCGAGCTAGCACGGGGAACAAACGGACCTACGATTCCGAGCTCCAATAATCTCGAAATATCAATTAAGCTCTTAATTAACTATTTCAAATTATTAACTCCGGGTTATTCCACTAAAAACCGGAAGTTGCACTCTTGTTGCCGTAGATGGTATATTAAGCTGAATCAAGTCGGTGTCCATCGATATAGTCACTACATACGAATTGACCATTCACGAGTATCTCGTAATTAGAGCCGGGTCATAATGTCTGTTATGCCCCTTTAATTATTTATACCTTAAGTACCATTGATTCTCTAATGAACGATTTATTCATAACCATTATGAATTTTAATCTTTCTATTCGTAATAGAAAGACTTGAGCGCCCAAACCGTTTAAGTACCGAATCAACCCTTAAGAAAGATACTCATATACTTCTCATAAGAAGGAGTGAACTCCATATCTATGTAAAACGTTCCCAACTACACAACAGACCATGCCCCCAAAATACATAACTATTGGTCGGGATCGCTACACCAACCTCACATTTGTAAATCAAAGGACATAGCCTGTCATGCAGGAGTTCGTAGTACACTCAGGATTAAGATCAATCCATATATGACCATCTAGTAGATCGAAATGACTTTCTTTGTTTAACAGATATTATAAGAATGTCATTTCCATCTGGGTCCAGTCTTAAATGATCACATCATATAAGGTGCCTCCAATCTCATGTCTCTATATGGACGATCTCGAATCAAGGTCATCATACAAATATAGAATGGACCACAACTATAGATAAACCATAAATAAAGTATCCGATTTGTTTGCTCTCTATGGACTATTTAAGATTGCTAACTTCAGCCTTAAATCCTCTTGTGTATGACACTCATACACTAAGTCTGAAGGCACATAAGTAATCTAGGGTATTCAAGATAATTTATAATATGCGAAAATTAAACAAACACTTTGATAAATGAATAATGCATCATTTTATTTAAAAACATATATAAAGTCATTTACATTACATGCAGCTCTCGGGCATGCATCCCAACAGGCATGACAATCCACGTACATACACCACATCTCATACTTCTTAGGCACTAATAACACCGGTACTGCACACGAGCTCATACTTTCTCGTACGTAACCCTTCTCCATCAGCTCCTCAACTTGCCTATGAAGTTCCTTGGTCTCCTCAAGATTACTCCTATATGCGAGTCTATTAGGAATGACAACTTCAGGCACGAAATCAATCTGATGTTCTATCCCTCGAATGGGTGGGAGCCGATTAGGAATGTCCTCTGTGAGCACGTCTTCAAATTCCTGTAAAAGAGAAAAAATAGAAATAGCTTGTGAACTGCTAGTGTTAGTAAGTAAAGAAAAATGTGGTGTCTCTTTATACACCTGCAACAACATGAGTTTGCTAGCTTTGTAGGCTCTCCTCACTTCTCCCTCACCTAGATAAAAACACTTTTTCACTCTCCATTTCTTCTCACTCTCTCTCTCAGCCCTCCTTCCCTTGGGTTTACTCTCGGCTCTAATCCCAGTGTTTCCCCACTCTCGGGTTTAGATCCAATTTTCTCACTACTATCACTCTGACCCCCAATGATGCAACTTTTCTCTCTCTCTCTCTCTCTCTTTTATCTTTCCAACTGTAATTTGACTTGATCATCATGAACATGTCTAGGTGTCAAAGGATATAACGTAATAGGCTTGCCCTTATACTGGAATGAATACTTGTTACTAAACCCATCATGTATCATTTTCCTATCAAATTGTCACGGCCTCCCTAAAAGTATGTGGCCTGCCTGCATGAGTACCACATCATACAACACCTCATCCGTGAAAGTTCAATGGTAAAAGTCAATAATACCTGCTTGGTCACTCTGACCTCACCACACTTATTAAGCCACTGCAACCTATATGGCTTAGGATGTTTTAAACATGACAATCCCAATCTTGCAACCAATGATGTGCTAGCCACATTGGTGCAACTACCCCCATCTATGATCATACTACATGACTTCTCATTCACGCTACACCTAGTATGGAAAATATTCTCTCTCTGCTGCTCAGTCTCCTCCTCAACTGTATGTGCTATTAATGCTCTTCTAGACATAAGCGACAAGTTATCTAGTGGGTATGCTGCTTCCTTATCATCACTTGCATCCTCTAATACAGACATATCATCTTCCACTTCCCCATCTGTGGAATCGATATTACCATCATCCTTTATTATTAGTGTTCGCTTGTTGGGGTACTGTGATACATAATGTCTCATACCTAAGCACTTAAAATGTTGTACCTCTTTGGATTTCAGAATTACTACTTCAGACTTAACCTTAACTCTGTCTATCTCTACTTCTTTTCCCTTACCACTATCGGCCTTGGGTTTATTGAAACCCTCATCTCTTCGCTCATTACTAGGCCACTTCCATTTCCAAGCAGAAGATCCATGTGCATTGTATCTCGATGCAGATTTCTTCTTCAAATATCTTTCTACCTTGATAACCATATATAGCATATCCTCCAACTCCACCTAGTGATGCAACTCAACCACACTCGCAATCTTCTTATTTAACCCACCTAAAAACTGAGCCATCGTGGCTTCTCTTTCCTCCACCACATTTGCACTAATCATTGCTACCTTCATCTTTGTATGATAGTCCTCAACACTTTTCGACCCCTGATACAAATGTTGTAGCTTCTGATATAACTATCTGTAAAAGTGGCTTGGAATGAACCTCTTACGCATGAGAGCCTTTAACTCCTCCCAAGTCTCAATTGGCCTCTCATGGTTCCTCCTCCAATTAGTTACCAACTAATCCCACCAAATCACCGCTGTTGGACAATTATGACCCATAGCGTCACTATTTGTACAGATCATGGTGTTGTTGTACAAATTAACCATGTGACAAAGGAGATTACTCTCTTATCATTTGTGATTAGATCACCAAGATGTATAAATGATATGAGGTCCCTATGATTTGTTCCTGGATTGAGAATGATATGGGACAATATCAATCCACGAAGGATAAATCATTAAATATCCTTAGTTAGAGTATTATCGAGATCGGGCATCGATAAATACGTAAAAGACTAGTATTACACTTGTGCGCGTTGTGAGGGCATAACATCATAGTTATCGTATATTTGGGTATATGATACTCATGCAAGTGTAATAGGAGGTTGTGTTTTACCGATGGTACGGGAAACAGCTTCGCTCTTGATAGACCCCCTCGGAATTCCATTGGTAGTATGACTATGTGTCTATGGAAGTCCGAAATCAAGGTAGGTGTATTTGGTCTTAACTTGAGACTTGCACCGCTAATACTTGCGACAATCAATATACTTTGGTTTTGGTCGTCCAGGGCTTTAACCAGTTTCTGTGTACGCCTCTTCTGGGTATATCAAGAATCGTGGTGTGTTGGGTGTGATGTCAAGACGGAAGTATCACTTCAGTCATATGGAGATGATGGTCACGTAGGATACGGTACTAGTACTCTTATGTACTGCAGTCATCGGGATAAAATGACAAGGTCATGTTTATCCGATTATAGAGACTAGTTACCAGACATCTGACATGTGCTTCGTACGGGGCAGACACAATTCCAGCCCCAAGCCTAGCACATGATCATCCGATACTGGATCGACATACACAATACTATGTATACTACGCCTGATATAGATCTTATATTCCTGTAAGGATATTTCTGGAGAATTGGGTAGGCATGGCGCTTTGCTAGAAGCCAACCTTGTCTTGTAAATCGATATAAACGTAGTACTAGGTACTTACGTGTTTGGATAGTCCGACGACCGAATTTACTGTCAACATATCCGGGGATCTCATGGGTCGCTTCCCAAAGATTCACCGATGACGTATGACTCGCACTTTAATTAACTGGGATTAATTAGACGAGAGAGAAAATTAATCTGGGATTAATTACGGAGATATTTTATCTGGGATAAAATATCAATTAAAGAGAGATAACGATTAATTTGGAATTAATCGATTAATTAATATATTCGATATATTAAATGAAATTGGATTTCGACGCGGAATTAAAATTAGAATTTAATTCGGGCGAACGAGTTAATTTAGAATTAATTCGTTAGCGATGTGAATAGTGATTTCGCTAGGAAAAATCATTTAATTACGTCGCAACGGAAAAATTCGTTACTTTGGAATTAGCAAACCCGAGCCTGGGATTGTTTACGAGCGCATTCGCATTTCGAATTCGAATGCGGCACGCAAGTCAAATCAAGCGTCAAATCGCTAGTCACATCAAGCGTCAAATCTTGTCACTTTGAGTGATGTGATAATTGATTGATTGATGTAGTGGTTGGCATTTATGGCTTTTATTGTTTGACTTTTTAAAGCCAAAATTTTGGTATATGATTTAGAAAATCAATTACCAAAACTAATTACTCATTTTTTCTCTCTCTCTCCTCCAATTCTTCTCCTCTCTCACGCCCATGGAGGGGCATTTTCTTCTGGTTTTGGCAGCCCACTGCCGAGAGTCATTGAAGAAAATGGAAGCAAAGTGTTTAATTTTTGTGGAAAAAATCAAGAGAGCTAGCACTCCGAGAGACATGCGAAGGTGATAGGGAAGTCCACCCATGAGCTTGGAATCGTTTGACGAAGCTTGGAGCTTGTTCAAGGAGCAACAATGGCCGAAAATAGTGAGCTGAAAAACAGTCACTGCCGTGACCATGACAGAGGCAGAAAATCATTTTTTATTTGTCGTAGCGTCGCTCAACCAATCGATGTGAGTATTCCGCAACTCCCTCGATGTATTCACATGTTATTTCTTGCTTTGTATTCGATCCTCGGGATGTAGAAACTCCAACAACCACATAGTCTGTAAACTCAATTGCAGCCAACTTCACCTTCTTCTCATTAGAATATTTATGACAGTTAAAGATCAGCTTGATCTTTCTCTCACAGTCCAAGTACGCTTCTGGATCATTTCTGCCGTGAAAAGATGGAATTTTCATCTTGATGCTGCCTAGGTCACCATCGATATCATCTCTCCTACCATGATCTCTCTTGTCAGGCTTCCTCCGGTAGTCAAAATTATGCTCATCATATGCATCTCTCCCATATTTATCTCCAAATATATCACCAAATCGTCCATTTTCTCCCTCATAGGCTCTTATATCTCCTCTCTTAAAACCTCTTCGCTCATCAAACCTCATATCCCGCCAGTAATATCTCCTCCCATACCGCCTATCCCGTGGTCTATACATATCCTCCTCATCTTCGAACTCATCCAAATCTTCCATATCATCTAGATTATTCTATGCCTCAACCTCATATATAGGTACCCTAGGTGGTTGTTGCTCTGTCTCTTCCTGCCTAGATTTATGTGGCCCCTCAATCTCCTTCTGAACATTAGATAAATGGAGACTAGTAACCTCCCTCGACAACCTCTTTATTGTCGCGTTCATAGTTCCAAACATCTCCTGGAACTCAGCCATATTCTTCTCCATGGTATTAAACCTCACATCAACGTCCATATCTTTCTCTGTCATCTTCTTAACAAACATGTTAGTAATAACAAGAAATAAATTAATTAATTAAATAAAAGAAAACCTCACAAGCTCTCGTGTTTCACTCTCTCTCAAACCTCCGCTCAATATGGAACGCTAACCACTAATGGATTGCACAATCCATGTGTAGTCCAAAAGTCAGCAAAATCCACAAGGAATCAAAGGAATAAAGGTATCAAGAAAAATAAGACGTGACTCGAGAAGCAACAATGATACTCAATCAAGAAAACCTAAAAGTAGAGTGTAAAAGGAAATAATAAAATAGACAAGTGCAACAAATATGCTAAATACAGTGTGCACTATGCAAATCCTGGCAAAGGTCAATTTGGATTTTTTTTTGACTTGGTCAATGGATTTTTTTTTTCATTTTTTTTGGACCTTTGTTTTTTTTTTTTACTAGACCGTACTAAAATTACACTAGAAAAGCAAAATAATCACAATAGTAATATGATACTTGTACACCCGGATGAAACAACCAATAATGCCCTATTTCCTCATAAAATAAGATTATCAAAAATACCTAATTGGAGAATTTACCAGAATGTGATTGCAGCAAATACTAGGGAAAGAAAATAACAAAACCATAGAATAATGGCTAGGTGTAAATATATTTGGTTTGAACAATATATTAGGAAAATATCAGACTTAATACTGCTAACAAAAATGTAGCCTTAATTTCCCAAAACACGTTCAGATTGTAAAGTCACTGTCAAATTGTCAATGGTCAAGCTTTAGATTTTGATTTGATTTGATTTTTTTAAAAAATATTTCACACAAACCAACTGACAAAGTGAAGATTAATGGTCAACACTCACTGCCACTTTAGACATGCAAAAGAATAGATATCAGGCGTGGAAGCCTTAAATATGCAATTTTTTTTTTTTTAACTTAACAGACTTGACAGTGTTGGAAAATGCTTATTCATAAGCATTTTGAGGCTCAATTTTAAGCATGGTCCACTTCGTGTTAGTGGTTGTTATTGAATGATTCGGATACTCCTCCGTGAGTACTTCGAAATGGTATATTCATATGCTTAAAATGGTGCTTGGGTGAATGAGAAATTGTTGCTCAAAGTTCACCCATTGGTGTTGGAAAATAAAGAAAAGTAAGCTTGTCCCATATGGGAAAGCTATAGAGGGAATATTATGCTTATATATGATTGCTCATATGTAGATGGGTAAGAGTTGTAAGGATAGAGGCTCTCTCTACGTGCGCGGGGGGGGTGCAAATCAAATCCGAATCAAGCTTGGCTCGTGTGCACCCGCGTGTCCTGCGTACACGAATGCCGGACCAAATTGAGCGGGCCTGGCCCAGCCAATATTGGCATGTTATTTTCTTTAATATAGTAGTGTTTTCGTTTTTTAACATTACACACAAGAGAAAATTGGAATTTAGTAAATCTTTTCAGAGAGTTCAAACACTTCGGTTGTTCGTTGAAGTCGGATTTGGTGGTGCCCAATTCGTCTATTTTTCCGTTGCATCATGGGAAACAAACGTCTCGCGTTCTACTGCACCGATCCGTAGGGGACGAATTTGTTTTAAGGAGATTGTTGCCACAACAAGCCTCGGAATTCTTCCTGTTGCTTATCTGTGCTTTATTGCCTACAACTGTCTTCTATTTTATTTGTATTGTTGATTACTGTATCACTGTTGTTAATTGTACTTTTGTATTCAGTTTACTGTCTGTTCAAAATCCGTTGTAAAAACACAGTAAACAAATAATTTGTAATAGTCTTAAAACAAAATTCGCTCTGTGGATATGGAAAACAGTCCAAACACAGTAGATGTTCTGGCAGCCCCTGTGTTGGGCAGAATGTTGTGCCAGCCCCTGTGGCTAGCCAAAGTGCAGTGGCAGCCTCTTCGGCTGGCCAACTTGCTTCAGCCTCTGGGCTTAATATTGGCAGCTGCTGTGGCTGGCCAAAGTGTCACTGCCTCTATGGCTAGACAATCTGTTGGACATGTGAGCCATGTCAATCCTGCTGCGGAAAAACCTGAAAAATTCAGTGGACAGAATTTTAAACGGTGGCAACAGAAAATGTTTTTCTACTTGACCACGTTGAACCTAGCAAGGTTTCTAAAGGAAGATGCTCCTGTACCCGCGGAGGGTGAGATTGATATCCAAGTGATCACTGCAATCGATGCTTGGAAACATTCTGAATTCCTATGTAGGAATTATGTGCTAAATGGGTTGAGTGATTCCTTGTATAGTGTGTACGCCGGAATGAAAACAGCAAAAGGGCTTTGGGAATCTTTAGACCGAAAATATAAAACTGAGGATGCCGGTACTAAGAAATTTGTCGTAGGCCGTTTCCTAGATTTTAAGATGGTTGATTCCAAAACTGTGTTAAGTCAAGTACAAGAATTGCAAATTATTCTAGCAGAAATACATGCTGAGGGGATGGTTTTAAGTGAAACCTTTCAAGTAGCCTCGATAATTGAAAAACTACCACCTGGTTGGAAAGATTTCAAGAATTACCTAAAGCATAAGCGAAAAGAAATGAGTATTGAAGACTTGGTTCTTAAGCTCAGAATTGAGGAAGATAATCGTGTATCTGACAAGAGAGGCATAACTCATGAGGCCAAAGCAAATGTTGTTGAACATGGCCAAAAGAACAAGAACCCTAAGAACAAAGGGTCAAAGATGGGCCCTAAAGGAGGAGTTTCCAAGAAATCCAAATTTCAAGGAAAATGCTTCAACTGTGACAAAATGGGTCACAAATCTTCTGAGTGCAGACTGCCGAAGAAGAAAAAGAATCAAGAGGCTAATGTGATGGAAAACATGACTCAAGATGTTTCAGACATTAACCTTTCAGCTGTGGTTTCTGAGGTGAATCTTGTGGGTTCTAACCCAAGAGAGTGGTGGATTGACACTGGTGCCACTCGACATGTGTGCTCGGACAAGAGCATGTTTTCTTCATTTGAGTCTGTTGGTAATGGGGAAAAAATATACATGGGAAATTCAGCAACATCTGAGATTGAAGGTCAAGGAAAGGTGATTCTGAAGATGACTTCTGGGAAAGAGTTGACTTTGAACAACGTTCTGTATGTACCAGAAATTCGGAAGAATCTTGTGTCTGGATCGCTTTTGAACAAGCATGGATTTCGGATGGTGTTCGAGTCTGATAAAGTAGTTTTGACTAAAAATGGGTTGTATGTGGGAAAAGGGTATGTAACTGATGGGCTTTTTAAGCTCAATGTAATGGTTGTTAAACCCAAAAATATCAATAAAGCTAGTTCTTCTGCTTATATTGTTGAGTACTCTAATTTATGGCATGGTAGATTAGGACATGTTAATTTTAATTCATTGCGGAAATTAATTAACATGAATCACATTCCCAATTTTAAAATTGATAATAAACATAAGTGTGATACTTGTGTTGAGGCAAAACTAACTAGGTCATCCTTTCATACTATTGAAAGAAACTCTGAACCACTTGATCTAATTCATACCGATGTATGTGATTTTAATTCAATACAATCAAGAGGCGGTAATAAATATTTTATTACCTTTATTGATGATTGCACAAGATTTTGCTATGTGTATTTGATGAAAAGCAAGGACGAAGCTATAGAGAAATTTGTACTCTATAAGAATGAAGTTGAGAACCAACTGAATAAAAGAATAAAGAGTTAAGAAGTGATCGTGGTGGTGAGTATGTTTTTCCTTTTGAATCACTTTGTGAACAAAATGGAATCATACATCAAACCACAGCTCCTTATTCACCTCAATCCAATGGGATTGCAGAACGGAAGAATCGTACCTTGAAAGAGATGATGAACGCTATGTTAATCAGCTCGGGATTACCTCAGAATATGTGGGGAGAAGCTGTCTTATCAGCTAATTACCTTTTAAATAAGGTACCTCGGAAAGAAGTAGGGAAAACTCCTTATGAAATGTGGAAAGGAAGAGTACCTTCCTATAAATTCCTACGAGTGTGGGGGTGTCTTGCCAAGGTAGTTATTCCTCCACCTAAAAAGGTAAAGGTAGGACCAAAAACTGTTGATTGCATTTTCATAGGATATGCACATAACAGTAATGCTTATCGATTTCTTGTGCATGAGTCTAATATACCAGATATTCACAAGAATACGATAATGGAGTCGAGGAATGCATCATTTTTCGAACACGTTTTTCCTTGTAAAACTAATTCGAATTCAAATGTACACAAACGGGTACATGAGACTATCTTTGAAGATAGTCAGGACCGAGAACAAATAAATGTTCCGGAGGATCAACAAGTTGTTGAACTTGAACCAAGACGTAGCAAAAGAGCTAGAACGGAAAAATCATTTGGTCCAGATTTTTTGACATTTCTGCTAGAAAATGATCCTCAAAGCTATAACGAAGCTGTAAGGTCAGCTGATGGTGCTTTGTGGAAAGATGCCATCAATAGTGAAATTGAATCCATCTTACAAAATCACACCTGGGAGTTAGTGAATCTTCCTCCAGGATGTAAACCTTTAGGATCCAAGTGGATTTTCAAGAAGAAAATGAAGGCAGATGGATCAATTGACAAGTACAAAGCAAGACTTGTAATTAAAGGTTACAGACAACGTGAAGGTCTTGATTACTTTGATACTTATTCTCCTGTAACGAGAATAAATTCCATAAGGATGATAATAGCGATTGCAGCTTTGCGCAATCTTGAGGTACATCAGATGGATGTGAAAACAGCCTTTCTAAATGGAGATTTAGATGAAGAAATTTACATGGAACAACCTGAAGGCTTTATAGCTCCAGGACAAGAAAAGAAAGTCTGTAAGTTGGTTAAATCCTTGTATGGATTAAAACAAGCTCCGAAACAGTGGCATAAAAAGTTTGATGACACCATGTTAGCAAATGGTTTCAAAATCAATGAGTGTGATAAATGCATTTATGTCAGAGAGACAGAAGTTGGCTATGTCATTTTATGTCTCTATGTTGATGACATATTGATTGTCGGGAGTAATGTTAAAATGGTGAAATCTACCAAGAATATGCTGAAATCCAAGTTTGACATGAAAGACATGGGTCTAGCAGATGTCATTCTGGGAATAAAGGTCTCGAGAAGTCCTGATGGACTTATTCTTGATCAGTCGCACTATGTGGACAAGATTCTTGGTAAATTCAACAATGATGATTCTGCTGTGGCTAGAACTCCTTTAGATGTGAGTCTACACCTATCGAAGAATAGGGGAGATGGTATATCTCAAGTAGAATACTCTAGAGTGATCGGGAGTTTGATGTATCTATCGAGTTGTACAAGACCTGATATAGCCTGTACAGTAAACAAGCTCAGCAGATATACGAGTAATCCAGGGGTTGATCACTGGAAAGCAATAGTCAGAGTACTTAGGTACTTACGTTTTACTCGTAATATGGGTTGCACTATCATAAATATCCAGCTGTAATTGAAGGATACAGTGATGCTAATTGGATATCTGACATGAAAGACTCAAAGTCTACCAGTGGCTATGTGTTTACACTAGCAGGTGCAGCTATATCATGGAAATCCTCCAAACAGACTGTGATAGCCAGATCTACAATGGAATCAGAATTCATTGCATTAGACAAATGTGCTGAAGAAGCAGAATGGCTTCGAAATTTTCTAGAGGATATTCCAAGTTGGCCTAAGCCAGTGCCAGCAATTTGTATTCATTGCGATAGTCAATCTGCAATTGGAAGGGCACATAACAATATGTATAATGGTAAGTCTAGACATATTCGTCGTAGACACAATACCGTTAGACAATTACTCTCTACTGGAGTTATCTCGATTGACTATGTAAAGTCAAAGGATAACATTGCGGATCCGCTAACCAAAGGGTTAAATAGAGAGTTGGTTGTGAAATCATCGAGGGGAATGGGACTAAACCCCATTAGATAAATGTTTATTACGAAGGAAAACCCAACCTTGTTGACTGGAGATCCCAAGATCTAGGTTCAATGGGACAACCTACTCGTAAAAGACATAATTGGTTCACTGTGGGGGGTTTACCCTCTAGTCCATTCCTATGGTGAAATGAAATAGTGATGCTCGTATGGATTGAGGTTAAGCAAGGCTTTTAATGATTCTTATGCGTCGGGAATCCGAGCAGAGTATTACGAGATGCTCTTAAATAAGAAATCACCTATGTGAGAGAGAAGTGGGGCCGCTTCAAAGGGAATTGTACGGGGCACAATTCTTAGAAACTCTTGCAGAACCAGGTTGATGTTCATGGCCAAAATGAGCATAACAATGAGAACTCAGATGTGTTAGGTAAAACATCTGTGTGATATATGTTCTCCATTTACATGAACGGCAGTACAGTTCAATGACATCGCACCCACTGTCAGCCAGTAAATGAGATATATTTTCACAAGGGAAGGTTCAAAGGCTGAGGCCTACCTATCCTATGCAGGTGTTGAACCGTTGAACTCTTTTAGGTCAAAATAAAATGTTTTATAAAATAATTTTATTCGACGTTTTTCGCCAATTTCATTCATGTGGGGGATTGTTGGAAAATGCTTATTCATAAGCATTTTGAGGCTCAATTTTAAGCATGGTCCACTTCGTGTTAGTGGTTGTTATTGAATGATTCGGATACTCCTCCGTGAGTACTTCGAAATGGTATATTCATATGCTTAAAATGGTGCTTGGGTGAATGAGAAATTGTTGCTCAAAGTTCACCCATTGGTGTTGGAAAATAAAGAAAAGTAAGCTTGTCCCATATGGGAAAGCTATAGAGGGAATATTATGCTTATATATGATTGCTCATATGTAGATGGGTAAGAGTTGTAAGGATAGAGGCTCTCTCTACGTGCGCGGGGGGGGGGGGTGCAAATCAAATCCGAATCAAGCTTGGCTCGTGTGCACCCGCGTGTCCTGCGTACACGAATGCCGGACCAAATTGAGCGGGCCTGGCCCAGCCAATTTTTGGATGTCTCTTTATTTTTTCCAAGTCTTTTTATGTTCCATAACAGTTGAATCAATGACAATTAATCATCTTTGTGGTTACAATTTGAGATTAATGACATTAATCAACTTGATGGTTACAACAAGTGTAAAGCCTCTCATTGATGAGACTCAATTGGCATGTTATTTTCTTTAATATAGTAGTGTTTTCGTTTTTTAACATTACACACATTACACACAAGAGAAAATTGGAATTTAGTAAATCTTTTCAGAGAGTTCAAACACTTCGGTTGTTCGTTGAAGTCGGATTTGGTGGTGCCCAATTCGTCTATTTTTCCGTTGCATCATGGGAAACAAACGTCTCGCGTTCTACTGCACCGATCCGTAGGGGACGAATTTGTTTTAAGGAGATTGTTGCCACAACAAGCCTCGGAATTCTTCCTGTTGCTTATCTGTGCTTTATTGCCTACAACTGTCTTCTATTTTATTTGTATTTTGATTACTGTATCACTGTTGTTAATTGTACTTTTGTATTCAGTTTACTGTCTGTTCAAAATCCGTTGTAAGAACACAGTAAACAAATAAATTTGTAATAGACAGAAACGAAGAAAAAAATATTGAGAAGAAAGAAGATAAAGCCGGACCTTAAAAATCTGGCTCTCATAACTAATTGATACGAAACTGGATACGGAAAAGACAAAACATGAACCAAATCCTGTATACCCTCAAAGAATGTGTCCTTGAAAACCATTGGAGATAGCCTCAGATGAATTATACCAGCAAGATAGACGCCACAAAGGATGCCAACCCTTTGATAAATCTTTGTTCAATCACTGAGCTTTGGAAAAATTCTTAATCTTCAAAAGAAAGTTACTATTCAAGCACAAAATGGCTGGTGCCTTCATTGAGATTTGTTTTTGACTTTAAATAGTTATATGCTCAAACCCTAATAGAGCCAAAGGTCCAAAATAGCCTTATCAATTTACCAACTAAAAGCCCATAACTCATAATTTCTAGCCTATTTTGAAACCCACAAATAAATAAAAATAAACTAACACAACTAATAAATAAAATGGTCATCCACGTTGGTTTCATACATGCAGATAAATAATAGTATGATGAAAATAAGTCTAAATAACTGAAACCGATCCATGCTGCTCCTCGATGACTTGGGTCAAATGTATAACTCTTGAACCCTCTTCCTTGAAGTTCAATTGGTCTCGAACGTGCTTGTTCAATTCAGCTACATGACGTTGGGCCAGGCCTGCCATAGCGTCTTTGATCTTCTGAGCTCTGTCTCTTGTAATTGGTCTAACTGGTACATGGATTGGATCAATTATGCTCTGGAGTGAATCAGGTGCTGCTAGGATCACATCAGCTTCGATGTCTTTCAATCACTCAGGTTTCCTCTATATTTACAGGCCCTGGACGTAGCCTTATTCTCGAATTAACCAATGTTAGATTTTGGGGTTTTTCATGATTAATTAATTAATCACGTTTAGAGAGCATTTAATGAGACGATATATGTATGGAATAGTTGAGATCCAAACCACCTTGTGTAGGTTTGGGTTACACATGTGTTAATCTCATGTTAAATGAGATATTTGTCGAGTTGGAATCATGTTAGGGATGTTGAGTTATCTCACTAAGCAAGTCACGAGCATGTCATGTAGTGTTAGTAGTTCAGTTTAAGTTAAATAGTATTGCATGATAGCTAGATGTTATAAAGACGTCTTAAGCTATCATTATAGCATTTTCAGCATGAATACATGCATTACACGTACCATGACGTTCACAAGCATGTTTAGAATCATTGAGTTCGAGTAAACTAACTATACTTGAACACATGTTAGATATCACACATTACTCCATTTCCCATGTTTCCAAGCTATTTACATTTATGCTATATGTTTTTTTGTATACTTATTGTAATTTACGTTTTACGTCTCATGGTATATTTACGTTTTCAGTTTGCATCCCTAGCTTATGTTATCAAGTTACGTATTCAGTTTACGAAATCAAATTCATTTCAGTTAACATCATGTATTTTAACATGTTATAGGTATTGGATAGGATTCCGTTTGGACAATGCCTGTATTATACATATTCTAAAATAGTTAATGGGTTCTGTACGAGCTTTTATGCATAAGTCAATATAAGTTAGTCCATGTTCTCCATGTGTGTAGCTCATGAGTAGTTCTTAGCTTATGTTTTAAAGTTTACATGTCATGTTTATGCATTTCAGTTCATGTTTCATGTATTCAGCTAATGATTTCAGTTCATGTTTTCAGTTTATGAGTTATGTGAAGAACTAAAAATGTATATTTACTAAAAGGAAAATAAGTCATTTTGCACTTGAATTTTCATTAATCCCATTAATTTAGCACATTTGTAAAATAATAATTATATTTATGTTTATATATTTTTATTATGATTTTTATTTATTGTGTAGGTAAAATACTATTTCGAATGCTCAACAGGAAAAATGGATTAGAGATATGAATTCGAGGACCCAGAAACCCAAAAGAGCATGACAACTAGATTCAAATCGGACTTGGAAAATATTCATCGTGTTTAGATTGACAACAAAATGAGCTTATAATTTTTAGCGAGTGTTTGACACGATAAGATCTTATAAGACTTCCTGACAAATGAGGACCCACATGTAATAAATTTCTCACATCTCTTGATCATCTAACTTTTGTTTTTTTTTTTAATTATCAAAATAAAGAATATAGAAACAAGGCTCGTGACATGGTGATGGGATGCAAAAGGTGGATGACCCATGTAATTTGCACAATGTTTCAAAGCAAATAAGGATTTGTGAAGCAATTATTAATTTCAACCAAAAATAAGAGGACATAGCTTGTGAATTTTGCAACGCAAGAGGTGAGAATCTCTTACTATAAATAGAGGTGCTCACCTCTCTTATTTCCCCAGTCTAGTGTCATTCCCTCAACTTTAGCGTACCGGGTTCTCTTAAATAGCCTATAGGGCACTTATCACTCCCATAGGTTTAGCAGTTCAGTATTCAGACCAACTTCCCTTGCTTAAGCAGAGCTAGGTCACTCTAGGTAGGTCTCAGTTTCCCCAGGCCACTATGCTGGTATATTTTTTTTCAGCTCACGTATATGATTTTATGAAATACAGATTTTTAGACACGTTCATGGATATTAAATTATGATACATTTTTAGTACTAGTTACATATTTTTAGCATGTAGTAGAATTTTCAAATTATATCGATGTTTTTACAAGTTGCATATCATGCTTTCATATAGTCGTGCTTAGTTCATGTAGTTCAAAATTCTAATTAGATCAGGTAGTTCCAGCATGCGTAAAAATACAATGTCTAAAATGTTGGACAATTATGACCCATAGCGTCACTATTTGTACAGATCATGGTGTTGTTGTACAAATTAACTATGTGACAAAGGAGATTGCACTCTTATCATTTGTGATTAGATCACCAAGATGTATAAATGATAGGAGGTCCCTGTGATTTGTTCCTGGATTGAGAATGATATGAAACAGTATCAGTCCACGAAGGATAAATCATTAAATATCTCTAGTCAGAGTATTATCAAGATTGGACATCGATAAATGCGTAAGAGACTAGTATTACACTTGTGCGCGTTGTGAGGGCACAAACGGCATAGTTCTCATAGATTTGGGTATAGGATACTCATGCAAGTGTAATAGGAGGTTGTGTTTTACCGATGGTACAGGAAACAGCTTCGCTCTGGATAGATCCCCTCGGAATTCCATTGGTAGTATGACTATATGTCTATGGAAGTCCGAAATCAGGGTATGTGTATTTTGTCTTAACCTGAGACTTGCACCGCTAATACTTGCGACAATCAATATACTTTGGTTTTGGTCGTCCAGGGCTTTATCAGGTTCTGTGTACGCCTCTGCTGGGTATATTGAGAATCGTAGTGTGTTGGGTATGATGTTAAGACGGAAGTATCACTCCAGTCATATGGAGATGATGATCGCGTAGGGATACATAACTGGTTCTCTAAAAAGGTTGCAACCGTCGGAATAATATGACTTGGTCATAATTATCCGATAATAAAGAGACTAGTTGCTCGTAATCCGATATATACTTCGTATGAGGCAGACACTGTACCAGCCCCATGCCTTGCATGTGATCATCCGATATTGGATCGAAATACGCAATACTACGTATACTACGCCTGATATAGATCATTATATTCCTGTAAGGATATTTCTGGAGAATTGGGTAGGCATGACGCTTTGCTAGAAGCCAACGTTGTCTTGAAAATCGGTATAAACGTAGTATTAGGTACTTACGTGTTCAGATAGTCCAACGGCCGAATTTACTGCCAACATATCCGGGGATCTCATGGGTCGCTTCCCGAAGATTCACCGATGACGTATGACTCGCACTTTTATTAATCTGGGATTAATTAGATGAGAGAGAAAATTAATCTGGGATTAATTACGGAGATATTTTATCTGGGATAAAATATCATTTAAAGAGAGATAACGATTAATTTGGAATTAATCGATAAAATAATATATTCGATATATTAAACGAAATTGGATTTCGACGCGGAATTAAAATTAGATTTTAATTCGGGGGAACAAGTTATTTAGAATTAATTCGTTAGCGACGTGAATACTGATTTCGCTAGGCATAATCATTTAATTACGTCGCAACGGAAAATTCGTTAATTTGGAATTAGCAAACCCGAGCCCGGGATTGTTTGCCAGCGCATTCGCATTTCGAATTCGAGTGTGGCACGCAAGTCAAATCAAGCGTCAAATCACTAGTCGTATCAAGCGTCAAATCATTAGTCACTTTGAGTGATGTGACAACTTGTCACATTGATTGATTGAATGATGTGACTTGATGGGAGTTGTTGGGAGCTTTTAAAGCTTGTCCTTTGTTGACTTTTTGAAAGTAATTTGTGTATATGATTTTTGGAAAATCATTTACCATTTAGAAAGTAACAAAATACACAACTCTCTCTCTCACAAAATCATCTCTCTCTCACGTCCATAAGGGCCATTTTTCTTCTGGTTTGGCAGTCCAATGCCGAGAGCAGAGAAGGAGATAGGGAAGCCAAATGTTTGATTTTTGTGGCAAAAATCAAGAGAGCTAACACTCCGAAAGACATGCGAAGGTGATAGGGAAGTCCACCCATGAGCTTGGAATCGTTTGACGAAGCTTGGAGCTCAAAAACTTGATGATTACCGAGCACACCATGGAGCAAAAATAGAAACTGCCGTGAGCTGCAGTGGGCAGAAAAGAAATTTTTGTTGCCTCGCGCGTCGCTCAACCAATCGATGTGAGTATTCTGCAACTCCCTCTTATGTATTCACATGTATTTCTTGCTTTATAATCGATCCTCGGGGCCGTAGAAACTCCAAAAATGGTATCAGAGCGATTAAAAGCATGAAATATGACTTAGGGTTAAAATTTGAGTAAAATGTTTTTGAGCATGATTTGAATGAATTAGAAGTTTGAGTATGCTTAATACATGTTTAATTAATGATTGATTGGATCAATTTGATGAAATGTTGTTTAGAACAAATTTCCCCAAATTTCTTGTGTTGGCCGAATGGTTTATGAACCCTAATGTCTTGGTATTTTGATTTTTTGATTTATTGGATGAGTTGGAATCAATTGGGATGTTGATTTAATGTCGATTGTGGAATTAATTGGATTGAAACTGAATCGAACATAAAATTACCCTCCATTGCCGAGACTAGTAAAGCATGTTTGGGTTTGATTTTTGTTAAAATATATTGGACATGTTTTAATGTTAATAAGCATGATTAATTAGGCTAATTGATGTTTTAGAAATATTGATTTGGGTGATTAATTGTGTAATACACTTTATGTAATTAAATTGTGAAATTGGATTTTATAATTTAATTAAATTGGGCCTATTTTTAAAATTGGGCTTGAATGTTGTTATTGGGCTTGGTTGTACCAAGTTAGGTTTAGGAAAAATTGGTTGGATCCAATTGGGCCCAAAACCGCCTCCATAAAGCCCAAATGCGACTAATGGACCTTTAAAGTTTAATTGGGCCTAATGGACCTAATTGATTTATGGGCTTATGGGGTAACTCCCGGATTGGACTTTGGTTATTGGGTTTGACCCGAGTTGACCAAAAGTCCACGTCTTAAAGAAATTAATTAAAAGCCCATTGGACTTTAATTAAATTGACGTTGGACGTTAATCGGGCTTTGAGACCCGTAGCGATTAAATTTGGAATTTAAATCGTAAAGGTTCGTAAATAAAGTGTGATATTTGATTTGGAATTAAATAGCGAATTAGTTTTAAATACAAATTGAATTGGATTTAATTATGTAGTTTAATTTAATTCGAGAATTCGTACTTTGAGTACTTATTCGCAAAACGAGTTTGACTCACGCAAAATCAAATCGTGTTTGAACATTGGATGGTCATTAATTATCAGATTAATTAATTTGATTAGATTGATTGATAACATGCTTGTGTGAATACATGGTTGCGATGCATGAATAATGTATATCGGATGGATATTAGATGGGTGGGGCAATTTTAGAAATTGTTTGTAATAAATTTGGAATTTATTAATTAGACCTGCGTGTCCAGCCTTATTACCTCCTTATTCTTTGTATTCTCTTCTCACCTATTCCCCTCAATCTAAATGAGGTTTCCTTAGAAGTGTAGTGTAACGGGTAGAAGAAATATTTGTGCTAGCGGGAGAGAGAATGGAGAGATTTGATCTAGGATCATTGTGTAAAGTATCCATCCGCATATCATTATTATTTTATTATACGCGCTTTATTATGTGTTTAGAATACATGTTTAAGGGTGTATGATGATGAGACCTTAACAAAGATAATAAATTTGTTGCCAATTACGCGAAAAACCCTAACTACATATTAAGCGTTTTTCCTCCATTGAGTGATTCTTACTCAATATCCAAGACTGGCATTGGCTTGTTGGCCAAAGTCAAGGCCTTTGTCCATCGAGGATGTGTTTGAATCACGAAGGCTTTGTTCCATATCGTTGTCTTGTCCAAGTTGTGGTTTGTTGGCCAAAGTCAAGACCACTTCTTGTCCATCGACATTGATTACGAAGCTTTCCATGGTCAATGGGTCGCGCTTAACTGGGATCACTAAGTTTGTTGTGCCAAAGCCAAGGCTTAGTTGATTCAGAAGAAAAGGGTTAGGCAATATATTGGATATATTGGCATATATAAGATATATGTTTCGGACTTGGATGTCCCACTACTGGATCTAGGAATTGGATTGGATCCAATTGATCTTAGAGATCAACTTAGTTAATTATCATACAATTTGTTGGCCAAAGTCAAGATTGTGTGATATTTAACGGGATCCTAGCCCACTAGGAAACACAGTTTCCCGAGTACTCGACAGAGGGTTAGAGGCTCGCCGAAAAATAGTGGGAGGCAAGAATTGAATTTGCAATATTCGTTTAATTACTTTCCATACGCGCTCGAACAAATATCATTCGTCAAATAAATTAAATGTTAGTTGGACTAATATTTAAATCATTGTTTTAATTAATAGTTGGACTATATTCAAACAATTAAATTATAAATGATTAAATAGTTGGACTATAATAATCATTATAATGAATAGTACCTAAATCGTTGATTAAATAGTTGGACTATTAGAATCAAGATAAAATTGAAAGATTGACATTTAAAACATAATCCTAGGGAAAATGTATTTAAATGGTTTAATTTTCAAATAGGGAATAAATTTCAAGATGGTCCTGAAAACTAATAAGTTACTTTATTTGATAAAATAACATATTAGGCCTAAACCCGGAGTTGAGCAATTAGTAGAGCATGATCTTTGGAAGATTCATGTCATGATAATGTTAGAGTGCTTAATCCATTAAGCTTGTCGCAGTAGAATCCTTAATTTATTAATCAGAACTAAGGATTAGATCCTTAAAGTATGATAATTAAATTGATGGATCTTCATAGATCTATTATTAGATCTTAGAAGTATTAAATTGCAATAATTAACCCTTGGAGAGTTAATGACTATTCTCAAGGAGATAAAGTCAAAGTTTACAATAAGGCAAGTAGTGCAAGACGCACCTTACTTCGATATTCTAGAAGGCCAAGGCTTGGCCAAAAGCTCATAGAGTGTTGAAAATGGCAAAGGCAAAATCACTATAATCTTCTGGGAATATAAAGGACATATCCCCAAATGTCTGCCTACATTGTGGCAAATGGGATCGCGGAAGCGTGACTACCGTTTGGACAAAGCAGACATGAAGGAATGAAGATGGACAAGGCTCTGACTTCAAATATGTTTGTCATAAATATGTTCACTACTAGTATTAAAATTGGATTTTAAATATTTAGTGTGATACATAAAATTATACTGATGTTCAGAATCTGATTTGAGCAGGATACTGACTTCAGATTGAGATTTTATCTGTGTGAATTGGAAACGGGACGAAAGTCGCTGTTTTAACCGTAGATACCTATATTTAGGAACTGCCCTCGGGTACGTACTTAAATTAGGAAACTGTTATAATGTAACTAGTTTGACTAGAAACATTATCTCTATATCAGTGTTTAACCCACTGTGGATTTACCTTTATATTCTAGAACACTAAAGTGTTTCATTATATAAAGATGATATTAAGATAAACACATTAGATGTGAATAATAAAATTTATATTTTGAATATAAAAATATCTCAAACGTAGAACATGACAAACAAATAGCTCAAACTGATTTGATCAGAAGAAACTAATTTGTGGCATTATTGTCTGGGACACAATCACACAAGACTCGTATATCCGCAATTCTGAAGAGTGGGTACTAGGACATATTTGATTCTATTCAAATAAAGTCTACGAATCTATTTTATTGGGCAAAATGCCTATAACACTATTTACTTGGTAAAAGTACAATTGCCACCGATCTGTACGCCCTAGTTCATAGTGAAGCAAGTGGGCCCATGTCTAGCTAGGCTAGAGGTGGATATGAATATTTCGTGACCTTAAGAGATGTTGCATCGCGTTATGGTTATGTGTTTCTTTTGGAACACAAATCGGAACTTTTAAAGTTTCGACACGAAATAGACATACAGATCAGCTAAAGTATTATACCGTCACGGTGAGACCATAATGGAAAATACTTTAGCAATAAGTTTCTCGTATACTTGAAAGAGTATAGTATTCTTTCAAGAATGACTCGTTTCGGAACACGTCAACTTGACGGTGCGTCCAAACAGAGAAACCGAATTTTGTTGGACATGATAAGGTTAATCATGAGTCGCTCTGAGCTACCATTTCCTTCAACGAATACGCTTTAACAGTGTAGAACTTATTTTGAATAAGGTTCCATAATAATCTGTTTGACAGATTTCATATTAGATATGAACGGGAAGGAAATCGGGTTTCTCAATCCTGATAATTTGGGTATGCTAGGCATATATTTGGATGATACCAAACTAGAACCCAAATTGGATAAGTGCCTTATTGTAGGTTATCCTAGGGAAACCAAAGTATAGTACTTATACAACTCACAAGAGAACAATTTAATTGTTGCTCGCCATGCGGTTTTCCTAAGAGGAATACCGATATGCAGTGGTAAGTGGGAGGATAGTAAAACTCGATGAAAATTGGAGTAATACTATTCCGGCACCTATTCCTTAATGGAACATAAATAGTTCATCAAGAATGAAACTATACCATTAATCTTCAAATACACAAGAACCGCGTATGCGGAGAGAGTCAGAAGACAACCTGGGGTATGGGTTTCTGATCTCACCTCGTAAAGATGTCAATCTTTTGAGGTATACCAACTGACTACATATGAGGAAGTGATACAAGGTATCGACTACATAATTATGGCAAAGTGCCATGAGTCCGAAATGGATTCCATGTATATCAACTATGTTTGGATACTAGTTGAAGTACCGAAAGGCATTGTGCCTATTGGTACTATATTAGTCTTCAAGGAAGACATACATGGAAGGCAACATACCAACGTATAAAGCTAGGCTTTTAGCAGAAAGGTATCGTTATCAACATTATGTTGATTACGATTCAACTTGTTACCTGTTGCCACGGTAAATCCATTTGGATAATGCTTGCTAATGCTGCATGTTTCATTTATGAAATATGACAGCTTAACGAGAAAATCGCTTTCCTGAAAAGGAAACCTTTTGGAGGATGTTTACAACATCCTGTCGGTTTTGTCGTACCATAACTAGCAAACAAGGTTTGCGGGTTATTCGATCCATGTTTGGATTGAAGCAAGCATAAGGTTCTTGGAATTATCATTTTGATGTAATCATAATGATTTATGATTTAATTCAAAACGTAAATGATTCTTGTGTATATAAGAGGGTTAGTGGGAGCGCACTGACAGTGAATGTCTATAAATAATGATAATATGTCATTTCTTGGAAATGATATTCTCATAATAACAATCGGTGAAAACTTGGCTTTCATGAAAAATTCTCTGTATAATTCTTGGGAGAAACAACCTTTATTCTAGGAATAAAGATCTACTGGGATAGATTAAGTTGTTAAAACTCTCCGAGAAATCGTACATTGAAAAATGTACGCGACCTGGTGTCTCATACACTTTAAGCATATGGATTCACAAACAGGCCAATCCAAGTGATAGTCACTGGATTGATGTTAAGAACATCCGTTAGTATCTTAGAGAACTAAGGATGCTGTCTTAGACTATGGAGAATGAGAACTTGAAGTGACTGGGATCACTGTAGCAAGTTTCCTAACCGATAAAGCCGACTATAAGTCGCAAACGGTACTATAAAGTTTGAATAACGGAATAGTGAGCTGGAGATCTTCCAAGCAAGATACCGTTACCGAATAAGCAACAAATGCGGGTTATTACTGCAGCAGAAGCAGCAATAGAAGCTATTTGGGTCGATACTAAATCTAATTAGATTAGATATAGTTCTGTTAGCAGCTGAGCTAGGCGTCAGCACAAGCTAAAGAATTAATGGTCTCATCAACGATCCAAATACATACTTCGATATTCATTCGATTCGTTCGGATCATACATCGTGGCAATGTGATGATCGTATAAGTCGCATCAGACGATAATCATGAAAATCCGCTGACGAAAACCTTTTCTCAACAGTTTGAGCCAACCGTACATAGTTAGGGTGTTAGACACTCGAGTGACTGGCTATAGGCCAAGTGGGAGATTGTTGGACAATTTTGACCATAGCGTCACTATTTGTACAGATCATGATGTTGTTGTACAAATTAACTATGTGACAAAAGAGATTGCACTCTTATCATTTGTGATTAGATCACCAAGATGTATAAATGATAGGAGGTCCCTGTGATTTGTTCCTGGATTGAGAATGATATGAGACAATATCAGTCCATGAAGGATAAATCATTAAATATCCCTAGTCAGAGTATTATCGAGATTGGACATTGATAATGCTGTAAAAGACTAGTATTACACTTGTGCTGTTGTGAGGGCACAAACGACATAGTATCTATATATTTGGGTATAGGATACTCATGCAAGTGTAATAGGAGGTTGTGTTTTACCGATGGTACGGGAAACAGCTTCGCTCTGGATAGACCCCCTCGGAATTCCATTTGTAGTATGACTATGTGTCTATGGAAGTCTGAAATCAGGGTAGGTGTATTTGGTCTTAACCTGAGACTTGCACCGCTAATACTTGCGACAATCAATATACTTTGGTTTTGGTCGTCCAGGGCTTTAACAGGTTCTGTGTACGCCTCTGCTGAGTATATTGAAAATCGTAGTGTGTTGGGTGTGATGTCAAGACGGAAGTATCACTCCAGTCATATGGAGATGATGATCACGTAGGGATACAGAACTGGTTATCTAAAAAGGTTTGCAACCGTCGGGATAATATGACTTGGTAATGATTATCCGATAATAAAGAGACTAGTTGCTCGTAATCCGATATATGCTTCGTACAGGGCATACATTGTACCAGCCCCAGGCCTTGCATGTGATCATCCGATACTGGATCGAAATACGTATTACTACGTTTATTACGCCTGATATAGATCCTTATACTCATGTAAGGATATTTCTGGAGAATTGGGTAGGCATGGCGCTTTGCTATAAGCCAACATTGTCTTGTAAATCGGTATAAATGTAGTACTAGGTACTTACGTGTTCGGATAGTCCGACGACCGAATTTACTGCCAACATATCTGGGGATCTCATGGGTCGCTTCCCGAAGATTCACCGATGGCGTATGACTCATACTTTTATTAATCTGGGATTAATTAGATGAGAGAGAAAATTAATCTGGGATTAATTGTGAAGATATTTTATTGGGATAAAATATCATTTAAAGAGAGAGATAACGATTAATTTGGAATTAATCGATAAAATAATATATTCGATATATTAAACGAAATTATATTCTACGCGGAATTAAAATTAGATTTTAATTCGGGCGAACGAGTTAATTTAGAATTAATTCATTAGCGACGTGAATAGTGATTTTGCTAGGCATAATCATTTAATTACGTCGCAACGGAAAATTCATTAATTTGGAATTAGCGAACCTGAGCCCGGGATTGTTTGCGAGCGCATTCGCATTTTGAATTCGATTGCGGCACGCAAGTCAAATCAAGCGTCAAATCGCTAGTCGCATCAAGCGTCAAATCATTAGTCACTTAGAGTGATGTGACAACTTGTCACATTGATTGATTGAATGATGTGACTTGATGGGAGTTGTTGGGAGCTTTTAAAGCTTGTCATTTGTTGACTTTTTGAAAGTAATTTGTGTATATGCTTTTAAAGCGTCAATTTTTGTTGCCTCGCGCGTCGCTCACCGATCGATGTTGAGTATTCCGCACAACTCCCTTGTATGTATTCAAGTATTTCTTGCTTTATAATCGATCCTCGGGGCCGTGGTCGTAGACGTAGAAACTCCAACATAAAGTTTCCCCCATTTGGTAGGCTTGTGTAGTGTGTGTGACAATGACAAGTCTACCAAAGTCATGCATGTATTTTACTTGATATTTCGTGCATTTTCGGCCTTACACGGCCTTGTAGTAGTTTGCTTGTTGTTTGATGGGCCTTCAGGCCCTCCGATGCTTCAATCGGTTGTGAGACGCTTCAATCTCGGTTGTGAGTTGCTTCAATCTCATGTCTCCATTCCCGAGGCTCAACTCGATTCTCGGAGTTGTCTTTTTCTATCCTCATTCTTAAGTCTCTACTCCATTCCCGAAGTTGTCTATGACGCTTCGACCTAATTCTTGAAGTATGCACCCTATTCCCGGGCCGTCTACTATTTTGTCCTCATTCCCGATGCTCTACTTCATTCTTGGAGTTATATGATGTTCATCCTCATTCCCAAGGCTTTACTCCATTCCCAGAGTCATCTGATGCTCTTCTGTTCTTCGCAACTATACTTTCCAATCGTGTCTTTCGGCGTTCGTGAGAGTAGCGACATAGGAAAGTTCAACCTCAAATTAACTTAACAAATCGGTTACTTGGCTTTCTACTTCTAGAACAGTTTCTCTGTTTCTGATCCACTGAGCGTGTGTCTGTTCTGCTAACAGAGGTCCTCATCCCTTCAAATTAGGCTAAAAGCTTACATTCTTCTTTGATCCTCTTTGGGTGCACAACATACAAGTTCAATGTTCGAACATCATAACTGTATTTTATCCTTTTACAAGACACGTCCAACCAAATATTTTCTTCAAGACATGTTCGGCCCGACATTCGTTAGGATATAAAAAGACATGATCTCTCTTCATTTCACCACATCTCAAAAAATAGAAAAAAAAACCTTCGTCCAGCCATTGCGAACCCAAGCTATCTCCTATGAACTTCCTATAATCTTTTGTTATTTTCTGGCCACTATCACTGACAATGTCATGGCTAGGACTCCAAACATCTGACCGCGCACCCGAGGACCCCCATTTACCGTTGGTATCCTCTCTAGAACATGTTGGACAATTATGACCTATATCATCACTATTTGTAAAAGACATGGTGTTTTTGTACAAATTAACTATGTGACAAAGGAAATTGCTCTTTTATCATTTTGTAATTGGATTACTTGGATATATAAATGATAAAAGTCCATATGATTAGTACCGGATTAATAAGATATGAGATAGTATTAATCCACGAAAGGTTTAATCATTAAATATCATAGTCGTAGTATTATCGAGACTGGACATCGATAATGCGGAATATGCTAGTATTACACTTGTGTGCATTATGGAAGCTTAACATCATAGTTCTCATATATTTAAGTATTGGATACTTATGCAAGTGTGATAGGAGGTTCTGTTAGCCGTTGGACCGAGAACAGCTTCCCTCTGGATATAGACCCCTCGGAATCCCACTGGTAGTATGACTATGTGTCTATGGGAATCTGAATCAGGGTAGGTGTATGTGGTCTTAACCTGAGACTTGCATCGCTAATACTTGCGACAATCAGTACGCTTTGGTTTTGGTCATCCGAAGCTTTAACAGATTATGTGTACGCTTCTTCTGGGTTTACTGAGAATCGTAGTGTATTGGATGTGATGTGATGTCAAGATGGAAGTATCACTTCAGTCATATGGAAATGATGATCACGCAGGGATACAGAACTAGTACTCTTAAATATTGCAGCTATCAGTACGCTTTGGTTTTGGTCATCCGAAGCTTTAACAGATTATGTGTACGCCTCTTCTGGGTTAACTGAGAATCATAGTGTATTGGATGTGATGTGATGTCAAGATGGAAGTATCACTTCAGTCATATGGAAATGATGATCACGTAGGGATACAGAACTAGTACTCTTAAATATTGCAGCTATCAGGATAGTATGACTAGGTCTTGATTATTCGATTACAGAGACTAGTTGCTAGTGATCTGATATATGCTTCGTACGGGGCAGACACAATTCCAGCCCCAGGCCTAGCATGTGACATCCGATACTGGATCGTATTACGCAATACATTGTATACTACACCTAATACAGATTATATATTTCTCCTTGAATATTTCTGGAGAATTGGGTAGGCACGGTGCTTTGCTAGAAGCCAACCATGTCTTGTAAATCGGTGAGAACGTGGTACGGGGTACACACGTGTTCGGATAGTCCGATGACCGTATTTACTGCCAACATATCCAGGGATCTCTTGGGTCGCTTCCCAAAGATTCGCCGATGACATTTGACTCGAACAGAATTAATCTGGGATTAATCACGAGAGAGAAAATTAATCTAGGATTAATTACGGCAAGAATTTATTTGGGATTAAATTCATCTAGAAGAGAGAACGCGATTAATTTGGAATTAATCGGCAAAGTAAATTTAATAGTTAAATTGGATTTTACTATTTAATTTATTTAAATTGAAGTTGGATTTCAATACGGAATTAAAATTGGATTTTAATTCAAGCGAACGAATTAATTTGGAATTAATTCGAAAGCGACTTTCGTAATAATTTTGCTAGACATTATTATTTAATTAAATTGGATTTAATTACGTCGCGACGGAAAATTCGTTTAGTCGGATTAAACGAACCGAGCCCAAAGTGTGTTGTGTATGCCAACTTGAATTTTGAATTTAAAGTGGTGGGACCCACTTCACTTATATCAACTTGTCAAAAGTGTGATGTGAGTGGTTGGCAAAATTTAATGAAACCATTTGCTATTCACCAACCTTGTTTTTTTTTTTTTTGGAAAACAATAACATAAATACTTGGTTTTTGGAAAACCAACTTAAGAAAACACAACACAAAATTTCATCTCTCATTTTTCTCTCTACATGGCCGAAACTTCTTCTTCCTTGGAGGAAAATTTTGTTTCAATTTTGTTCAAGCTAGCACTTAAAGGAGTCAAAGAAAGGTGATAGGGAAACTCATCCAAGAGTTTGGAACTCAAAAAGAGGGCTTGGAGCTTCTACATCCAAGAAAAATATTTTGAACTTCAACCGATCAACGTAAGTTAATTCCGCAAACTTATCTTGTTTATTCACACTAGAATCATGTTTAGGATCCTTGGGCAAGTCTTAGAGACACTAACAATGACATCAGAGCCACATAAACTTGATTTTAATTTCTAGGGTTTATGGATTTTATTTGGGTATTTTTGCTTGGAGCATGATTTTTCCAAATTGATTGTTTGTTTGTGTTTATATGATGATGAATTGGATTTGTGCATCATTAGATTTGAGAAATTGATTGGATCAAAAAATTTCCCAAATTTTTTATCATGGCTGAATCTTGACCCTAGTATGCTCATGGTGATTTTTTGAAAATTAGACAATTGGATGTGTTATAAGCATGAAATGAATATTGATTGTTGATTTAATTGGATTGAAATCAAAATTGGATATTATTTCTTGCCTTAACCGTGAGTTTGAAGCATGTTGTTAGATTGATTTTGCTTCAATTTGTGTTGGACATGAATTGAATGTTAAGCATGATTAATTAGATTAATTAGTGTTTTGGAAATATTAGATTAATTGTATTAATTACACTTTAATTAAAATTAATGTGATATTTGGAATATTATGTTAATATAAATTAGTCTTTAAAATTGGATTGGGCTAATTTGTTATATTTGGGCTAATGGGCTTGGTTGGGGCAAGTTTGGGTTTGGACAATTGAGTTTGATCCAATTGGGCCTAAAACCATTTCCATAAAGTCCAAAATATGACATTGGGCCTTTAATAATTTAATTGGGCCTAATGGGCCGAAATTGATTTTGTGGCATAGGGTGATTCATAAATTGGGCATTGGCATCTTGGGTTGGATCCATAATGGCCAAAGCCCATGCCTAAAGAATTAATTGAAATCTCATTGGACTTTAATTGAATCGGCATTGGATGCTAATTGGGCCTTTGAGACCCAATTGGATTGGATTTGGAATCCAAGTCTTTAAGACACATAAATAAGTGTAATTATTTAATTTTGAATTAAATTCGAATTAGTATTGGATACAATTTAAATTGGATTTAAAATTGTAGTTCGATATAATTCAAGAATACGTACTTTGAGTATTTATTCTTAAACGAGTTGGACTCGCACAAATCAAATCATTGTATGAACATTGGATGATCATTAATTCAAAGATTAATTAATTGGATTATATTGATTGAACAACATGCTTTGTGTGAATACTTGGATGTATTTGTATGAATAATGTATATCAGATGGATATTAGTCGGGTGGGGAAATTTTGGAAATTGTTGTAATAAATTTGGAATTTATTAAATTGGACATGCGTGTCCATCCTATCATCTCTTTACTCTTTGTATTTATCTTCTCACCAATTCCCCTCAATGTAAATGAGGTTTCTTTATGTATTATGTAATTGGGTAGAAGTATGTACAGTGCTAGCGGGAGAGAGGAAATAGAGAGTGATTTGTACTAGGAACAAATTGTATTATATATCCATCCGCATATCATTATTAATTTATTCGCGCCTTATTATGCTTTTAGAATGCATGTTTAACGGTGTAAGATGAGACCTAATTAAAGATAATAAATTGGATGTCAATTTACGGAAAAACCCTCACTATAATATTAAGTGTTTTCCTTCCATTCAGTGGTTCTTTCTCAAGATCTAAGATTGGCTTTGATTTGTTGGCCAAAGTCAAGATCATTGTTCATCGCGGATGTTTGAACCACGAAAGCTTTGTTATATATCGCATGTCTTGGGCAGTTGTGACTTGTTGGACAAAGTCAATGTCACTTCTGTACATCGACGTGGATTACGAAGCTTTCTCACTATTAATGGGTCACGCTTAACTGGAATCATTAAGCTTGTTGAGCCAAAGCCAAGGCTTGGTTGATTCAGAGGAAAAAGTTAGGAAATATATATTGGATATATATCTAGGACTTAGAGGTCCACCTACCGGATCTACCTAGTTAAGTTTCATACAGCTTGTTGGCCAAAGTCAAGGTTGTGTGTTATTTAACGGGATCCTAGCCCACTAGGAAACTAGGTTTCCCGAGTACTCAACAGAGGGTTAGTGGCTCGCCGAAAAATAGTGGGAGGCCAGTATTAGATTTGTAATTTCGTTTAATACTTGCCAAATACGCGCTTTTAAATTATTTTCGTCATTATATATTTATATTAGTTGGACTAATATTTTATTGTTTTTATTGAACAGTTGGACTGTACTCTTATAACTTCATTTGTAGTTGATTATATAGTCGGACTATAGTAATCATTACATTTGATCATACCCGATATCGTTGATTAGATAGTTGGACTATTGCAATCAAGATGACTGGAAAGATTAGCGTTAGAGACATCGTCATGGGCGATAATGTCTTTAACGACGTGAATTTTCCAGATTGGGAGATGAATCTCATGATTTTCCTGGGAGCCGAGAAGTTACTCTATGTTATAGACAAACCTCTCAGGCCTGAGCCCGGACATGAGCGGGTAGTTGATCATGAGCTTTGGAAGACTCATAGTGATGACAACTCAACTGCTCAATCCATCATGCTTGCCGTAATGACCCCTCAATTTCATCGTCAAAACAAGGGATTGGATCCCTACAACATGATGTTGAAATTGAAGGACCTTCATAGATCTAATTTTAGATCTCAGAAGTATGAATTGCAAAAGAAGCTCTTTCGCTCACGTATGTCAGAGGGTACATCTATCGAGCACTGTGTGTCACAGATGATTGCTGACATCGAACAGCTAGGTCAGCTGGGCATAACCTTCGAGGCTGAGACTTCCATAGATTTGATCTTACAGTCTCTGCCCGACTGCTGGGGCGGGTTCATCATGAACTACAATATGATGAACCAAGAGAAGACTCTTGGAGAGTTGATGGGGATGCTGAAAGAGGCAGAGCCAAAGCTTCTGAAGGGCAAGAAGCGCGAGTCGCATCTTACTTCGACATATCAGAAGGCCAAGGCTTGGCCGAAGGCTTCTGGAGGTGTGAAGAAGAAGAAGAAAAGAAAGGGCAAAGCCAAATCGTCAAAGTCTTCTGGGAAGGCAAATGACATATCCCAAGATGTCTGCCTACATTGTGGCAAATGAGGTCACTGGAAGCGTAACTGTCGTGAGTACAAGGCACACATGAAGGAAGTGAAGGCGGGCAATGCTCCGACTTCATGTATGTTTGTTATTGAAATAAATATGTCTACTTCTAGTTTTGAAAATTTTATTTTTGATTTTGGATGTGGTACTCACATATGTACTGATGTGCAGGATCTGCAGATTAGCATGAGACTGGCTTCAGGAGAGATCGACCTCCGACTCGGAAATGGACAAGATTCGCCGTTTTGGCCGTTGAGACTTATGTTTTGGAACTGCCCCCGAGGCATGTACTTACATTATCGGACTGTTATTATGTACCTAGTTTGACTAGAAACATTATCTATGTATCTTATTTAACCTAATGTGGGTATACCGGTGGGAACACAGGAATCGGGCGACGCATACTGTCCTAGGCTCGCGGCCTAGTTGGGAGTACGGAGTAGCCACGAGGGACTAAACCGGAGAGTAATGGAGTCGCCACCCGGTGTGAACCGGGAAAATGAGATTTAAGGCCGCACTCACCCCTCGCAAGGGAAGACCTCAAACCGTTGGGTTCGGAATGGTCCCTTACTTATGTCACTTGTAATAAAAGGATTTATGTAATAATTTAATCAGGCTTAAATAACACTTATTTCCAAGAGTATCATGCTTCTAAATTCACATATACAAAATAAAACTCATATATACATTTCACATATATCTCACATCTAAGATTGCATGCTTGGAAATACCTCAAAGTAACAACGAACATACAACTTCATTCAGCATATCACATTCACGAAAAAAAACACAAGCATACATAATAACCGTACAAGCATACATGTGAGCACTTTTCCAAGTGATACGTGGAATTGTATCCCAAGTACAGACCGCATTACCGTCCATTCGGAATCGGCTACGGAATTTATGTCTGGGTTTCCATCCGATATACCACAAGAAATAATACTCCAAAGTGATCATGACATAGGTGTATGAATCGTAATGCGTTAAATCAAGACTAAGGCAAATGACACAAATAATGGAATAAACATGCTTTTCATTATGATGTGCACAAAGATAAGAATGACTATATGGGATTTCATAAAAAAAATCACCTAAGAAACAATTATACATGGCATGTGATGAATATGTCTCAGTTCAGTGTGTTCGCGTTCGTGTAGCGTTCGTAAACACGTTCGAACGGTAAACAGAAGGTTCACGTTCGTATGGCGTTTGATAATGCGTTCGAATGGAACCAGACCTGATGCATGATAAGACTGAGAAAGTGCGTGTGCATTCACGTAGCGTTCGAGAACGCGTTCGAACGGTAAACAGAAGGTTCGCGTTCGTGTGTAGCGTTCGAGAACGCGTTCGAACGGAACCAAACCTGATGCATGATGAGACTAAGGAAGTGTGTGTGCGTTCGTGTAGCGTTCGAGAACGCGTTCGAACGGTAAATAGAAGGTTCGCGTTCGTGTAGCGTTCGAGAACGCGTTCGAACGGAACCAGACCTGATGCATGATGAGACTAAGGAAGTGCGTGTGCGTTCGCGTAGCGTTTGAAAACGCGTTCGAATGGTAAACAGAAGGTTCGCGTTCGTGTAGCGTGCGAGAACGCGTTCGAACGGAACCAGACCTGATGCATGTAACACAAAGAATAAAGACAACAATGTCAAGCTCAGCATGTCCGATTGAACGTATCTTGCATTCAACCGAACACACATCAATCGGTGTGGAAAAGCATCGTGGTAGAGGGCTTTAACCCCTCCCCGTAGAGGATCTTTCAATCCACTTACTAAGCCCATGCGCTCGATTGAATCATGCATACATAGAATTGAAAGCAATAATATCAAACTAGTATGCCCGATTGAACGTGTCTTGCATTCAACCGAACACACATCAACCGGTGCGGCGAAGCATCGTGGTAAAGGGCTTTAACCCTTCCCCATAGGGGATCTTTCGTTCCACTTACTAAGCCCATGCGCTCGATTGAATCATGCATACAAAGAATTGAAAGCAATAATATCAAACTAGTATGCCCGATTGAACGTGTCTTGCATTCAACCGAACACACATCAACCGGCGCGGCGAAGCATCGTGGTAAATGGCTTTAACCCTTCCCCATAGGGGATCTTTCGTTCCACTTACTAAGCCCATGCACTCGATTGTATCATACATAAATAAGCAACATGCAGAATTCAAGTAACGAAAAATATAGATAAATCAATCCAACATGAAACAAAAGAAGGTGCCGTTTACTCAAGGGGTACGTGGAGTTGTATCCCAAGTACAGACCGCACTACCGTCCATTCGGATTCGGCTACGGAATTTACGTCTGGGTTTCCATCCTATATACCAAAAGAGACGACACTCTTCCATTCATCCAATACCCACAACACACATCATACACAAACAATATTCCACAAATAGGTAAAACACAGTCAAAATAAATAACAAAAATCAAATGAAGATGAGCGTGGGAAGTACCCTCAGGTCTAACCTTTTAAGCCGTCTCTCGGACTCGCGTTTCACGAAGATCGGAAGGGGTAAAGCTCCGCAACTTTTCTAGTTCATTGGTTTGTCTTTTCCTTCGCTGTTCGGCCGTTCAAGCTACTGTTTTGACTCCGTTTTGGTGATGTTTCCTTGTGGTTTCACTGCCGTTTCCTCTGTATTTTCTGCTTACTGTTTGTGGACTGTTTTGATGTTCTTGATGGACTGTTTTGGGTGTTCTTTTTGGTGTTTTAGGGTACTGTTTTTGGCGTAGTTTTACTGCTGTTTTAAGGTGACTTTCGGTGTGCGTAATTGCTGTATTTGGCTATGAATTTTAGTAATGTGATGGAGTGTTTGAGGGTTTGTTGTTTTTGGTGATGTGAGGGATAAGATGAAGAGAATCGTTTCTCTTGTGATTTGTGCGTGATGTCTAGTGTTTCTTGCTATAATTTTCGTGTGAATTGTATGTATGAGCTAGAGAGGTTTTTCCCGCCATGGTGGCTATGTTAGGGGTTGTTTATATAGAGAAGGGCTAGGGCTTCACCTTGTCTCACAAGGAAGGGATTTTGGCATTCAATTAGGATATGATTTAGTATTAGACAAGGAAAGCAATGGATTTGATTGGGGGACATGTCTTGGCTAGATTAGGAATACAAAATATTTAATTGGTTATGATTGATTTTAATTAGGCATGACATCTTTTTAATTTAGTATGTGATTTGTTTAGTTAGGAAGTTAATATATTTGATTTATCTTTATTAGGTGTGATTATATTTTATGTTTTATTTAATTGGTAAATGGTTTAAATATTTTATTTAATATTTAATGTTTAATTTAATTAAATTGTGATGTGTTTTATGGGCTTTGGGGGGCTAATTGGGCTGGGGTGCGAGGCTAGTAGCAAAACCAGAAATACCGACTTCGTTCGAACGCCAATTCGAACGCGGCACGAACGTCCGCAATCTGCCTGACGTTCGAACGAAGTAACGAACGCAGCACTAACGAAGACAGTGAACTTGTGAAATGAACTAGATGACGTACTTATTCTGAATTTCCCCTTCCGACCTCCGTTTCCCGCAATATCCTTAGCTAAAAAAGGTAGTGCCTCCAACTGAGACTCATCATCGGGTTTCACATGCGAAAATGCAATGCCTACAGTCGCCCCCACTTTGATGGGACTTGTGCAGTGTGTGACTTTGAACAATCCTATCAAAGTTATGCAATGCATTTTCACTTACCTGGCTCGGCTGCTGCCTCGAGCTGAGTTGGTGTTGCAGTGGACCTCGATCCTGTGACGCATCCCAATAACTGCATCCGGCAACGGGGGCACCTCGACCCAACACTGCTGACTATAAGGACATCGCCCTCGAACTGATGATGTAGTGGGTACCTCGACCCTGGGCACCTCGACCCTGGGCACCTCGACCCGGAACTACAACTAACAACGGGGGCACCTCGACCCAATACCGCTGACTATAGGGACCTCACCCTCGAACTGATGATGTAGTGGGTACCTCGACCCTGGGCACCTCGACCCGGAACTACAACTGACAACGGGGGCACCTCGACCCTGGGCACCTCGACCCAATACCGCTGACTATAGGGACCTCGCCCTCGAACTGATGATGTAGTGGGTACCTCGACCCGGAACTACAACTGACAACGGGGGCACCTCGACCCTGGGCACCTCGACCCAACACCGCTGACTATAGGGACCTTGCCCTCGAACTGATGATGTGTCTCCATACCCGGAGATGACATGATATGGGCCTCGCCCCCAAGCTGATATGGGCCTCGCCCCTTGGGACTCGTCCCAAAACTGAAATTGTGTTGACGCTGGTTGGCTCATTTCTGCCTCTTTCTCCTTTCTTCGAACCTGTGAACACAAAACAGAAACAAACACGAAGAGAATGCAATGTTACGTGTATGCATGAATGATTTTCTTATTCCGTTGGGTTAGGTCTTCTGATAATTCTCGTGGTAACTGCTCGGTCTTCTCCCCCTCAGGTAAAGTATTGCTTCAATTTGTCTACGTTGATCGGCTCGGTGAACTCCTTTCCTTCCAAGTCTGATAGCTTCACTGCTCCATTTCCCATTACCTTCTGCACTATGTAAGGTCCTTCCCAATTTGGTCTGAATTTTCCTCTCGGATCTGTCGTCGACGGCCTCGACTGCTTAAGTACCAAATCACCCTTTCTGATCTTGGTAGGACGCACTTTCTTGTTGAATGCCCGAGCTAGTCTCTGATTTCACCATCATGTCATCCACATACACCCCAATCTCTTTGTGCATCAAGTCGTGGAATAATGTAGTGGCCATCCGCTGATAAGTAGCTCCTACATTCTTAAGCCCAAACGGCATTACCTTGTAACAATAAGTACCCCACTCAGTAACAAATGCAGTCTTATGTTTGTCTTCCTCGGCCATGAGAACCTGATTATAACCTGAAAACCCATCTGCAAATGAATACATAGCAGATAAAGCCGCACTATCAACCAAAACATCTATATGCGGCAGAGGAAAATCATCTTTCGGACAAGCCTTGTTGAGATCTCTGTAGTCTACACACATTCTGACCTTCCCGTCTTTCTTTGGCACCGGTACTATATTAGCCAACCATTCAGGATACTTTACTACTTCCAGTAACCCCACATCTATCTGTTTCTTAACCTATTCTCTGACTTTCTCAGCCCATTCTGGTCTCATCCGTCAGAGTTTCTGTTTTACTGGCCTCATATTCGGATAAGTTGGTATTGTGTGTTGGGCAATGTTTCTGTCTACCCCAGGCATGTCCTCATAGGACCAAGCAAACACTTTGGCATATCTGACCAACACTGCTTCCAGTTTTGTCCTCTCTTCAGAGGTAACTTCACTTGCAATCAGAATTTCCTTGGGGTCCTCAAGTGTGCCCAAGTTAAATGCAGTAGTTCTGGCCGAACTGATATCAAATATGCTTGATTCGTGCAGAGTAAATGGAAATGACTCAGGCAAGTAAGCAAAAGAAATGTCTTTATTATTGGATAATGCGGAAGTATATTCAAACAAGTCAGGAAGGTAAATGTCTTCATCATCTATAGACACTTCTTCCTTTGCAATCAGGTCTTCCTCAGGCTTTTCATCCTCTCCCAGAGTCAGGCTCTCCAACTTCATCAATTTTTCTTCCCAATTCTCTGCTTCCACAGTTTCTTTAATCAGTGGTTTCTCACCCAACAAATCCTGGAAGATCTCAAATCCAGGTACCACAATCCCATTAACTTCCACAAGTTCAGGCTCCCCTTGATATCCTGAAGCTTTCACAAAACATTCCATCAGTTTCAGGCCCTTTTTCTTGACCTTTGGCTTTTCTTCATCAGATCTGTACCCCAAACCTTTCCGAGTGGTTTGTCCTCTGAAATCTGGCAATTTCGAACCTTTACCGGGCTCAAACTTCATTTTCTCCATGATCCTAGCCACCCTAGGATCCACCCATTCCTCAAAAGTAGCTGACACCTGAAACCTTGTGAAAGGTTGTATCTCTAAGGCAGCCACGGCATTATCTACCTCAGCCCGGATAGTAAAAACTTCTCCCTCACTGGTTTGTCTTTTCCTTCGCTGTTCGGCCGTTCAAGCTACTGTTTTGACTCCGTTTTGCTGATGTTTCCTTGTGGTTTCGCTGCCGTTTCCTCTGTATTTTCTGCTTACTGTTTGTGGACTGTTTTGATGTTCTTGATGGACTGTTTTGGGTGTTCTTTTTGGTGTTTTAGGCTACTATTTTTGGCGTAGCTTTACTGCTGTTTTAAGGTGACTTTCGGTGTGCGTAACTGCTGTATTTGGCTATGAATTTTAGTAATGTGAGGGAGTGTTTGAGGGTTTGTTGTTTTTGGTGATGTGAGGGATAAGATGAAGAGAATCGTTTCTCTTGTGATTTGCGCGTGATGTCTAGTGTTTCTTGCTATAATTTTCGTGTGAATTGTATGTATGAGCTAGAGAGGTTTTTCCCGCCATGGTGGCTATGTTAGGGGTTGTTTATATAGAGAAGGGCTAGGGCTTCACCTTGTCTCACAAGGAAGGGATTTTGGCATTCAATTAGGATATGATTTAGTATTAGACAAGGAAAGCAATGGATTTGATTGGGGGACATGTCTTGGCTAGATTAGGAATACAAAATATTTAATTGGTTATGATTGATTTTAATTAGGCATGACATCTTTTTAATTTAGTATGTGATTTGTTTAGTTAGGAAGTTAATATATTTGATTTATCTTTATTAGGTATGATTATATTTTATGTTTTATTTAATTGGTAAATGGTTTAAATATTTTATTTAATATTTAATGTTTAATTTAATTAAATTGGGATGTGTTTTATGGGCTTTGGGGGGCTAATTGGGCTGGGGTGCGAGGCTAGCAGCAAAACCAGAAATACCGACTCCGTTCGAACGCCAATTCGAACGCGGCACGAACGTCCGCAATCTGCTTGACGTTCGAACGAAGTAACGAACGCAGCACTAACGAAGATAGTGAACTTGTGAAATGAACTAGATGACGTACTTATTCTGAATTTCCCCTTCCGACCTCCGTTTCCCGCAATATCCTTAGCTAAAAAAGGTAGTGCCTCCAACTGTGACTCATCATCGGGTTTCACATGCGAAAATGCAATGCCTACAATACCTTTGTATTCCGGAACACTGGGTGTTTTATTTATAAAGATGATTTTGAGATATGCACAACTGATGTTAATAATGGTCTTTATATTTTGAATATAAATGAATCTTAAACATATAACATGATAAACAAAAGGCTCAAATTGAGTAAAACAGATGAAACTTATCTGTGGCATTATCGTCTGGGACACATTAACAAGACTCGTATATCCACACTTTCGAAGAGTGGATACTTGGACGAATTTGATCATAATTCATATGATGTTTGCGAATCTTGTTTATTAGGCAAAATGCCTAAAATACCTTTTAGCGGTAAAGGTGTATGTGCCACCGAACTGTCATCCCTCGTTCATAATGACGTATACGGGCCCATGTCTAGCCAGGCTAGAGGTGGATATGAATACTTTGTAACCTTTATGGATGATGCATCGCGTTACGGTTATGTGTATCTTATGAGACACAAGTCAAAATTTTTTGAGAAATTCAAAGAGTTTCGACACGAAGTAGAAAAATAGACCGGTAAAAGTATTAAAACATTACGGTCAGACCATGGTGGAGAATACTTAAGCAATGAGTTTCTTGACTACTTAAAAGAATATGGTAATCTTTCACAGTGGACTCCTCCCGGAACACCTCAATTGAACGGTGTGACCAAACGGAGAAACTGAACTTTGTTAGACATGGTAAGGTCAATGATGAGTCGCATAGAGCTACCAATTTCCTTCTGGGGATACACATTGAACAGTGCAATACTTATTTTGAATAAGGTTCCGTCAAAGTCTGTTGGACAGACTCTGTATTGAAGTTGGATTTCAATACGGAATTAAAATTGGATTTTAATTCAAGCGAACGAATTAATTTGAAATTAATTCGAAAGCGACTTTCGTAATAATTTTTCTAGGCATTATTATTTAATTAAATTGGATTTAATTACGTCGCGACGAAAAATTCGTTTAGTCTGATTAAACGAATCGAGCCCAAAGTGTGTTGTGTATGCCAACTTGAATTTTGAATTTAAGGTGGAAGGACCCTCTTCACTTATATCAACTTGTCAAAATTGTGATGTGAGTGGTTGGAAAAATTTAATGAAACCATTTGTTTTTCACCAACCTTGTTTTTTTTTTTTTTGGAAAACAATAACATAACTACTTGGTTTTTGGAAAACCAACTTAAGAAAACACAACACAAAATTTCATCTCTCTCATTTTTCGCTCTACATGACCGAAACTTCTTCTTCATTGGAGGAAAATTTTGTTTCAATTTTGTTCAAGCTAACACTTAAAGGAGTAAAAGAAAGGTGATAGGGAAACTCACCCAAGAGTTTGGAACTCAAAAAGAGGGCTTGGAGCTTCTACATCCAAGGAAAAAGTTTTGAACTTCAACCGATCAATGTAAGTTAATTCCGCAAACTTATCTTGTTTATTCACACTAGAATCATGTTTAGGATCCTTGGGCAAGTCTCAGAGACACTAACAGAACGGGCTTCCGGCAACCAAAAACCTCAAATACGGGGACATGATCCCTACTTTTTTGTCTTTGGGAGACCATGTTTGCTCATACATTGAGCTGGTAAGCTTATTTCTTCCTCTTTTGTTCGTGTCTGGTCTTTTTTTTGAATTTGTAAACCTTCGATTTATGTCCGGCCAGATGTTTTTCGAATATCCGGCACAATAGATTTTATGTTCGGCTAGATATTATTGATAATAGAAAATGTCTGGCCAGTGCACCATGTTATATGGCCACTCCCTAAGCCATATTAGGCCATCATTTTGCCACTTTCAATGCTAAACTAATCTGATTTCACCTTTTACAGATTGATTCTTCGCACTTGAAGGCTAATGGTAATCTTGTTAGTGTCTGAATGTGGTACGATAAGCTTCATTCGGCCGTGCGAGCCTAGATTGCTATCACCGGGTTCGCTCCCTTCATTCGTTGCATCTCTGCTCGATCCAAGAAACATGACAAACAGAGACTTCAAGCCTTGATGGAGCGGTGGATGGACACGACTCATACATTCCACTTGTCGATCTGGGAGATCCCCGACGAGGGGCGTTTACTAGAGTTTGGTGGCAGCATCTGCTGTCCCACCATTCAAGCTGGCTGCATCTGTCGTCTATTAGGGGTCGTCACCAAGGTCCATTCCGGTGTCATTCCATATGGGGAGTTGCGGTTTCATTGGGAGAGGAATGATCTCACCAATGACTAGGAGGTCGATTAGCTCATATGGTCGTTCCTTCTTTATATGTTTGGATGCACCTTATTTACTGACGCAGCCAGCTGAGTCGACCTATGCCTTTTCCCACCACTCTAAGACTTGGACGTCGTGCGGGAGTGGGATTGGGTTCTCCTGCCTTGGTGGTGCCGTACCTAAGGCTGGACCGGTGCTGTTGCGATAACTTATACATCTAGGGCTACATCTTTCTAGTGGAGGTATATGCCCTTATTATGTTTACTTCTTATTTTTGCGTGACTGGCGATTGACCTTAGTACTTTACTTTGTCACAGGCCTGGGCATATGAGTTCTGCATGCTGGTGCAGCATTTTCCCATCTCCATAGATGAGGTTGTGTTCCTCAGCCTGTATCGTTGGGATGTTACTACTATGGGGTTTGCTGCGTTTCCCGACCTAACTATGCATAGAGCTCGTTTAAACGAGTTCTCATGGAGCATGATGAGTCATCTTCACTTCTATTTTTCGATTCTTCTTCTTTTATCTCTAGTTGACACATCTTATTGTTCTTTTCAGATTGACACGGCCTGGTGGGGAACCGCCATTGATTACCTGCTAGAGTCCACTCGTTATTCTTTCTAGAAAAACAAGTTGCGTCTGTTTCTCCTAGGTACTGGCCAACGACTATGTTACCTTTGTGAGCGTGTACTATGAGTCATCTTCAAATTATTCATGGCTCTTCATCCGCTCTATGCTCTTCGGTCTTCGGATTGATGGGGAAAATCTGATGGCGACCCTGACTGGCTTAATTACCGATGATTTTCTAATGGAGGGTGGGTATCGACAGTGAACCCGTTATGCTTTTCTTGGGTCTCTGCCTTAGTATGAGCCTCTTCGGGTGGCTCAGGTATGTACTATTAGTTATCTATTTGAATTTCCTATAGACACTGTATTTTTAGGCATAACCCTATGATGAGTCTCTTATGGAGACATTATTCAATGCTTGGAAAAATTACATGGATGAGTACTAGAAGGGAACATAACTCCATGGAATTTAAGAAATACATCAAAATATCAACCAGATATCACCTATATTCTGTCTATCATATCTCTCACCATAATAACTAGCTGGATATACCCTGAAAACCCTAAATCCTGCCAGACATGATATAATTGTCAATAAATATAATGATTGTCATTCTTTGAAATCATGGGTCCTGATTGATTTCCAACCAGATATAAAATTCAAAATACTTGTACGTCCGGACATATATCCAGTTGTACCGAGATGTCAATAACTATGCAGAGCTTCAGTTACTGGAATCACAGACATATCATGTCTGCCCGGATATATATCCCAAGATGTAAATCCGACCAGGTATTAATCGAAATATAACTGACGATGCAGATTAACAATCACGGGAGAAGAGGAAGAGATTTTGTCTCCCATTCCATTCTCAGGCCCTTCCCAGACAATATAAAAAAGGGCTTCCCCATTCACAAATCATGAAGAAATTATACGCAACACTGAAATTCTGAAACATTGCCCGTAATATTTTGAAATTTCAAGAACGAGAGAAAACACCTATTAATTCTTGGAGTTTCCCTCATTTCAACAAGCAACCAAGCAGGAACCTAGGCCAATGCGATGCATATCCTAATTTATTTGTACCAATACTGTAATAGTCTCTGGATATTTATCATTTTTTATTTAATATTCGTGTTTGTGCACTTGTATGCTTTATAAATTGTATTACATGTGGTGATACCTCATTTGAGCGTAAATATTATACTGGCATCATTAATGGACCATTCTGAACCAAAATGGGTCTAAGATCAGACATTATAAGGGGTGTAGTGCGACCTTAAATCATTCCCAATATTTCATGTTGGGTGACGACTTATTTATTCGCTGGTTAGTCCCACCATGGGGCTATCCGTGTTGGGTTTCTCTAAGTCCCGAGGATCGATTAAAGCGATGAAACATACATGTGAATACTCGAAGAAGTTGTGAAATACTTACATCGATCGGTTGAGGCGATGTGTCGAAGAACAAAACTTTTTCTGCCCTCCTAGGAAGCTCACGGCAGTGCAGTAATTTGGCCTCCAAATATTCGGTCATGTCCTCCATTGGTGCTCCAAGCTCCAAGCTTCTCAAATGGTGATTCCAAGCTCACAAGTGCGGTTCCCTATCACCTTAGGATGACTCCAATGTGTGTGCTAGCACTCTTGATTTTGTAACAAAATCATCATCTTACTTCTCTTTGTTCTCGGCTTTGTGCCAAAAATTGAAGAAGAAATTGGCCCTAGGCCGAATAGATGAAGAGAGAAAGAAGGCCACCTTGGCCGAATTCCATTGAAGGAGAGAGATAATGAATTGTTTTGTTTTTGTATATCTAATACACAAAACAAAAAAGTCAAATACCAAATATTAAACAAATGGTAAATGTCTTTCAAGCTTTCAAAAGCTTTTCCAACAACTCCCATCAACTATTCACATCACTCATGACAAGTTGTCCAATCACTCAAAGTGACTAGACATCACATCAATTGATTGACTAGTGATTTGACGCTTGATGTGACTTGTGGGCCGCACTTTAATTCGCAATACGAGTGCGCCCGCAAACACTCCCGGGCTCGGGTTCACTAATTCCAAATTAATGAATTTTCCGTTGCGATGAAATTAAATCTAATTTAATTAAATAACTTTGCCTAGCAAAATTACTATTCACGTCGCTTACGAATTAATTCTAAATTAATCTGTTCGCCCGAATTAAAATCTAATTTCAATTCCGCGTCGAAATCCAATTTCATATAATATATCGAATATATTATTTTATCGATTAATTCCAAATTAATCGTTCTCTCTCTTTAATTGATATTTTATCCCAGATAAAATATCTCATTTAATTAATCCCAGATTAATAAAGTGCGAGTCATACGTCATCGGTGAATCTTCGGGAAGCGACCCATGAGATCCCCGGATATGTTGGTAGTAAATCCGGTCGTCGGACTATCCGAACACGTATGTACCTAGTACTACATTTATACCGATTTACAAGACAAGGTTGGCTTCTAGCAAAGCGCCATGCCTACCCAATTCTCCAGAAATATCCTTACAGGAATATGTGATCTATATCAGGCGTAGTATACGTAGTATTGCGTATTTCGATCCAGTATCGGATGTCACGTGCAAGGCCTGGGGCTGGAAATGTGTCTGCCTCGTACGAAGCACATATCGGATCTCTGGTAACTAGTCTCTATAATCGGATAAACATGACCTAGTAATAATATCCCGATAGCTGCAGCATATAAGAGAACAAGTTCCGTATCCTACGTGACCATCATCTCCACTATGACTGGAGTGATACTTCCGTCTTGACATCACACCCAATACACTACGATTCTCAATATACCCAGCAGAGGCGTACACAGAACCTGTTAAAGCCCTGGATGACCAAAACCAAAGTATATTGATTATCGCAAGTATTAGCGGTGCAAGTCTCAGGTTAAGACCAAATACACCTACCCTGATTCGGACTTCCATAGACACATAGTCATACTACCAATGGAATTCCGAAGGGTCTATCCAGAGCGAAGCTGTTTTCCGTACCATCGGTAAAACACAACCTCCTATTACACTTGCATGAGTATCATATACCCAAATATATGAGAACTATGTCGTTATGCCCTCACAACGCGCACAAGTGTAATACTAGTCTTTTACGCATTATCGATGTCCAATCTCGATAATACTCTGACTAGGGATATTTAATGATTAAACCTTCGTGGATTGATACTGTCTCATATCATCTCAATCCAGGAACTAATCATATGGACCTTTCATCATTTATACATCTTGGTGATCTAATCACAAATGATAAAAGAGCAATTTCCTTTGTCACATAGTTAATTTGTACAACAACACCATGATCTGTACAAATAGTGACGCTATGGGTCATAACTGTCCAATAATCTCTCACTTGGCCTATATCCAGTCACTCAAGTGTCCTACACCCGAACTATATACGGTTCGCTCATACTGCTGAGGAAAAGCTTTCGTTAGGGGATTTGCATGATTATCATCTGATGCGATTTATACGATCATCACATCGCCATGATGTATGATCCGAATGAATCAGATGAATAGTCAAAGTATGTATCTGGATCGTTGATGAGACCATTAATTCTTTAGCCTGCGTTGTAGCCTAGCTCAGCTACTAACAGAACTATATCTAATCTAATTAGATTTATTATCGACCCAAATGGCTTCTATTGCTGCCTCAGCTGCAGTAATAATTCACTTTTGTTGTTTATTCGGTAACAGTATCTTGCTAGGAAGATTTCCAGCTCACTGTTCCGTTATTCAAACTGTATAGTACCGTTGTTACGACTTATAGTCGTTTTATCGGTTATGAAACTTGCAACAGTGAACCCAGTCACTTCAAGTTCTCCTTCTCCATAGTTTAAGACAGCATCCTTAGTTCCTCTAAGATACTGAAGGATGTTATTAACATCAATCCAGTGACTATCACTTGGATTAGTCCCGATTGTGAATCCATATGCTCAAAGCATATGAGACACCAGGTCGCATATATTTTTCAATGTACGAGTTCTCGGAGAGTATCAACAACTTTAAATCTATCCTAGTAGATCTTTATTCCTAGAATAAAGGTTGTTTCTCCCAAGAATTCTACGGAGAATTTTCATGAAAGCCAAGCTTTCACCGATTTTATTATGGGAATATCATTTCCAAGAAATGATATGTTATCACTATATAAGACATTCACTTTCAGTGCGCTCCCACTAACCTCTTTATATACACAAGAATCGTTTCGTTTTGAATTAAATCATACACCATTATGATTACATCAAAACGATAATTCTAAGAACTCAATGCTTGCTTCAATCCATACATGGATCGAATAACCTGCAAACCTTGTTTGCTAGTTTTGGTACGACAAAACCGTCAGGATGTTGTAAACATCCTCCTAAAGGTTTCCGTTAAGGAAATCGGTTTTGACGTTCAGCTGTCATATTTCATAAATGAAACATGCAGCTTCAGCAAGCATTATCCAAATGGATATAACAATGGCAACATGTAAAAGGTTTGGTCGTAATCGACATAATGTTGATAACGATACCTTTTCGCTACAAGCCTAGCCTAGTACGTTGGTATGTTGCCTTCCATGTATGTCTTCCTTGAAGACTTATATAGTACCTATAGGCACAATGCCTTGCTGTACAACAACTAGTGTCTAAACATAGTTGGTTTACATGGGATCCATTTCGGACTTTATGGCACTTTGCCATAATAGGGATTCGATACCTTATATCACTTCCTCATACGTAATCAGTTCGTATTCCTCAATAAGATTGACATCTTTATGAGGTGAGATCAGAAACCCATACCCCATGTTGTTTTCTGACTCTCTCCGACTTACGCGATTCTTGTGTATTCGAAGATTATTGGTATAGTTTCATATTTGATGAACTATTTGTGTTCCATTAAGGAATCGGTGCCTGGAACAGTATTACTCCAATTTTCATCGAGTTTTACTGTCCTCCCACTTACCACTGCATATAGGTATTCCTCTTAGGAAAACCGCATGGTGAGCAACAATTAAATTATTCTCTTGTGAGTTTTATAAGTACTATACTTTGGTATCCCTAGGATAACCTACAATTATGCACTTATCCAATTCGGGTTTTAGTTTGGTATCATCCAAACATATGCATAGCATACCCAAATCATCAGGAATGAGAAAACCCAGTTTCTTTCCTTTTCATATCTAATATGAAGTCTGTCAAACAGATTTTTATGGAACCTTATTCAAAATAAGTTCTACACTGTTAATGCATATCTGTTGAAGGAAATGGTAGTTCAGAGTGACTCATGATTAACCTTATCATGTCTAACAAAATTCGGTTTCTCTGTTCGGACACACTGTCAAAATGACGTGTTTCGGGAGGAGTCCTCATTGAAAGAATATTGTACTCTTTCAAGTATATGAGAAACTTGTTGCTTAAGTATTTTCATCATGGTCTAACCGTGATGGTTTAATACTTTAGCCGATCTGTTTGTCTATTTCGTGTCGAAACTCTAAAAGTTTCCGATTTGTGTTTCGAAAGAAACACATAACCATAACGTGATGCCACATCCGTAAAGGTCACGAAATATTCATATCCACCTCTAGCCTAGCTAGACATGGGCCCACTTACGTCACTATGAACAAGGGCTAACAGATCGGTGGCACTTGCACTTTTACCAAGTAAAGGTGTTTTAGGCACTTTACCCAATAAACTAGTTTCATAGACATCATTTGATTGGAATCAAATTAGTCCTAGTACCCACTCTTCAAAAGTGTGGATATACGAGTCTTGTTTAATGTGTCCCAGACAACAATGCCACATATAAGTCTCAACTGATTAATCAGTTTGAGCTATTAGTTTGTCATATTATATGTTTGAGATTTATTTATATTCAAAATATAAATACTGTTATTCACATCTAATGTGTTTATCTCAATATCATCTTTATAAAATAAAACACTTTAGTGTTCTAGAATATAAAGGTATACCCGCAACGGGTTAAACCTTGATATAGAGATAATGTATCTAGTTAAACTAGTTACATTTTAACAGTTTCCTAATTTAAGTACACACCCGAAGGGTAGTTCCTAAACTTAGGTATTTACCGTTAAAGCAGCGACTTTCATCCTGTTTCCAATTCGCAGATTAATCTCATCTGAAGTCAGTATCCTGCTCATAGCAGATTCTGCACACCAGTACATTTTTATGTACCACATCCAGTATCTAAAATCCAATTTTAATACTAGTAGCGAACATGTTTATAACAAACATATTTGAAGTCGGAGCCTTGCTCGTTCTTCAATTCCTTCATGTCTGCCTTGTCCATAAGGCAGTCATGCTTCCGTGTCTCCGTTTGCCACAGTTTAGGCAGACATTTTGGGATATGTCCTTTGTCTTCCCAGAAGATTATAATGATTTTGCCTTTTGCCCTTTTTCACATTCGAGAAGCCTTTGGCCAAGCCTTGGCCTTCTAGAATATCGAAATAAGATGCGCCTTGCGCTTCTTGTTGGTTTCTAGATTAGGTCCCAAGATCATGAAATCAAGTAAGAAAACGCATGAATACAACAAAGGAGAATGTCGGAAACATTACTCACATTGAACGGATCTTGCAACGCGATGAACACGAGTCTTCAAGCTTCTCAAACTCGCGGAAGTGAAGCTTCTCCTTGCTGTGGACTGCTCGGTTTTGGCCCTTGTTGTTCCTCCAAGATTCGGCCATGGGTGGACTCCATGGAAGCTCCAAGCTTCAAGCTCCAAAAATGATTCCAAGCTCAAGAGTTCACTGCCCTATCACCTTTGTATAACTCAAGGTGTGTGCTAGCACAAGATTTTGCAACAAAATCATTTTCTTTCTTCTCTTATATGTTCGGTCAAACCAGAAATTGAAGGAGAAGAAGTGGCTCTAAGCCGAAAATGAGAAGAGGAGAGAAATGAGGGAAACCGTGAGTCAGAGAGAGAAAAAAAATGTGTAATAGGTTTTTATAATTTCCAAAATTAATTAAAACCATTTACCACTTTTTCAATTTCTATTTACCAAAGAAAAAGTCAAAAAACAAAAGCCATTATTGTTTTTTCAGCTACCACATCAATCACTCAAATCAAGTGACAACTTGTCACATCACTCAAAGTGACATTTGATTTGACGCTTGATATGACTTGCGATTTGACGCTCAATTTGACTTGCGTGCCGCATTCAAATTCGAAATGTGAATGCGCTCGCAAATAATTCCAGGCTCGGGTTTGCTAATTCCAAATTAACGAATTTCCCGTCGCGTCGTAATTAAATGATTACGCCTAGCGAAATCACTATTCACGTCGCTAACGAATTAATTCTAAATTAATTCGTTCGCCCGAATTAAAATCTAATTTTAATTCCGCGTCGAAATCCAATTTCGCATAATATATCGAATATATTATTTTATCGATTAATTCCAAATTAATTGTTCTCTCTCTTTAATTAATATTTTATCCCAGATAAAATATCTCCGTAATTAATCCCAGATTAATTTTCTCTCTCTTCTAATTAATCCCAGATTAATTAAAGTGCGAGTCATACATCATCAGTGAATCTTCGAGAAGTGACCCATGAGATCCCCGGATATGTTGGCAGTAAATACGGTCGTCGGACTATCCGAACACGTAAGTACCTCGTACTACGTTTGTACCGATTTACAAGACAAGGTTGGCTTCTAGAAAAGCGCCATGCCTACCTAATTCTCCAGAAATATCCTTATAGGAATATGTGATCTATATCAAGCGTAGTATACCGTAGTATTGTGTATTTCGATCCAGCATCGGATGATCACGTGCTAGGCATGGGGCTGGAATTGTGTCTGCCCCATACGAAGCACATATCGGATGTCTGGTAACTAGTCTCTATAATCGGATATACATGACCTAGTCATAATATCCCGATAGCTCGAGCATTTAAGAGAACGAGTTTCGTATCCTATGTGACCATCATCTCCATATGACTGGAGTGATACTTTCGTCTTAACATCACACCCAACACACTACGATTCTCAATATACCCAGCATTGGCGTACACAGAACCTGTTAAAGTCCTAGACGACCTCAACCAAAGTATATTGATTGTCGTAAGTATTAGCGGTGCAAGTCTCAGGTTAAGACCAAATACACCTACCCTAATTGCAGACTCCCATAGACACATAGTCATACTACCAATGGGATTCCGCAGGGGTCTATCCTGAGCGAAGCTGTTTCCCGTACCATCGGTAAAACACAACCTCCTATTACACTTGCATGAGTATCTTATACCCAAATATATGAGAACTATGTCGTTGTGCCCTCACAAACGCGCACAAGTGTAATACTAGTCTTTTGCGCATTTATTGATGTCCAATCTCGACAATGCTCTGACTATGGATATTTAATGATTTATCTTTCTTGGACTGATACTGTCTCATATCATTCTCAGTCCATGAACAAATCACAGGGACCTCTCATCATTTATATATCTAGGTGATCTAATCACAAATGATAAGAGTGCAATCTCCTTTGTCACATAGTTAATTTGTACAACAACACCATGATCTGTACAAATAGTGACGCTATGGATCATAATTGTCCAACACTTCTTGCATTATTGCAAACTTTGGCTTTGTCTCCTTGAGTATAGTCATTAACTATCCAAGAGTTTACTATTGCAATTAAGTACTTCTAAGATCTAGGGATAGATCTATGAAGATCCTTCAATTTCAATATCATACTATAAGGATCTAATCCTTAGTTCTGATTAAGAAATTAAAGAGTCTATTTGGCAAGCTTATTGGATTAAGCACTAAAGTTATCATTACATGAATATTCCAAATATCATGTTCTACTATTTGCTCAACTCCTGACTTAGGCATAAGATGTTATTTTATCAAATAAAGTAACTTCTTAGTTTTCAGGACTATCCTGATATTATTCCCAATTTGAAAATTAAAGTCGTTTAAAAACATTTTCACCCAGAATTATGTTTTAAACACTAATCTTTCAATTTATCTTGATTCTAATAGTCCAACTATTTAATCAATGATTTTAGGTACTATTTATTATAATGATTACTATAGTCCAACTATATAATCAACTATAATTTAATAGGTTAAATTCAATTATATTGATTACTATAATCCAATTATAAAAATCAACTATTGATTGAAATTAGTTAATTCAAATATATTGATTACTATAATCCAATTATATAAACGATAATGAAATAGTTTGAATACAGTCCAACTGTTTATTAAAACAACATTAATTATTAGTCCAACTAATATATTAATTTATATGACGAAAAATGATATGAGCGCATATGGCAAGTAACTAAACGAATATTGCAAATTTAATACTTGTCTCATACTATTTTTCGGCGAGCCTCTAACCCTCTGTGGAGTACTCGGGAAACCTTGTTTCCTAGTGGGCTAGGATCCCGTTAAATAACACACAATCTTGACTTTGGCCAACAAATTGTATGATAATTAACTAGGCAGATCTCTAAGATCAATTGGATCCCATCCAATTCCTAGATCCAGTAGGTGGACATCCAAGTCCGAAACATATATCTTATATATGCCAATATATCCAATATATTGCCTAACCTTTTTCCTCTGAATCAACTAAGCATTGGCTTTGGCACAACAAACTTAGTGATCCCAGTTAAGCGGAACCCATTGAACAAGGAAAGCTTCGTAATCAATGTCGATGGACAAGAAGTGATCTTGACTTTAGCCAACAAATCACAACTTGGACAAGACACCAATATGGAACAAAGCCTTCATGATTCAAACACATCCTCGACGGACAAAAGTCTTGACTTTGGCCAACAAACCAATGTCAGTCTTAGATCTTGAGTAAGAATCACTCAATGGAAGGAAAAACGCTTAATATGATGTTGAGGGTTTTTCGCCTGCAATTGGAAACCAATTAATTATCTTTGTTAAGGTCTCATCATCATACACCCTTAAACATGCATTCTAAACACATAATAAGGCGCATATAAATAAATAATAATGATATGCGGATGGATACTCAACACATTGTTCCTAGAACAAATCTCTCCATTTCCTCTCTCCCGCTAGCACACGTATTACTTCTACCCGTTACATAACACTTCTAAAGAAACCTCATTTACATTGAGGGGAATATGTGAGAAGAGAAATACAAAGAGTAAGGAGGTAATAGGCTGGACACGCAGGTCCAATTTAATAAATTCTAAATTTATTACAACAATTTCCAAAATTACCCCACCCATCTAATATCCATCCGATATATATTATTCATGCATCGCAACCATGTATTCACATAAGCATGTTATCAATCAATCTAATCCAATTAATTAATCTGATAATTAATGACCATCCAATGTTCAAACAACGATTTGATTTTGCGCGAGTCAAACTCGTTTTGCGAATAAGTACTCAAAGTACGAATTCTTGAATTAAATTAAACTACAACATTAAATCCAATTTAATATGTATTTAATACTAATTCACTATTTAATTCCAAATTAAATATTACACTTTATTAAAGAACCTTTACGACTTAGATTCTAAATCTAACCGTTACGGGTCTCAAAGCCCGATTAACATCCAATGTCAATTTAATTTAAAGTCTAATGGGCTTTCAATTAATTTCTTAAGGCATGGACTTTTGGTCAACTTGGGTCAAACCCAAATACTAAAACCCATTTAAAGGAATCACCCTTATATGCCTAGAAACCAATTTAGGCCCATTAGGCCCAATTAAAGTTAAAGGTCCATTAGTCATAATTGGACTTTATGGATGTGGTTTTGGGCCCAATTGCATCCAACCAATTTGCCTAAACCCATCTTAGTACAACCAAGCCCATTTAGCCCAATTACAACCTTTTAGACCTAATTCCAAAAATAAGCCCATTAATTAAATTATCAAAATTCCAAATTTTATAATCTAATTAACCAAAGTGTATTGCAATAATTAATTATCCAAATCAATACTTCCAAAACACCAATTAGCCTAATTAATCATGCTCATTATCATCGATTAGTGTCCAACACAATTGAATCAAAAATCAAACCCATTTCACATGCTTATAGTCTCGGTAATTAGGGTATTTTTATGTCCGATTCGAATTCAATCCAATTAAATCCGATTCAACATTACCCAATTGTTTTCCAACTCATCCAATGATCAAAAACACAAAAATCACCATGACTATTTAGGGCATTCATATTCGGCCAAGCCATAATTTTGGGGAAAATTGTTCCAAATCAATTTTCATGAAATTGATCACATCCAACTTCAATTAAACATCTTTTAAGCATACTCAATCAAGTAATTTTATCAAATCATGCTCAAAATAAATTTACCCAATTTTAACCCTAAATTCAAGTTTCATGTTTTAACTCGCTCTGATACCATTGTTGGGTTTCTACGGTCCCGATGATCGATTAAAGCGATGAAACATACAAGTGAATACTCAAAGAAGTTGCGGAATACTTACATCGATCGGTTGAGGTGATGCGTCGAAGAACAAAACTTTTTCTGCCCTCCTAGGAAGCTCACGGCAGTGCAGTAATTTGGCCTCCAAATATTCGGTCATGTCCTCCATTGGTGCTCCAAGCTCCAAGCTTCTCAAATGGTGATTCCAAGCTCACAAGTGTGGTTCCCTATCACCTTAGGATGACTCCAATGTGTGTGCTAGCACTCTTGATTTTGCAACGAAATCATCATCTTACTTCTCTTTGTTCTCGACTTTGTGCCAAAAATTGAAGAAGAAATTGGCCCTAGGCCGAATAGATGAAGAGAGAAAGAAGTCCACCTTGGCCGAATTCCATTGAAGGAGAGAGATAATGAATTGTTTTGTTTTTGTATATCTAATACACAAAACCAAAAAGTCAAATACCAAATATTAAACAAATGGTAAATGTCTTTCAAGCTTTCAAAAGCTTTTCCAACAACTCCCATCAACAATTCACATCACTCATGACAAGTTGTCAAATCACTCAAAGTGACTAGACATCACATCAATCGATTGACTAGTGATTTGACGCTAGATGTGACTTGTGGGCCGCACTTTAATTCGCAATGCAAGTGCGCCCGCAAACACTCCCGGGCTCGGGTTCGCTAATTCCAAATTAACGAATTTTCCGTTGCGACGAAATTAAATCTAATTTAATTAAATAACTTTGCCTAGCAAAATTACTATTCACATCGCTTACGAATTAATTCTAAATTAATCCGTTCGCCCGAATTAAAATCTAATTTCAATTCCGCGTCGAAATCCAATTTCATATAATATATCGAATATATTATTTTATCGATTAATTCCAAATTAATCGTTCTCTCTCTTTAATTGATATTTTATCCCAGATAAAATATCTCCGTAATTAATCCCATATTAATTTTCGCTCTCATTTAATTAATCTCAGATTAATAAAGTGTGAGTCATACGTCATCGGTGAATCTTCGGGAAGTGACCCATGAGATCCCCGGATATGTTGGTAGTAAATCCGGTCGTCGGACTATCCGAATACGTATGTACCTAGTACTACATTTATACCGATTTACAAGACAAGGTTGGCTTCTAGCAAAGCGCCATGCCTACCCAATTCTCCAGAAATATCCTTACAGGAATATGTGGTCTATATCAGGCGTAGTATACGTAGTATTGCGTATTTCGATCCAGTATCGGATGTCACGTGCAAGGCCTGGGGCTGGAAATGTGTCTGCCCCGTACGAAGCACATATCGGATCTCTGGTAACTAGTCTCTATAATCGGATAAACATGACCTAGTAATAATATCCCGATAGCTGCAGCATATAAGATAACAAGTTACGTAACCTACGTGACCATCATCTCCACTATGACTGGAGTGATACTTTCGTCTTGACATCACACCCAATACACTACGATTCTCAATATACCCAGCAGAGGCGTACACATAACTTGTTAAAGCCCTGGACGACCAAAACCAAAGTATATTGATTGTCGCAAGTATTAGCGGTGCAAGTCTCAGGTTAAGACCAAATACACTTACCCTGATTCGGACTTCCATAGACACATAGTCATACTACCAATGGAATTTCGAAGGGTCTATCCAGAGCGAAGCTATTTTCCGTACCATCGGTAAAACACAACCTCCTATTACACTTGCATGAATATCATATACCCAAATATATGAGAACTATGTCGTTATGCCCTCACAACGCGCACAAGTGTAATACTAGTCTTTTACGCATTATCGATGTCCAATCTCGATAATACTCTGACTAGGGATATTTAATGATTAAACCTTCGTGGATTGATACTGTCTCATATCATCTCAATCCAGGAACTAATCATATGGACCTTTCATCATTTATACATCTTGGTGATCTAATCACAAATGATAAAAGAGCAATTTCCTTTATCACATAGTTAATTTGTACAACAACACCATGATCTGTACAAATAGTGACGCTATGGGTCATAACTGTCCAACAATCCGTACTCTCTACAGGTTGCGTGCCTAATATTTTTGTGGTCGCCGACGTCATAGGCATAGCGGTAAACCTTGCTTCGCACCTACATTCACATTGAGGCTTGTGTTTTATGCTGATATGATTCTTGATGTAGGCTCACAGGAGAGGCCACGAGATGCACCACACATGTAACCCTTTGATGTTGAGGAGAATGAGGGTGGTGCGCCGGCAGATCCAGCACCGTCTATCACTAGGCGAGCTCGAGCTCGATCTTCTTCCTTCAAGCAGAATCCATCTTCTACTTCAGCATCGATTTCCTCTGACATCATTCCTGGCTCAGTGGGTTTTTGGCCATACCTGACGTACGTAGTCCGCAATCATGCGGGGGTGGAGGATGTATGATCGCTATCTTTGGAGGGGAAGCAACCGTTGATTGTTACCTCAGAGAATGCTACATATGTAAATTTCTTCAAATGCTTATTTTCTTTTTCCTGTTAGGTTCTCGATACTGATCAAGCCATGTTACATGTTCCCGTCGAGTTCGCAGATCACTATTTCCATATGACGTATGCAATAAAGGTGGCGCCGACCTCTCAGAGCTTCTTTTACTAGGTACATGTAGATAAGAGTTACCATGTATGCTTATATGCATAGTTTTCTAACCTTCTTTCTTTGTTTTTGACTAAAACATCACGTTAAAAAGATGAAGTCATAAGTTAGGGATCATCATACCTTCATCGTCGTTTGATTCATTACGCAGGCGTACGCTGCTTTATGAGTCCATGACATAAGATGAGAGGTCTGCATAAATGGGTTGCATTCCCGAAATGCACAGAGGGTGCCTAGGCCAGATTCTTCGACATTCGAGGCTGATGAGGCGGATGAGGTTGATGAGGAGGAGGAAGCCGATAATGAGGAGTCTTCTTATAAGTAGGATAGCCTTTTTTGTGATAAAATGGCGTTTGTGAATAGATTTTTTTGTAAGACTTTTAACTTCAATTAATAGAAATGTCGTTCATATTTAGTTGTTTCTTAATTTACAATGCATTTAATCATCATGTAAACACCTTTTACAAGCCTCATGTTGGAACTCATGGTGCTTCTGTGTGAAAATATCCGGCCGTATCTCCTTTATGTCCGGCCAGACATTTTTATCAAATGGAGAAAATATCCAGTCGGACATCTAGTGATGCCCAATGGCAGTAGGGTTCATTATGAGAGTAGGAATCATGTTCTCATATGGCACAACCCTCGATATTCACTATATATAGGCCTTGCCTCCACCTTGTCTCCATCACAAATGGTATTTCTTCCCTTTCTTTTTGTTTTTGAAGATCTTCTAAGGCTTATTCTCTCCTCATTTTCTTGCCCTAGTACTCGTCTCTCGGCGGATCTCCGTCCATCCAAAAAAAATTCCAATCGGACTTATATCTAGCCGACCTTTAATTTATGCGACCACTTTTTAGTATATCCGGCCGCTTCCATGGCTCGCACTCTGCAAGACCCCGTTGTGTCCTTCATTCATGGGGTGTCTGATTGGTCACCCTCAAACTTGGCTCAACTTTTTGCCCTTCGTTACCTTCACTGTGTCAAGGTAGACTATGTCTTTCTAGAGGCTGTTTCGACATTTTAGGATTTCGAAAACCACGTCTTCTGCTTCCATGGTCATTAGTTATGTCTCTCCTATTTGAGGAATTTGCTGCCATTCAAGGAGTCTCACAACCTCGTCATTAATGATGCAAGTTCTTTCTAAGACGAATCTCCTTTACCTTAGTTGAACTGGCTTGGCCTCTTGGCTTGTCGTAAAAACACTTTGATTTCTTTATTGGAGTGAAGTGAGCTGCTCTTTTCCCCATAATGGAGATTAGTTCTGATATGCACTTTTTTCTATGTAGGGGTAGCAATTTGGGCTAGTATTCGTTTATTCATTTGATTCGATTCGCTTTAAAGCGAATACGGGTTTGAAAAAATAGATTCGTTTAATAAATGGTTCAATTCGATTCGATTCGATTCGTTTATTAACCGAATCGAATAAGAATTTAAGCTCATTGATTCGTTTATTCATTTAGGATTCGTTTTATTATTTTCTTTTACTAATTATTGTTATTTTTCAATTAAGATTCGAGAAATTATGGCTAATTACCATAGATAAATAATATTGTCGATACTTAGTGGGGTATTTTTAATAAATATATTAATTACATAATTCATATGTATATATTTATGAAAAATTAATGTAAATAAATTATGGTAACTTATGTTATTGAATAATTTCATGAGTAAACGAATATTCGTATTCGATTAGTTTATTAAACGAATCGAATATGAATCATGATATTGAGATTCATTTAATAAACGAATCAAATACGAATTCATCACATTTTATTTATTTAGGATTCATTTTGTCAGTACTATTTCTATGTGCCAAAGTGACTGTTTCTAGTTCTTCGATAAATAAAGTAAAATATATTTCATAATATATGAAAATATTCGGACTCCCAATTACAAGGAGCTTCCCTAAGAACGTCCCAAATATAGACATTATGAAATTCCATCCAAGAAAAAGACAAATCAAATAAGATATAAAGATCAAAGAATGAACTCTCTGAGATGATACATGATACGTGTACTGCGAGAAACCTAAAAAAGGACATGAGCCGTTGGATTTAGGCCTAATCCAAAAATCAAAGACCTAATAAGTGCATGAAATCCTACAAATAGAAGGCATTCATACACTGGTAGGGATCTTTGCCCGTTCACTCTACGCTGCTCGTTAAAAATAATAGAGAAACCCATCTCTATCATAAACCTCTCTACAACTTCCATTCTTTATTTAGCCTTAGATCAACATCAGCTTACTTGATCGTTGTAGTGTCTTTACAAATACAAATCCCCACACCCAAAAAAAAAAGATGGCAGAAACCTCCCTTTCAAATCAACAAATTCGTGAAGGTAAAAACCAATCCCCTTCAATTACTAATCATCAAAATAAGGAAAGAAAGATAAAAACAATCCTATTTTTTTAATCTTATATCTCTAGAGATAGCTACTGATAGGATATTTGTAATTTTCGGATATTTGTATCCGCAGTGAAAATTTTATATTAACAATCTTATCCATATCAGATTGAAATAATCACAAAATTAGAAAATTAAAAGAAATACTAACATATATATGTTATAAAAAATATTAAAAATAATTAATTTATTATCAGAAAAAATATTTTTGTTACTATTATTAATATTATGAATATCCGGTATCCAATAATAATAAAAATTTCATAATCGCCTAATAACTATTACAGATATCTAATTTGATATTTAAAACCTATCCACTATCCATTTTTTTTGGAAATATAATTTCATATCTAAAACATATCTCTACATATCTCCAGCATCCCCTATGTTAACTGACTTTTATTCAAAAATGTAGGATAGAGATTCTTCTCTTTGCCCTTACAAAGTTGTAAATTTTCCCAAGAAAAACATTCCATGGTTGCTAATATACGAGTTTTAAGCTGAATAGACTGACAAGTTAAATAAACTTAGCTAGATTCATGACGGTTTAGTGTTCATCTCAGTCCTCTCTTTATGCAGAATAGTAGATTCATCAATAAAATCCATTCGAATGGACGATAATGTAAATAATGCATTAAAGCAGTGAAGATGTGTCAATTGTTATCTAAAGTGAAATGCAATGCATATTCAAATTGAGCATCAGCTCGATAAGTAAGTTCTCAGGCAATGGCAAGTACAATAAAAGTTATTACAACTGATTTTATTTTTACATACGAACATTAAGCGTCATTGATTCATTCAATTAAGCAACAGAGAGCTTCCCATTTCATGCATCGACAGCTTAGGTTACTTCTTAATTTATCCCTATAACTTGGCATTTGATATTCAAATAACACGAGGGTAATAGCACAGCCTGTGCTCTCAAGCTGAAGCATCCTCAAACATATCCACACCTGTAACCTCTTTAACAAGATTTTTGGTTGAAGGCAAGCCAGCAATCACGTCCTCTTCAATTCCACACTCATTTGTTGCTCTTATGATCTTGAAGTAACCATCCTGTCATGCAAACAAACAGTAATTAATATTTGATAATAGAGAACCTTAGATTCAGTCAACTAGTCATTTACTGTGGAGATAATTTTGATGAAAACATACCTCACCCCAGCCTCTATTCCACTGATTAGCAAGAATCTGTAACAGAGAGAAGTACATGATCTCAATAAGTTAAATCTAAAAGTTATTTTAGTAGAAAAATTGTCAACATACCCAGTAATCCTCGCCATCATCACTAGTTCCCCAACCAAAGAGCTTAACAGCATGACCTCCCATAACACCACCCGTTATGTGTTTGTAGACCCCCGACTTATAGTGAGCAAAATCCTGCAAGACGGTTAAGAAACCATAAAAAATCAAATAGAATGTATTTCCTGAAGAATGCCTATTTAGTTTAAAAAATATCTACCAATTTGTAATAATCGAGCATCTCGCATGGTACAAAATAAGTGACAAATGAAATGAGAGACCAACCGAAGCAAGAGTATAAAGCAAGTGTTTGTCTTACCTCATAAACCGTGAAGGAAACTTCAACTGGTCCATTCTTGTAAATTTCCGCCATTATGTTCTGTGGATCAGAATCGATTCGATATGCCTTAACACTGTAGTGCTTTGAATTCCTCCAGAGCTGGTTTTTATCGATGCACTTCTTCACACACTTTGGTGTAGGATATGCAGGCTCACAACCAGGATGGTTACAACCAGTAGTATCAAAGTAGGGATCGCACTGCCAGATAGAAAAAAGTTTGGTTATAGTTAGAGCACATCATCCATGAAAAAAAAGTAAAACAAACATCAGTCAGAAAATATGTAATATAATCTGAGAGAACCTCTAACTTCACATTAGACAGCCTGAACTGCAAAAAAAAAAAATTAATAATAATAATAAAACGAAGGCAAAAACAGTAGACTAATACCTCTTCGGTTACAACACCATGGTGGACAAAGTATCGCCAAGCAGAAATTGGATAGCCCCCATCACAACCATCTCCACACAAAAAGCCACAGCAAGCTAAAAGATCATTAACTGATAGAGAGATGTTCTGCAATGAAACATATGGTGGGATTATTAGGCCTCACTGTATGTTCTAATAAAAAGACATATTAGCATTTCTAAAGCCTAAAGGACCAATGATATTGTCAAGTTGCAGTTCAGAAGTTTCAATTACCATGCCAAAATGGATGCAGAAACGATCAGATAGCGCTTCAACAGCACCAAAAGCCCAACAAGAACCACAATGTCCCTGAATCACCCAAACCCCAACATGCCCAGAATTAGTAAACCTCATTCATATGTAGACACATGAAAACAGTATAGCAGCATATGCCAACAAGAACCATAGTGAAATGTTTCTTTTCTTTTTTACTCATTCTACATTTAGGGAATGGATTCAGTATTACCTGATCTTTGATATGGAAACCGATCCAGCATTTGACACATGAAACGTGAAAGCATCAGCACCATTTTCAAAATAGCCTCAAAATACAAAAAAGCCAAGAAAATTAACTTACCTAGGATCCTACTGATGGTGCTACATTGTGGCCATGCGGTCCTTGCATCGAAGCTTTTCGGCAACTTTAAGGATTTCTCATGAGTTATAACAGGGACACCCAAGAGTAGCTTTTTAGGTGTTGGCTTGACTCCAAGAAGGTGCTTAAATTGCTCAACCTACTCATCAGGGAAAGTAAAATAATATAAAATAAAATTCAACAACTACCTCATTGAAAATAGAAATCATCAGAAACAAAGTCACGTCAGTTCAACACTCACAGTGTAATTGGAAAATTGAGGATTCCTGGCAGCTTCCCATCCGGCCTTAGGGTTCTCATTCACTTCTTTGATGATTGAATCCTGCATGCCCACCACAAGAAACAAAATTTAACAATTCGCAACTCAACCAATCACATAAAGGAAGTATTTTCTTTCTTTCTTAAAATCACCTGAAGTATATGAGAATCAAGCTTGAGCTTGGGATCCACTTCCTCAGCAAAAGTCTGCAAACAACACCACATCCAATAACTTTAGTCTTTAGATGAAATATCTAACACGTTACGATTACGGAATATCTGCTTCATCATATGTGCAACCACAAAGTTTAATCTATCATCAGTTTGGTTGGTTGCATAATTGATGGTAAACACAACTAGCATGCTAGATAGTCCCCACTAAATTCGATCATCTGTAATCTAATTGACCATAACATATAAATTAAGTATCCTCATCAGCTATCTCAACGTTTTTTTACTCAAACCCTCGTCTATATTATGTCTCTGAGCTTAGAGCGCATATATGTGTGTATATATAATATTAAAATTAAAAAAAAAAAAAAAAATAGTAACTTTTGTATCACCACAACACATAGGTTGTAAAGAGATGGAGGAGTTTCTGATTAAATCAAAATCAGATCCAATTTCTTTGTATAAACAACAAATGAAGGATTCGATTTAGGACGTACCTGTGGGAAGATGGCACCGAGAATCAACAAAAAGGTTGCGAGAAAGAGGCGAGATGAGGCCATGGCTGGGCTGGGCTGGGTGGAAAGAGAGCACTTTTCTTATAATTGGGGGAACCAAAAGAAGATTAAAAATTGATTTAAAAATAATGAACAAGTCCTACGTTTTTTCTTCTCATTAACCAATCAAAAACCTATTCCGACTCACGTTCTTGTTTTGTAGTCGTTGTCGTTGATATTTATTTATAGAATTTGTGATCCATAACCGTGATGGGCTCTAACTCTATCTCAATTATTTTACCACTGTGTTGTGACGTAATAAATCTGTTTGTTTGTTTGGATTTGTTTGTTTTTTTTTTTCAATAAAAGATATAGAGAATTCACGAAATTAGATTCTATTCATTTGGAATATTTAGAGTTAAGAGTTTTTGATAAAAAAATATCTATAGTTATTTGATTGTCAATGAAAATTTTTATTCAAAAATATTAAATTACTTAAATGGATAAATTTTTTAAAATTGTGTTATGAAAAATTAAAATAAAGGATTTTCTAATAAGCCCATAATATGAAAACAAAAATGAAATAATATTGGTAAATAAAATATGGGATTGGCAAATGGGTCGGGCTTGAAAAAGCTCATCCCAAAATTCGAGTGTTGTTTATTAATATTTTCAAAATATTAAAAAATTTAGTTTTTTAAATTTTGAATTGATACTCTTATTGTGTTTTCTCAAACACAGACTTAAATTAAAAAACACAAACTATGGCTGGGTTTTTTAAAACGAGGTCCATTTGCCAACCATAATTAATAAAGCCAAATTTGATGATTTGTTTTCAAATTTTAAACTTAAAAATTAAATATTTCCGAAAATTTAATGTGTTTCAAGAAAAAAAAATTACATATTATTGATTTACATATCATAAGTTTTAAAAAAATTACCATAGTCGATATGTTTCGATAAAAATTAGAGTAAAAAAAATTCTTACATTTATAAGTTACATATGAGTCATTTTCAAACATTTATATCTCTTTCATCCGGAATCTAAATCAGCATTTGTAAGATGCTACATACAGTTAACATTCACACATACAACTTTCATAATGAAACTCTCTCAAATTAGGACTTCTATAAGGTAAAAATCAGCCCAAAATTCACTATGTCACATTAGTCACAAATCCACAGTCACAGTCATAAAGTCACAGTCACAAATTCACATATTTTTACACTCACTGTCACGGTCACAATCATATTTACACATATAACTCAGCCACCATGTTAATCACACATAATCCTTTGCAACATTTATAATAATAGTTATAAATGTTCAATCAAATTTTCTTCATCATAATGATAGTCACATATACAATACGCAATCACATTTCTCAGGTATAATGACAGTTATAAATATTCAATCATATTACAATGTGAATGTCTTTATAAAAATATAACTGTCATTTGACCGGCGTTGTCACACGCGTATAACGCAAGCGCATGTATCGTTTAAGTAGTATAAAAAGTATCGATCTCATAATGACTTAATACCTAATCTATTAATTTACGAAGTCAAATGTTTACGAGTATCTAATGGATTGATTGATTGGATGATGATTTTAAATTTAAAAAACAAGTAGATAAAATGACGCGAAACTAGGTTTAGGAAAATTCAATATTAAGAAACTATATAGGGTTGTGAATCTTTCCAATATCTTTTTAAAAGATGAAGTGATTATTTTATGTTTGTGTAATATATTGGTTTGCTAACCTGGAACACGAAATTCTGCAAAAGCCTATGTCGATGGTCGGATGCAAATACCCAGTGTAACTCAATTAATCATATGTCTATGTCAACTAAGTTATCTGAATTCATTAAGATTAAATTCCAATTGTGGTTAGGGGTGGGCGCGGTTCGGTTTGGTTCGGTTTTTGCTAAAAATCGAACTAAATCATATTTTACGGTTCGGATTTTTTACCTCTCAAACCAAACCATTAAATAACGGTTTGGTTCGGATTGAAAATTTTTTAAACCAGCGGTTTACGGATTGGTTCGGTTCGATTTACGGATTATTATATTTAAAAAAAAATTTCATCCACTTAAGTGAAGACCCACAAAAAAAAAACTAATCTATCCGACAAATAGTATGAAGTGCTCGGGTGTAAGCTGTGACTCTAGGGAACACATGCACTCCATTAAGGATTGAAAAATGAGGCACAATTAATTATTGTATTTTTTAAAAATTACATTGAATAATGATGCTACCATCATTCTAATTAAAAGAGAAATCCAACATCTTACTTTCAAGAATAATGATGCATAAGGGTGGGCATCGGATCGGATCGGATCCGATCCGATTAGCAAATCCGATCGAATCCTGTTGGTCCGGTTCGACGGATTTCGGATCGGTTTGAAGAATAAAAGTATCATTGATGCTATCATAAAATAAAAAATTTAAGAATAAAAGTATTAACAAATAAATTGAAGAATAAAAGTATTAATAAATAAATATATTAACAAAAAATTTAAGAATAAAAGTATTAACATAATAATAAAAAGAAAATATAGAATAAAATTAAAAGAAAAATACAAATTTTTTTATAAAAATATATAATTTTTTAATTATAACGGTTCAGTTCGGTTTAACAGGTGCGGTTCGGATTAGCTCCTGAACCCTAATCCGAACTGTAAACCGTTTAGGGTGGGCCAATCCGAACCGCAAACCGAACCGTTAGAAAAAAAATCGTAAATTTGGTCCGGTTTGGTTTGGTTTGCGGTTTGATTCGGTTCGGTCGGTTTTTTTTACCCACCCCTAATTGTGGTTACCCTCGCCCGACAGATATATGTCTATCCTGTAAGGAAATCTATTAAAGGATTATCTATCCTCAAGGAAGATTGTGGGCTATTAAGTCTAAGGCTAAAACCTAAAATTCATTTGTCAAGTTTATTTTAAGTTTACCAGATCAATCTTACTAATGGCTGTTGGACAATTATGACCCATAGCATCACTATTTGTACAGATCATGGTGTTGTTGTACAAATTAACTATGTGACAAAGGAGATTGCACTCTTATCATTTGTGATTAGATCACCTAGATGTATAAATGATAGGAGGTCCTTATGATTTGTTCCTGGATTGAGAATGATATGAGACAGTATCAATCTACGAAGGATAAATCATTTAACATCCCTAGTCAGAGCATTATCGAGATTGGACATCGATGAATGCGTAAAAGACTAGTATTACACTTGTGCGCGTTGTGAGGGCACAACGCATAGTTCTCATATATTTGGGTATATGATACTCATGCAAGTGTAATAGAAGGTTGTGTTTTACCGATGGTACGGGAAACAGCTTCGCTCTGGATAGACCCCATCGGAATTCCATTTGTAGTATGACTATGTGTCTATGGAAATCCGAAATCAGGGTAGGTGTATTTGGTCTTAACCTAAGACTTGCACCGCTAATACTTGCGACAATCAATATACTTTGGTTGCGGTCGTCCAGGGCTTTAACAGGTTCTGTGTACGCCTATGCTGGGTATATTGAGAATCGTAGTGTGTTGGGTGTGATGTCAAGATGGAAGTGTCACTCCAGTCATATGGAGATGATGATCGCGCAGGGATACGAAACTGGTTCTCTATATAAGGTTGCAACCATCGGGATAATATGACTTGGTCATGATTATCCGATATTAAAGAGACTAGTTGCTCGTAATCCGATATATGCTTCGTACGGGGCAGACACTGTACCAGCATCAGGCCTCGCATGTGATCATTCGATACTGGACAGAAATACGCAATACTACGTATACTACGCCTGATGTAGATCCTTTATTCCTGTAAGGATATTTCTGGAGAATTGGGAAGGCATGTCGCTTTGCTAGAAGCCAACCTTGTCTTGTAAATCGGTAAAACGTAGTACTTGGTACTTACGTGTTCGGATAGTCCGATGATCGAATTTACTGCCAACATATCCGGGGATCTCATGGGTCGCTTCCCAAAGATTCACCGATGACGTATGACTCGCACTTTTAATTAATTTGAGATTAATTATATGAGAGAGAAAATTAATCTGGAATTAATTGCGGAGATATTTTATCTGGGATAAAATATCATTTAAAGAGAGATAACGATTAATTTGGAATTAATCGATTAATTAATATATTCGATATATTAAACGAAATCCGAGCAGTCTAAGAGGCAGAAAGTTGAGTTTTGTTGCCTACCGCGTCGCTCAACCGCTCGATGTGAGTATTCCGCAACTCCCTCATTGTATTCGCACTTATGTTTATGCTTGATAATCGATCCTCGAGGCCTAGAAACTCCAACAATTGGTATCAGAGCAATTGAAAAGCATGATACGAACTTAGGGTTAAAATTTGGGTAAATTGATTTTGAGCATTAATTAATTAAATTGTTTGATTGAATATGCTTAATTGATGTTGAATTGAAGATTGATTGGATCCAAGAAATTGTGATTGGATCATTTTTTTCCCCAAATTGTTGTGTTGGTCGAATGGTCAAGCCCTATAATGTCTTGGGATTTTTGATTTTTGATCATTGGATGTGTTGGAAATCATTCGGGATGTTGATTTAATGTCGATTGTGGAATTAATTGGATTGAATTCGAATCGGACATAAAATCCCCAATATTGCCGAGACATAAAGAAGCATGAATGGGGTTGATTTTTGATCAAAATGTGTTGGACACTAATTAATGTAATTGAGCATGATTAATTGTATAAATTAATATTTTGGAAATATTGATTTGGGTAATTAATAATGCTATACACTTTATGTAATTGAATTGGGAATTTGGAATTTTTGTAATTTAATTATGTTGGGCCTATTTTGTGAAATTGGGCTTAAGTGTTGTTATTGGGCTAATTGGGTTTGGTTGTACTAAGTTAGGTTTAGGCCAAATGGATTGGATCCAATTAGGCCCAAAACCGCATCCATAAAGCCCAAATGCGACTGAATGGACCTTTAAAGTTTAATTGGGCCTAATGGGCCTAAATTGATTTCTAGGCTTATGGGGTAACTCCCGGATTGGACTTTGGTTATTGGGTTCGACCCGAGTTGACCAAAAGTCCACGCCTTAAGAAATTAATTAAAAACCCATTGGACTTTAATTAAATTGACGTTGGACGTTAATCGGGCTTTGAGACCCGTAGCGATTAAATTTGGAATTTAAGTCGTAAAGGTTCGTTAAATAAAGTGTAGTATTTAATTTGGAATTAAATAGCGAATTAGTATTAAATACAAATTGATACTTTGATTTTGATTTAATTTTGTAGTTTAATTTAATTCGAGAATTCGTACTTTGAGTACTTATTCGCAAAAACGAGTTTGACTCGAGCAAAATCAAATCGTTGTTTGAACATTGGATGGTCACTAATTATCAGATTAATTAATTTGATTAGATTGATTGATAACATGCTTGTGTGAATACATGGTTGCGATGCATGAATAATGTATATCAGATGGATATTAGACGGGTGGGGAAATTTTAGAAATTGTTGTAATAAATTTGATTTATTAATTGGACCTGCGTGTCCAGCCTTATCACCTCCATATTCTTTGTATTCTCTTCTCACCTATTCCCCTCAATGTAAATGAGGTTTCTTTATAAGTGTAGTGTAACGGGTAGAAGTAATACATGTGCTAGCGGGAGAGAGAAAAGAGAGATTTGATCTAGGATCAATGTGTAAAGTATCCATCAGCATATCATTATTATTTATTATACGCGCTTTATTATGTGTTTAGAATGCATGTTTAAGGGTGTATGATGATGAGACCTTAACAAAGATAATAAATTGGTTGCCAATTTGCACTCGAAAAACCCTCACAAAATATTAAGCGTTTTTCCTTCCATTGAGTGATTCTCACTCAAGATCCGAGACTGGCATTGGCTTGTTGGCCAAAGTCAAGGCCTTTGTCCGTCGAAGATGTGTTTGAATCACGAGACCTTTGTTCCATATTGGTGTCTTGTCCAAGTTGTGGTTTGTTGCCTAAAGTCAAGACCACTTCTTGTCCATCGACATTGATTACGAAGCTTTCCATGGTCAATGGGTCGCGCTTAACTGGGATCACTAAGTTTGTTGTGCCAAAGCCAATGCTTAGTTGGTTCAGAGGAAAAAGGTTAGGTAATACATTGGATGTATTGGCATATATAAGATATATGTTTCAGACTTGGATGTCCCCCTACTGGATCTAGGAATTGGATTGGATCCAATTGATCTTAGAGATCTACCTAGTTAATTATCATACAATTTGTTGGCCAAAGTCAAGATTGTGTGATATTTAACGGGATCCTAACCCGCTAGGAAACACGGTTTCCCGAGTACTCGACAGAGGGTTAGAGGCTCGCCGAAAAATAGTGGGAGGCAAAAATTGAATTTGCAATATTCGTTTAATTACTTGCCATACGCGCTCATTCAAATATCATTCGTCATATAAATTAAATGTTAGTTGGACTAATATTTAAATTATTGTTTTAATTAATAGTTGGACTATATTCAAACTATTCATTTATAGTTGATTTTATAATTGGATTATAGTAATAAATATAATTGATTTTAATCTATTAAATTATAGTTGATTAAATAGTTGGACTATTGTAATCATTATAATAAATAGTACCTAAATCATTGATTAAATAGTTGGACTATTAAAATCAAGATAAAATTGAAAGATTGACATTTAAAACATAATCCTAGGGAAAATGTATTTAAATGGTTTAATTTTCAAATTGGGAATAAATTTCAGGATGGTCCTGGAAAATAATAAGTTACTTTATTTGATAAAATAACATATTATGCCTAAGCCCGGAGTTAAGCAAATAGTAGAGCATAATCTTTGGAAGATTCATGTGATGATAAATTTAGTGCTTAATCCATTAAGCTTGTCATAGTAGACTCCTTAATGTCTCAATCAGAACTAAGGATTAGATCCTTAAAGTATGATAAAGAAATTGAAGGATCTTGATAAATCTATGCTTAGATTTTAGAAGCACTAAATTGCAATTAATAACTCTTGGAGAGTTAATGACTGTTCTCAAGGAGACAAAGTCAAAGTTTGCAATAAGGCAAGTAGCGCAAGGCGCACCTTATTTCGATATTCTAGAAGGCCAAGGCAAGGCCGAACGCTTCTGAGTGTGGAAAAGGGCAAATGCAAAATCATTATAATCTTCTGGGAAGATAAATGACATATCCCAAAATATCTGCCTAAATGTGGCAAACGGGATCGCGGAAGCGTGACTGCCGTTTGGACAAAGCAGACATGAAGGAATTGAAGACGAGCAAGGCTCTGACTTCAAATATGTTTGTCAAAATATGTTCACTACTAGTATTAAAATTGGATTTTAAATACTTAGTGTAGTACATAAATATGTACTGATGTTTAGAATCTGCTATGAGCAGGATACTGACCTCAGTTGAGATTAATCTGCGAATTGGAAACGGGACGAAAGTCGCTGTTTTAACCGTAGATACCTATTTTAGGAACTACCCTTCGGGTTTGTACCTAAATTTGGAAACTGTTATAATGTAACTAGTTTGACTAGAAACATTATCTCTATATCAGTGTTTAATCCATTGCGGATGAACCTTTATATTCTAGAACACTAAAGTGTTTCATTATATAAATATGATATTGAGATAAACACATTAGATGTGAATAACAGAATTTATATTTTGAATATAAATAAATCTCAAACATAAACATGACAAACAAACAGCTCAAACTGATTTGATCAGGAGAATCATATTGTGGCATTGTTGTCTGGGACACAATTAAACCAGACTCGTATATCCACACTTTCGAAGAGTGGGTACTCGGACTGATTTGATTCTATTCAAATAAAGTCTACGAATCTAGTTTATTGGGCACAGTGCTTAAAACACTATTTACTTGGTAAAAGTGTAAATGCCACCGATCTGTTAGCCCTAGTTCATAATGAAGCAAGTGGGCCCATGTCTAGCTAGGCTAGAGGTGGATATGAATATTTCGTGACCTTTACGGATGTGGCATCGCGTTATGGTTATGTGATTCTTTTGAAGAACACAAATCAAAAATTTTAAAGTTTCGACACGAAATAGACAAACAAATCGTCTATAGTATTATACCGTCACGGTAAGACCGTAATGGAAAATACTTAAGCAATAAGTTTCTAAAATACTTGAAAGAGTATAGTATTCTTTCAAGAAGGACTCCTCCCGGAACACGTCAAGTTGACGGTGTGTCCGAAATGACTAACCGAATTTTGTTTGACATGATAAGATTAATCATGAGTCGCTCTGAGCTACCATTTCCTTCAACGGATAAGCTTTAAACAGTGCAGAACTTATTTAGAATAAGGTTCCATAAAAATCTGTTTGACAGATTTCATATTTGATATGAACAGGAAAGAAACCGGGTTTTTTATTCCTGAATATTTGGGTATGCTTGGCATATGTTTGGATGATACCAAACTAGAACCCAAACTGGATAAGTGCCAATTGTAGGTTATCCTAGGAATACATAAGTATAGTACTTATACAACTCATAAGAGAACAATTAGATTGTTGCTCGCCATGTGGTTTTCCTAAGAGGAATACTGATATGCAGTGGTAAGTGGGAGGATAGTAAAACTCGATGAAAATCAGAGTAATACTATTCAAGGCACCGAATCTTAATGGAACATAAATAGTTCATCAAGGATGAAACTATACCAGTAATCTTCGAATACACAAGAACCGCGTAGTCGGAGAGAGTCAGAAAATAACCCGGGGTATGAGTTTCTGATCTCACCTCATAAAGATGTTTATCTTATTGAGGTATACCAACTAACTATGTATAAGGAAGTGATACAAGGTATCGACTCCCTATCATGAAAAAGTGTCATGAATCCGAAATGGATTCCATGTATATCAACCAGTTTGGATGATGTACCGTAAGGCATTGTGCCTACTGGTACTATAAGTCTTCAAGAAAGACATACATGGAAGGCAACATACCAACGTATAAAGCTAGGCTTTTAGCGGAAATGTATCGTTATCAACATTGTTTAGATTACGATTCAATATTTTACCTATTGCCACGGTAAATCCATTTGGATAATGCTTGCTAACGCTGCATGTTTCATTTATGAAATATGTCAGCTTAACGGGAAAATCGCTTTCCTGAAAAGGAAACCTTTTGGAGGATGTCTATAACATCCTGGCGATTTTGTCGTACCAAAAACTAGCAAACAAAGTTTGCAGGTTATTCGATCCATGTTTGGATTGAAGCAAGCATTAGGTTCTTGGAATTGTCGTTTTGATGTAATCATAATGGTTTATGATTTAATTCAAAACGAAATGATTCTTGTGTATAAAAGAACATCCGTTAGTATCTTAGAGAACTAAGGATGCTGTCTTAATCTTTGGAGAAGGAGAACTTGTAGTGACTAGGATCACTACTGCAAGTTTCCTAAACCGATAAAACGACTACAAGTCGTAACAACGGTACTATACAGTTTAAAAATGGTACAGTGAGCTGGAAATCTTCCAAGCAAGATATTGTTACCGTATAAACAACAAATGCGGGTTATTTCTGCAGCTGAGGCTGCAATAGAAGCCTTCTGGGTCGATAATAAATCTAATTAGATTAGATATAATTCTGTTAGCAGCTGAGCTAGGCTTGAGCACAGGCGAAAGAATTAATGGTCTCATAAACGATCCAGATACATACTTCGACTATTCATCTGATTCGTTCGGATCATACATCGTGGCGATGTGATGATCGAATAAATCGCATCAGACGATAATCATGCAAATCCGCTGACGAAAGCCTTTTCTCAGCAATTTGAGCCAACCGTATATAGCTCGGGTGTCAGACACTCGAGTGACTGGCTATAGGCCAAGTGGGAGATTGTTGGACAATTATGACCCATCGCGTCACTATTTGTACAGATCATGATGTTGTTGTACAAATTAACTATATGACAAAGAAGATTGCACTCTTATCATTTGTGATTAGATCACCTAGATGTATAAATGATAGGAGGTCCTTATGATTTGTTCCTGGATTGAGAATGATATGAGACAGTATCAATCTACGAAGGATAAATCATTTAACATCCCTAGTCAGAGCATTATCGAGATTGGACATCGATGAATGCGTAAAAGACTAGTATTACACTTGTGCGCGTTGTGAGGGCACAACGACATAGTTCTCATATATTTGGGTATATGATACTCATGCAAGTGTAATAGGAGGTTGTGTTTTACCAATGGTACGGGAAACAGCTTCGCTCTGGATAGAGCCCCTTGGAATTCCATTGGTAGTATGACTATGTGTCTATGGAAATCCGAAATCAGGGTAGGTGTATTTGGTCTTAACCTGAGACTTGCACCGCTAATACTTGGGACAATCAATATACTTTGGTTGCGGTCGTCCAGGGCTTTAACAGGTTCTGTGTACGCCTATGCTGGGTATATTGAGAATCCTAGTATGTTGGGTGTGATGTCAAGATGGAAGTGTCACTCCAGTCATATGGAGTTGATGATCGCGCATGGATATAGAACTGGTTCTCTAAAAGGTTACAACCGTCGGGATAATATGACTTGGTCATGATTATCCGACATTAAAGAGACTAGTTGCTCGTCATCCGATATATGCTTCATACGGGGCAGACATTGTACCAGCCTCAGGCCTTGCATGTGATCATCCGATACTGGATCGAAATACGCAATACTACGTATACTACGCCTGATATAGATCTTTTATTCCTGTAAGGATATTTCTGGAGAATTGGGTAGGCATGGCGCTTTGCTAGAAACCAACCTTGTCTTGTAAATCGGTAAAACGTAGTACTTGGTACTTACGTGTTCGGATAGTCCGACGACCGAATTTACTGCCAACATATCTGGGGATCTCATGGGTCGCTTCCCAAAGATTCACCGATGACGTATGACTAGCACTTTTAATTAATCTGGGATTAATTAGATGAGAGAGAAAATTAATCTGGGATTAATTGCGGAGATATTTTATCTGGGATAAAATATCATTTAAAGAGAGATAACGATTAATTTGGAATTAATCGATTAATTAATATATTCGATATATTAAACGAAATTTGATTTTGACGCGGAATTAAAATTAGATTTTAGTTCGGGCGAACGAGTTAATTTAGAATTAATTCGTTAGCGACGTGAATAGTGATTTCGCTAGGCATAATCATTTAATTACGTCGCAACAGAAAATTCGTTAATTTGGAATTAGCGAACCCAAGCCCGAGATTGTTTGCGAGCGCATTCGCATTTCGAATTCGAGTGCGGCACGCAAGTCAAATCAAGCGTCAAATCGCTAGTTGCATCAAGCGTCAAATCACTTGTCACTTTGAGTGATGTGACTTGACAACTTGTGATTGATGTGATTGAGTGATGTGTGTGGTTGGCATTTGTGGGCATTAATTGCTTTGACTTTTGGAACCAAAATTGTGTATTTGATTTTAGAAATCAATTACCAATTTCAATTAACACATTTATATCTCTCTCTCCTCCATTTCTCTCTTCATCTCTCACGCCCACTAGGGCTGAATTTTCTTCTGTTCTTGGCAGTGAACTGCCGTGAAAATGGAGGAATAAAAGAGAAGCAAAAGTCGCAATTTTGTGGTAAAATCGGGAGTGCTAGCACACTACGAATTCATGCGAAGGTGATAGGGAAGTCCACCCATGTGCCGGGAATCGTTTGACGAAGCTTGGAGCTTGTTCAAGGACCTCCAATGGCCGAATTTGAGGACTGCAGAAACAGCCACTGCCGAGCAGTCTAAGAGGCAGAAAGTTGAGTTTTGTTGCCTACCGCGTCGCTCAACCGCTCGATGTGAGTATTCCGCAACTCCCTCATTGTATTCGCACTTATGTTTATGCTTGATAATCGATCCTCGGGGCCTAGAAACTCCAACAATGGCCAGTTAACAAGAAGCATTAAGACTAAGACTCAATAAATAAATCTTTATATTACCCAAACAGTAAAATAACCTCTTATAAACCATTGATATTGAAAATCATCACAACCCCAGATAACGGGCTTAGTTACAACACATATATAAGGCTAGTAAAAGCTTAAATAAAATAAAAGACATAAAGTAAAGGCTGGAAATTAAAAACGTAAATAAAACAATAAAGAAAATGATGGGGGTGAGATGATCTACTTTTAATATTTCAAAATTAGAAATCTGCATTATTCTTAATGTTTACCGATTAATTAACCAGACCATAAATGCGGTAATTTCATTTGTCTCAATTAAATCCAACCGACCATATAGGCTATAACAAGGTTATTACCTAAACCGACCATATAGGCGGAAACTACGTCTGAAATATAAAACCGACCATATAGGCGGTAAATAAGGTTGTCACCTAAATCGGCCATATAGGCGGTAACTAATTAATCCAAATTTTAATTAAAATAAGGGAGATTAATCTAATTCATTATATTAAAAGTCTCAAATTTTCACCCCAGCATAATGAGATTACCTATTCATGCTGTAAATGAAAACACACAAAATTTTATTAATAAAAAAAAAACAAGAAAACTTAAATAAATATACAAGACACTTTCCTTTAGGTTTTATGTTGGACAATTATGACCCATAACATCACTATTTTGTAAAGGACATGGTGTTCTTGTACAAAATTAACTATGTGACAAAGGAAATTGCTCTTTTATCATTTGTAATTGGATTACATGGATATATAAATGATAAAAGTCCTTATGATTAGTTCCATATTAATAAGATATAAGACAATATTAATCCACGAAAGGTTTAATCATTAAATATCCCTAGTCGTAGTATTATCGAGACTGGACATCGATAATGCGGAATAGGATAGTATTACACTTGTGCGCGTTATGGAAGCGTAACGGCATAGTTCTCATATATTTAAGTATTGGATACTTATGCAAGTGTGGTAGGAGGTTCTATTTACCGATGGTACGGGAATAGCTTCGCTCTGGATAGACCCATCGGAATCCCATTGGTAGTATGACTATGTCTCTATGGGAATCCGAATCAGGGTAGGTGTATTTGGTCTTAACCTGAGACTTGCATCGCTAATACTTGGGACAATCAGTATACTTTGGTTTTGGACGTCTGGGGCTTTAACAGGTTATGTGTACGCCTCTTCTGGGTATACTGAGAATCGTAGTGTATTGGGTGTGATGTCAAGATGAAAGTATCACTTCAGTAATATGGAGATGATGATCAAGCAGGGATATGGAACTGGTACTCTTAATTACTGCAGTCATCAGGATAATATGACTAGGTCATGATTATCCGATTATAGAGACTAGTTGCCAGTGATCCGATATATGCTTCGTACGGGGCATACACAATTCCAGCCTCAGGCCTAGCATGTGACATCCGATACTGGATCGTAATACGCAATACTACGTATACTACGCCTGACAAAGATCTTGTATTCCGTATAAGAATATTTCTGGAGAATTGGGTAGGCACAGTGCTTTGCTAGAAGCCAACCATGTCTTGTAAATTGGTAGGAATGTGGTACCGGGTACGCACGTGTTCGGATAGTCTGATGACCGTATTTATTGCCAACATATCCAGGGATATCTTGGGTCGCTTCCCAAAGATTCACCGATGACATTTGACTCGAACAATATTAATCTGAGATTAATTATGAGAGTGAAAGTTAATCTGGGATTAATTACGGTAAGAATTAATCTGGGATTAATTAATAGAGAGAAAATTAATCTGGGATTAATTCAACTAGAATAGAGAGAACGCGATTAATTTGGAATTAATCGGCAAAATAAATTTAATAGTTAAATTGAATTTTACTATTTAATTTATTTATTTGAGCTAAAATTAATATATTAGATATATTAATTGAAATTAGATTTCAATGCGGAATTAAAATTGGATTTTAATTCGTGTGAATTAATTCGTAAGCGACTTTCGTAATAATTTTGCAATGCATTATTATTTAATTAAATTGGATTTAATTACGTCGCGACAGAAAATTCGTTTATGAATTAAACGAACCCGAGATCGAAGTGTGTTGTGCAAGCCCACTTGAATTTTGAATTTAAAGTGGGGCCCACCAACTTACATCACTAGTCATTCTAATTGATGGAAGTGGGTGAATGCATTTAATGCATTTCTTTTCAACACAATTTTGCTTTTGCTTTTGGAAAGCATATACACACTTTTGTGAGTTGACTTGGTGATTACGCCCAAAAAATAACTTGCGGTTATCGCAGTATAGTTGGGGTGTCGATGTTGGACAATTATGACCCATAGCATCACTATTTGTACAGAACATTGTGTTGTTGTACAAATTAACTAAATGATAAAAGTCTATATGATTAGTTCCGGATTGATAAGATATGAGACAGTATCAATCCATGAAGGTTTAATCATTAAAACATCCATAGTCGTAGTATTATTGAGATTGGACATCGATAATGCGGAATAGACTAGTATTGCACTTGTCCGTGTTATGAGAGCATAACGACATAGTTCTCATATATTTGGGTATTTGATACTCATGCAAGTGTAATAGGAGGTTGTGTTTACCGATGGTACGGAAACAGCTTCGCTCTGGATAGACCCCTCAGAATTCCATTGGTAGTATGACTATATGTCTATGGGAGTCCGAATCAGGGTAGATGTATTTGGTCTTAACTTGAGACTTGCACCGCTAATACTTGCGACAAACAATATACTTTGGTTTTGGTCGTCCAGGGCTTTAACAGGTTCTGTGTACGCCTCTTCTGGGTATATTGAGAATCGTAATGTATTGGGTGTGATGTCAAGATGGAAGTATCACTCCAGTCATATGGAGATGATGGTCACGTAGGATACAGAACTAGTACTCTTTATATGCTGCAGCTATCGGGATAATATGACTAGGTCATGTTTATCCGATTATAGAGACTAGTTACCAGAGATCCAATATGTGCTTCATACGGGGCAGACACAATTCCAGCCTCAGACCTTGCATGTGACATCTGATACTGGATCGCAATACGCAATACGCAATACTACATATACTACGCCTGATATAGATTACATATTCCTTTAAGAATATTTCTGAAGAATTGGGTAGGCACGGTGCTTTGCTAGAAGCCAACCATGTCTTGTAAATCGGTAAAAACGTAGTACTAGATACGTACGTGTTCGGATAGTCCGACGATCGGATTTACTGCCAACATATCCGGGGATCTCATGGGTCACTTCCCGAAGATTCACCGATGACGTATGACTCGCACATTATTAAACTGGGATTAATTTATAGAGAGAGAAAATTAATCTGGGATTAATTACGGAGATATTTTATCTGGGATAAAATATTATTTAAAGAGAGAGAACGATTAATTTTGAATTAATCGATAAAATAATATATTCGATATATTAAACGAAATTAGATTTCGACGCGGAATTAAAATTAGATTTTAATTCGGGCGAACGAGTTAATTTAGAATTAATTCGCTAGCGTCGTGAATAGTAATTTCGCTAGGCATAATTATTTAATTACGTCGCGACGGAAGTTCGTTAATTCGAAATTAGCGAAACTGAGCCCGGAAGTGTTTACGGGCCCACTCGTATTTTGAATCGAGTGGGGCCCACAAGTCACATCGCGAGTCACATCACTTGTCAATTTAGTGATAGATGTCTAGTCATATTTTTGGTGAGTGACATGGAGTCACTATTCATGACATAAGTTGGTGAGAGCAATTAATGAGATTTTGGAGCCAAAAATTTGTTGACTTTTTGAAAGTATATACCAAATTTTTGGTAAAGGATTTTCAATAATTGTTTTTAGAAAACAAAAGTTGAAAAAGACAAAACTCTCTCCCTCCTCTTCATGCTTTGCCGTGAGCTCTCCAAGGAGAAAAGAAATTGTTTTATTTCTTCCATCTTGCTAGCACATTAGAGGATCAATACAAGGTGATAGGGAAACCGAACTAAGAGCTTGGAATCCTTTAAAGCTTGGAGCTTGTTCAACCTCATTAACAAAAAGGGCTTGGCCGAAACTACTCAAAGGGAGAAAAAGTTTTTGTTATTGATCTTCACATCCTAAAGCCGTTCAATGTAAGTGTGTTTCCGCAACTCTTCTTTACGTATTCATTCTATTTCTATGCTTAATATGATCTTGGGATTAACCTAGAAACCCAACAGTACGTTGTTATGTTTTCATCCATGTATGTCTTCCTTGAAGACTCATACAGTACCAATAGGCACAATGCCTTCCGGTACAACAACGAGTGTCCAAACTTGGTTGTTATACATGGAATCCATTTCGGACATCATGACACTTTGCCATAATAAGGAGTTGATACCTTGTATCACTTCCTTATAAGTAGTAATTTCATGTTCCTCAATAAGATTGACATCTTCATGAGGTGAGATCATAAACCCATACCTCCCAGGTTGTTTTCTGACTCTCTCCGACTTGCGCGGTTTTTGTGTATTTGAAGATTGTGGTACAGTTTCATCCCTGATGAACTTTTTGTGTTCCATTAAGAAATCGGAGCCTGGAATAGTATTACTCCGATTATCATCGAGTTTTACTTTCCTCCCACTTGCCACTGCATATAGGAATTCCTCTTAGGAAAACCGCATGGCGAGCAACAATTAAATTGTTCTCTTGTGAGTTGTATAAGTACTATACTTTGGTTTCCCTAGGATAACCTACAAATTAGGCACTTATCCGATTTGGGTTCTAGTTTGGTATCATCCAAACATATGCCTAGCATTCCCAAATCTCCATGAATGAGAAAACCTGGTTTCTTTGTTGTTCATATCTAATATGAAATCTGTCAAACAGATTTTCATGGAACCTTATTCAAAATAAGTTTTGCACTGTTTAATGCGTATCCCTAGAAGGAAAATGGTAGCTTGACCGGCGTAAACACACACGTATAACGCAAGCGCACGTATCGTTCAAGTAGTATAAAAATATCGATCTCACGAGGACTTAATATCTAAACTATTAATTTTATGAGGTCAAATGATTACTAATATCTAACAAGTTGATTGATTGATTTGAAATGGTGATGATTCTAAATTTAAAAACAAGTAAATAAAATTGTCGAAAATAGGTTTTAAGAAAATTCAATATTAAAAACTATCTAGGGTTGTAATTTCTTCCAATATCATTTTAAAGATGAAGTGGTTATCTTAAAGTTGGGTAATATATTGATTTATTAACCTGGAACACTAAATTATGTGTAAGCCTCTGTCGATGGTCAGACACAAATACCCAGTTTAACCCAATTGAACCATATGTCTATGTCAACCAAATTATCTGGATTCATTAAGTTTAAGTTCCAATTATGGCTACCCCCGCCCGACAGGTATATTCCTATCCTGTAAGGAAATCTATTAAAGGGTTATCTATCCTCAAGGAAGATCGTGGGCTATTGAGTCTAAGGCTGAAACCTAAAATCCCTATGTCTAGTTCATTTTAGATTTACCAGATCAATTTTATTAATGGCCAGTTAATGAAAAAGCATTAAGTTTAAGACTCAATAAATAAATCTTTAAATTACCCAAGCTATAATCTAACCCTTATAAAACAGTGATATTGGATTTCATCACAACCCTAGATAACTAATTTAGTTACAACACATAACTAGGGTTAGTAACAACTTGAAAATAAAAGACATAAAGTAAAAATGCGGTAAAGTAAATACTGGAAAGTAAATTACAATAAAATAAAATGTTAAGGTAAAAGGAATTACTTTTACTACTACTAATTTAGATATCTCCCATGAAATAATATAAAACTTGTGATTCTTTTTCCAACCAGCCATATAGGCGGTAACCTGATTAAGTCAAATTAAGTCCAACCAGCCATAAAGGCGGAACCAAAATTAAATTATCAACCGACCAATCTGGCGGTATCCTTTTTAAGTCAATATTTTAAATAGTGAATATATTATTTTTAAGGGAGATTAATCTAAATAGTAACAGTAAAAGAATTACCTTTCACCCTAGTTGGGGGAGTTACCTCCTCATGGTAAATAAAAACTGTAAAAAGTAAAAAGTAAAAATTAAATTACTATATTAACAAAACGTAATTAAAATTAATTACAAAACTAAAAAACTAAAAAAAACTAAAAATTAAAAGAAAGTAGAGAGAGAAACTCTCTCTTTAGATAGAATATAAGAGAGAGAGTGGTGCATTCAATTCTGAAATCTCGAGCTCAATTTATGGCCTCGGTAGGCTTCCATCGTCGTGACTCTAGGGTCCTCAGCGTCGCTACGCCAGCTTTTGTCGACGTGGCAAGCTCTGGTTCGCTGGTTTGAAGATTCTGGATAAGCTGATAAGGTGACACGTGGCGCGGTGGTGACACGTGGCGGCTTCTGATTGGTCGCTGAGATTCTTATCCACCACATGTCAGATAAGGATTAGATACTCAATTATTGATGCTGACGTGGCGATGACGTGGCGGTGACGTGGCGACACGTGGGAAAGAGACTGTCGGCACCATAGAATTGCGACACGTGTCACTTCCTGATTGGCTGATGATGATGTGGCACGACACGTGGCAATTTTGACTTGTTGACTTGCTGACGTGGCTGATGACATGGAGACACGTAGGATGACACGTGGCACACACGGGCGATGATGACTGTCGGCACCGTAGGATGCTGACACGTGGCACATCGCATGTTAGCAGATCAGCTGTGATGGTGACGTGGCACGGCGCATTTTAGCAAAGTCAAACTTTTCTCAGATTCTGATTTGTGGACCCGCGCACGTTAGCACTGTTCGGCGCATTTTAGACGTCGCGACGCGCAAGTCTTCAGCGTCGCGACGCGCACGAAAGACCAAAATATCCATGTTGACGCATTTTTGTCCGTTTTTGCCCCAAATTGCCTCCAATGCTTTCCAAACTTTATTTATCTGCAAAATAACACAAAATACGTCAAAACGTTCACAAAACTTGAGAAACTATACAAAATATTAGGTTAAATGAGTGGGAAATAGTGATAGATTTACCACTCATCACACCCCCAAACCTAACATTTTGCTAGTCCTCGAGCAAAACACAAAATAAAATAACATAAATAAATTAACTAAGCCACTTTCGTAGGGATCACGGTTGCATTTAGCGTATGCAACAAGCCTTTAAACCCCTAGGTGTCCCTAGTGGACGAGTTGTAGTCTCGTGAGGGCTTACAGCAATGATACCCACAAACATTTTTACAAAAGTAAAAAGTTAGTTAAAACTAATGCACACAAAATGAAAAAGACAAGAGAAAATAGAAGTTAGTGACTAATGAAGTGAAACTTATACTCCAAGTTACTAGTTGTTTTGTTTTATTCTAAATTATTGAATAAGTAAATTCTCTGATTATTTTTACCATTCTTCATATACATAGCCAACAAAATATTAACAACTTATTTTTGCCCACAACAGTCATAAGTGCAGTTGATAAGAGAGTAATATTTTTGTCCTAAATTCTATCAGATTTCACCCTTTTTGCAGCAATGGAATAATTTTTCAGATTTTCTGATTTTTTCTTTGATTTTTCACTTTTCTATTTTTTTATTTTATACATATCTTCCATCTATGTAGCGAGTGTTGGGTCGGTGACTCCCAAACCAGTTGGCTTTAGGGCACCAGGTGTTAAGACACCCCTACGAACTTAATTACTCAGACTTCAGATATATATATTTTTGTAGCATCTTCGATCCATGTAACGAACTTTGGGCCAGTGACTCCCAAACCAGTTGGCTTTAGGGCACTAGGTGTTAAAACACCCTTACAGACTTAATAACTCGGATCTCAGATGTTTTTTTTTTTTTTTTTTTTTTACTCCATTGCTTTTTGAGATGTTTCCTCCAATTAAACTAGAGCACTGAATATTACAAACTTTTCAATTTTAGCTCATGTCCATGTACTATGTTACTATATGTTGATAATATCTGTCAACTGAGCATATGAAGATCCATTTTAGTTCGTTTTAAGGAGAATTCACAAATTAAATAATTCAAAATGAAATAAACAAAAATTAACTTGTTTCGAAATAGGTTTGAGATACGTCTCAGGAGTGGAAACTCCTTACTCAGCTATCTCTTACCAATTTCACCCTTTTAGTCAAAATAAAAACACAAAAACGCAAAATATTTTTGTAATTTTTTGAAAATTTTTCAATTTTTTTTGTATTTTTCGAAAAATTTTGGACTACAAATAAAAACAACATACAAACTAAAAACAAAGTACTAATCAACTAATTCCCTCCCGCAAACCTAAATGAGACATTGTCCCCAATGTCTTAAACAGTAAAAGGAGAGTTAAGAAGGTCGTACCTGGTTAGCTGAAATCTACAGGAAATTAAAGGTTAAGATCCAGATTAATCCGACGCCTCTTACCACGATCGTCCTCGAACCAATTTATCTTTGAAAGGATAGGGTCAACTTGTGGTTCATAGGCTATGAGTTGGTCTATTAGATCCGGAGCAGTTCTGGCAGTAAAAATGAGTTCTTTCAAAGGTTTTGACACGAACCCATTTCTCCGAGCAACATCAAGAAACACACAAAGAAAATCATAAAATCCATCAACGTTGAGCAGTCCAAGCGGTTTCTGGTGTATGTTCAGGTTCGCCCAAGATAGTACTATAAAAATTTCCTCCAATGTGCCCAAGCCACCTGGCAAAGCGATAAAAGCATCAGCACAGTTAATCATTTCTACCAGTCGTTCAGACATACCTGGCACGATCAGTTCCTCTCCGTTTGATGATTCAATAAGATTTGCCTCTGCCAAGGGTTTTGGGATGATTCCCAAAACGTGACTGCCTCATTCCTGTACTGCCTTTGAAACGATCCCCATAAGTCCAAGATTTCCTCCGCCATATATTAAGTGCATATTCCTTGCAGCTAAGACTCGACCCAATTCCTGTGCTGCTTCTATGTATTGTGGTTTAGTACCAACACTACTACCGTAAAACACAGAAATATTTTCAACTCGTCTTCTTGAAGTGGCTTCCATTTTTTATGTATTTCTTTCTCAACTCTGGATGCCTTCAAAAGTGCAATGACGGGCTGAATTTATAGTACCTGAACAAGGGTGAGTAATAATAGCACAAGTATCTTCCAGAGGACGATTAGTAGCGAAATAATATCGTGATAGTCAAAAAAGGTCTGGATCCTGTCGGAGAAAATAAAAGAAAACAACAAAACAAATCACAATTATTAAGAAAAGACAAAGAGATATAATATTTACAAGAAAAGTAACGGCTTGATTGACGTCTATGCGTCAGGGACAAGCTTCCCATCCAATTTTCTTATAAATTGACAAACATGGTCTTTTTGAGTCAGATTCCCGAGACTTAACTGTTGTCTTTCTTTTTGGAATTGTGTATGTAATTTGCGAATGGCTATGTGAACATATCCACTGGGATGCGTCTCAAAAGTTAAAGATATATCATCTAAAGACCCCTTACTCAAGCCATCCCTAATGAATTTAATTTTGTCTTCGCGATTATCAGACACCATTCCTAAAGAACGACAACGAGTGTTGCAATTAAATCATGCACATTTGAAACAAACACCCATTTGCTTAGCTCTACGTTTCTTTGCATAGGTGCTTCTTCCAAAACCAGGCAAATGTGAAATAAAAGAGTCAGAAGACTCACCTGCCAATCGGACTCGTGCTTCAATTACCCAACGAATATCATTAGGAATACCATGGATTGTCAATAACCTCATCCGTTCCAAGCGAGCTTTGTATACTTTCATCAGAGATTTTTGAGGGAGAGAAGGAAATTGCTTGCGAAGATTTGCGAGAGCTTCTTCCATATTGAAATGATGACCTATCCTGCAAAAATTAAACACACACAAATAAAACATACCAAATCACAATATGTACACAAATTGCATGGGTTGCCTCCCTGCTAGCGCTAAGTTTAAAGTCGTCAGCCAGACTTGACTTCTCGAATGTTAAGCTGGATCTGAAAGTGTAACACTTTCTTTTTGTCGCTCAAATGATTCTCTCCAGTAGTGCTTGACACGCTTGTTTTTAACCTTGAAAGTTTTGTTAGCGTCAGGATCATGTATCTCAACGGCTCTATTGGTAAAACTTTGGTGATCACAAATGGACCTGACCACCGTGATTTTGGCTTCCATGGGAAGAATTTCACCCTTGATTTGTTTAACAGTACCTTCTGCCCTGGTTCCAGTTATATGCGCACTAACTTCTCATCATGTCTTTTCTACCCTTTTCTTTATACAATTTGGCATCCTCAAAAGGCTGATTGTGAAATTCCTCCAATTCGTTGAGCTGGTGGAACTTTTTCTCTTATGTTGCTTGTAGTGCAAGAATGGCTCCTTCAGTACAACAGATGCTTTATCTTTAGGCTTTATAGGCAATTGACATGTTTTAAGTTTGTCAGTAGAACTTTGTCTTTCATTAGAGTTCTGAATGGTACTGTGTATCACATCAAGTCTGAAACATTCCTCTTCTTTTCATCATCTGGGAAATTCATGGCTGAAAACATTGAATGTTACTTCTTGGTCCTGTACCCTCATGGTTAATTCTCCTTTTTGTACATCAAAATGGTTCGACCCTGTAGCCAAGAATGGTCTCCCCAGGATGATTGCATGTCTGCGTCTTCCTCCATATCAAGGAAATAAAATCTGCTGGGAAAATGAATTTGTCAACCTTGACCAGCACATCCTCAACTACACCTCTCGGAAATACGAGCGTTCTATCTGCAAGTTGTAGTGAGACTGAAGTGGGCATTGTTTCTCCAATCTGTATTTCTGAAAATAGAAAAAAGACATCAAGTTAACACTCGCACCTAAATCACGACAGAGCCTTACCAAAGTTATGTTCTCCTATGACGCAAGGAACAGTGAAACTGCCAGGATCTTTCACTTCGGGGGAAGTTTCCTCTGAATGATGGCACTGCATTCTTCTGTTAATGCTACTGTCTCGTAATCTCCCAATCTCCGTTTTCGTGAAAGAATATCTTTCATAAATTTGGCATAGGTGGGCATTTGTTCCAACGCTTCTGCAAATGGAATGTTGATATGCAGCTTTTTGAAGATCTCCAGGAACCGGGAAAAATTGCTGTCAATTTGTTCTTCTGAAGACGTTGAGGAAAATGTGGAGGTGGAGTGATCTGTTCTTTTTCCTCCATCTGTTTGCTTTGTTTCGTTTGGAACTTCCTCAGCAGTTGTTTTGGCTCCAACATCTTTGTTGATTTCAGTACCGCTTTTTACATGATGGCATGACATTGCTCCTTCCCATGTTTCTTGGATTTGGCTCTGTGTTGCTAGGAAGGGTACCTGGCGGTCGTAAACTCTGAGCAATTTGCTAGTTGTCCAATTTGATTCTCAGTGCTTTAATAGAAGCATATTGACTTTGAATTAATGCTGCTTGGGATTGAAACATAGCATCATATCTTGCTGCGTGAGAGTCGTTGTTTGCTTCTATCTTTTTCAAGTGGGTCAACACTTCTGTTATTCCTGGTTCATTGCCTGCTCCTGGATTTTGTTCTGTTGCTGGAATTCAGGTGGTGGATAGTTCTGCTGTTGGCCTGAATTGTTGTTCCATGAAAAATTAGGATGATTCCTCCACCCTGGATTGTAGGTGTTGGAATTGGATTGTTCCCTTGTCTGTTGAAATTGTTGACATAATCACCGTCTCTTCATGTTGGTTTGGTTCTGGTGCTCCTCCATATGGTGAACTGTGGATCCAGCGATGTTCACAACGCGTGCTAAGTGTTTCTAGATATTGTGCATATCTGATCAGCTTGGTATTCACTGCTGTGTTTGCTCCAACTTATAAATTCCTGCAATCTTGGATCCTGCTTGGCCGGAATTGTTGTTGGCCTTTCTGATTGGCCCAGCATATTTGTCCATCTTTTGCGTTCTCAGGCATCTTTTCCTTCCACCTTCTAGCATCCTCCGACTCATCGATTGTGGTTCATCGATTTTTCTCATTATCCAGAAGCCATTATAGAATGTTTGGACTTGAAGCCATTTTGGAATCTCATGGTGAGGACATTTCCGGAGTAAATCTTTATACCTTTCCCAAGCTTCGCAGAGGGATTCTGAATCTTGTTGTAAAAGGATGTGATGTCATCTTCCTCAGCTTTCCGGTTCTGGCTGGTGGAAAGTACTTTGCAAGAAATTTGGTGGCTAAAGTGTTCCAAGTTGTGATAGATCCTGCTGGTAGTGAATGTAGCCAAGCTTTAGCTCTATCCTTCAAGGAGTATGGAAAAACTCGCAGTCTCATTGCTTCTTCAGCTTCTCGGTTGTAATTGAAAGTGCCGCAAACTTCCAGGAAGTTACTGATGTGGGCATTAGGATCTTCAGTTGCATTCCCCCCGAATTGAACTGACTGCTGAATCATCTGAATGCATGTTTTGATGTCACACGCATTTGCTGGTAAGGGAGGAAGTACAATACAGGAAATGAGTCTGTCAACCACCAGAATAGTTCTGTCTCGAATGGGAATTGGTGGTGCAACGATCAAAGGTTCAGGTTCCATGTTGACTAAAGCTTCTTAGCCTTCTCGCCTTTCCCTTCTCAACTGTCTGATGGTTCTTTCAATTTCTGGGTCAAGCGGTCGAAGTTCAAAGCTTCTGGTTCGTCTCATGTAGTTTATGAGAACCTGAAACACAAGAAAACAACGATAATAAGTAAAAAGAAATTAGATACAAGTAACATATCTAACCCCTAAACTAATAGTAAAAGATAAATAAGTCCCCGGCAACGGCGCCAAAAACTTGACCGGCGTAAACATACACGTATAACGCAAGCGCACGTATCGTTCAAGTAGTATAAAAATATCGATCCCACGAGGACTTAATATCTAAACTATTAATTTTATGAGGTCAATTGATTACTAATATCTAACAAGTTGATTGATTGATTTGAAATGGTGACGATTCTAAATTTAAAAACAAGTAATAAAATTGTCGAAAATAGGTTTTAAGAAAATCAATATTAAAAACTATCTAGGGTTGTTGTTCTTTCTCCAATATCATTTTAAAGATGAGTGGTTATCTTAAAGTTGGGTAATATATTGATTTATTAACCTGGAACACTAAATTATGTGTAAGCCTCTGTCGATGGTCAGATCAAAATACCCAGTTTAACCCAATTGAACCATATGTCTATTTCAACCAAATTATATGGATTCATTAAGTTTAAGTTCCAATTATGGCTACCCCCGCCCGACAGGTATATTTCTATCCTGTAAGGAAATCTATTAAAGGGTTATCTATCCTCAAGGAAGATCGTGGGCTATTGAGTCTAAGGCTGAAACCTAAAATCCTTATGTCTAGTTCATCTTAGATTTACCAGATCAATTTTATTAATGGCCAGTTATGAAAAAGCATTAATTTTAAGACTCAATAAATAAATCTTTAAATTACCCAAGCTATAATCTAACCCTTATAAAACGGTGATTGGATTTCATCACAACCCCAGATAACTATATTTAGTTACAACACATAACTAGGGCTAGTAAAAACTTGAAAATAAAAGACATAAAGTAAAAAATGCGGGTAAAGTAAATACTGAAAAGTAAATTACAATAAAATAAAAAGCTAAGGTAAAAGGAATTACTTTTACTACTACTAATTTGATATCTCCCATAAAATAATATATAATTTGTGATTTTTTTCCAACCAGCCATATAGGCGGTAACCTGATTAAGTCAAATTAAGTCCAACCAGCCATAAAGGCGGAACCAAATTAAATTACCAACCGACCAATCTGGCGGTATCCTTATTAGTGAGGTTTAAATCAGATTAAAATGAATTACCAACCGACCAATCTGGCGTATCCTTTTTAAGTCATATTTTAAATAATGAATATATTATTTTTAAGGGAGATTAATCTAAATAGTAACAGTAAAAAATTACCTTTCACCCTAGCTGGGGGAGTTACCTCCTCATGGTAAATAAAAACTGTAAAAAGTAAAAAGTAAAAATTAAATTACTATATTAACAAAACATAATTAAAATTAATTACAAAACTAAGAAACTAAAAAAAACTAAAAATTAAAAGAAAGTAGAGAGAGAAACTCTCTCTTTAGATAGAATATAAGAGAGAGAGTGGTGCATTCAATTCTGAAATCTCGAGCTCAATTTATAGGCCTCGGTAGGCTTCCAGCGTCGCGACGCCAAGGTCCTCAACGTCGCTACGCCAGCTTTTATCGACGTGGCAAGCTCTGGTTCGCTGGTTTGAAGATTCTGGATAAGCTGATAAGGTGACACGTGGCGCGGTGGTTGGGCTTCAATTATTGTGACACGTGGCGGCTTCTGATTGGTCGCTGAGATTCTTATCCGCCACGTGTCAGATAAGGATTAGATACTCAATTATTGATGCTGAGTGGCGTGAGGTGATGAGTGGTGACACGTGGGAAAGAGACTGTCGGCACCATAGAATTGCGACACGTGTCACTTCCTGATTGGCTGATGATGATGTGGCACGACACGTGGCAATTTTGACTTGTTGACTTGCTGACGTGGCTGATGACATGGAGACACGTAGGATGACACGTGGCACGTGGCGATGATGACTGTCGGTACCGTAGGATGCTGACACGTGGCACAGCGTATGTTAGCAGATCGGCTGTGATGGTGACACGTGGCACGGCGCATTTTAGCAAAGTCAAACTTTTCTCAGATTCTGATTTGTGATACCCGCCCCGCGTACGTAGACTGTTCAGCGCATTTTAGACGTCGCGACGCGCTAAAGACCAAAATATCCATGTTGACGCATTTTTGTTCGTTTTGCCCCAAATTGCCTCCAATGCTTTCCAAACTTTATTTATCTGCAAAATAACACAAAATACATCAAAACGTTCACAAAACTCGAGAAACTATACAAAATATTAGGTTAAATGAGTGTGAAAAATAGTGATATATTTACCACTCATCATAGCTCAGAGCGACTCATGATTAACCTTACTATGTCCAATAAAGTTCGGTTTCTCAGTTCGGACACACCGCTCAAATTGAGGTGTTCCGGGAGGAGTCCACTGTGAAAGAATATGATACTCTTTCAAGTATTCGTGAAACTTATTGCTTAAGTATTTTCCATTATGGTCTAACCTTGACAGTTTAATACTTTAGCCGATCTGTTTGTCTACTTTGTTTCGAAACTCATTGAATTTATCAAAAGTTTCCGATTTGTGTTTCAAAAGAAACACATAACCATAACGCGATGCCACATCCGTAAAGGTTACGAAGTGTTCATATCCACCTCTAGCCTAGCTAGATATGGGCCCACTTACGTCACTATAAACGAGGGCTAACAGATCGATGACACTTGTACTTTTACCAAGTAAAGGGTGTTTTAGGCACTTTGCATAATAAACTAGATTCGTAGACATCATTTGAATAGAATCAAATATGTCCTAGTATCTACTCTTCAAAAGTGTGGATATATGAGTCTTGTTTAATGTGTCCCAGACTACAATGCCACTTATAAGTCTCAACTGATTAATTCAGTTTGAGCTATTTGTTTGTCATGTCATACGTTTGGGTTTCATTTATATTCTATATATAAATACTCTTATTCACATCTAATGTGTTTATCTCAATATCATCTTTATAAAATAAAACACTTTAGTGTTCTAGAATATAAAGGTATACCCGCAACGAGTTATACTCTGATATAGAGATAATGTTTCTAGTCAAACTAGTTACATTATAACAGTCTCCTAATTCAAGTACACACTCGAAGGATAGTTCCTAAATTTAGGTTTCTACGATTAAAACAGCGACTCTCGTCCCGTTTCTGACTCTAAGGTAAATCTCAACTGAAGTCAGTATCCTGCTTATCAGCAGATTCTGCACATCAGTACATATCTTATGTACAACACTTAGTATCAAAATCCAATTTTGAAACTAGTAGTGAACATTTTTATGACAAACATACTTGAAGCCGGAGCCTTGCCCCTCTTCACTTCCTTCATGTCTGCCTTGTCCATACGGCAGTCACGCTTCAGTGACTCCGTTTGCCACAGTTTAGGCAAAAATCTTGGGATATGTCATTTGTCTTCCTAGAAGACTGTGATGATTTTGCCTTTGCCACTTTTAGAAGCTCTGGCTCTGCTTCCTAGAGCATAGCCATCAACTCTCCAAGAGTTCACTCTTGATTCACAATGAACCTGCCCCAGCTTTCGGGTAGAGACTATAAGATCAAATCTTTGGTAGTCTCGGCCACGTAGGTAATGCCCAGCTAACCTAGCTGATCGATGTCAGCAATCATCTGCGATACCTAGTGCTCGACAGATGTACCATCTGACATACACGAGCGAAAAAGCTTCTTTTGTAATTTGTACTTCTAAGATCTAAGAATAGATCTATGAAGATCTTTAATTTTATCATCATGGTATAATGATTTAATCCTTAATTCTGACGACGGAATTAAAGTGTCATTGCGGTAAGCGTAAAGGATTGAGCACTAAAGTTATCATCACATGAATCTTCCAAAGATCATGTTCTACTATTTGCTCAACTCCGGGCTTAGGCCCAAGATGTAATTCTATCAAATAGAATAACTTCTCAGTTCCCAGGACTATCCTGAGGTTCTATTCCAATTTGAAAATTAAAGCCGCTTAAAGACATTTTCTCCTAGGATTATGTTTTAAACGCTAATCTTTCAGTTATCTTGATTGCTATAGTCCAACTGTCCAATCAACGATTTCAGGTACTATTGAATATAATGATTACTATAGTCTAACTATATAATCAACTATAATTTTATTATTTAAATTCAAATATATTGATTACTATAATCCAATTATATAATCAACTATTATTTGAAATAGTTTGAATACAGTCCAACTGTTCAATTTAAAACAATGATTAAATATTAGTCCAACTAATAAATATTTATTTAATGACGAAAAATTGAAATGAGCGCGTATTGGCAAATAACTAAACGAACTTGCAAATTTAATACTTGCCTCCCACTATTTTTCGTGCGAGCCTCTAACCCTCTGTTGAGTACTCGGGAAACCTTATTTCCTAGTGGGCTAGGATCCCGTTAAATAACACACAACATTGACTTTGGCCAACAAGCTGTATGATATTTAACTAGGTAGATCTCTAAGATCAATTGGATCTCATCCAATTCCTAGATCCAGTAGGTGGACATCCAAGTCCGAAACATATATCTAATATATGCCAATATATCTAATATATTCCTAATCTTTTTCCTCTGAATCAATTAAGTCTTGGCTTTGGCACAACAAACTTAATGATTCCAGTTAAGCGGGACCCATTGACCTTGGAAAGCTTCGTAATCGATGTCGATGGACAAGAAGTGATCTTGACTTTGGCCAACAAATCACAACTTGGACAAGACATGCAATATGGAACAAAGCCTTCATGATTCAAACACATCCGCGATGGACAAAGGTCTTGACTTTGGCCAACAAACCAGTGCCAATCTTGGATCTTGAGAATGAATCATTCAATGGAAGGAAAAACGCTTAATATTTGTTGAGGGTTTTTCGCATAATTGGCAACCAATTAATTATCTTTGATTAGGTCTCATCATACACCCTTAAGCATGCATTCTAAAAGCATAATAAGGCGCGATAAATAAATTAATAATGATTTGCAGATGGATATTTAAAACACTTGTTCCTAGAACAAATCTCTCTATTTCCTCTCTCCCGCTAGCACAAATCTTACTTCTACCCCATTACATAACACTTCTAAAGAAACCTCATTTACATTGAGGGGAATAGGTGAGAAGAGAAATACAAAGAGTCAAGAGGTAATAGGCTGGACACGCATGTCCAATTTAATAAATTCTAAATTTATTACAACAATTTCCAAAATTGCCTTCACCCATCTAATATCCATCCGATATACATTATTCATACATCACATCCATGTATTCACACAAAGCATGTTATCAATCAATCTAATCCAATTAATTAATATGAAATTAATGACCATCCAATGTTCAAACAAGGATTTGATTTGCGCGAGTCAAACTCGTTTTAAGAATAAGTACTCAAAGTACGAATTCTTGAATTATATCAAACTACAATATTAAATCCAATTTAATTTGTATTTAATACTAATTCTTTATTTAATTCCAAATTAAATAATTATACTTTTAATGTGCCTTTACGACTTAGATTCTAAATCTAATCTTTACGGGTCTCAAAGCCCAATTAACATCAAATGTCAATTTAATTAAAGTCCAATGAGCTTTCAATTAATTTATAAGGCAAGGACTTTGGCAACCAAAGCCCAATAAGGAATCACCCTTTGCCAAAAATCAATTTAGGCCCATTAGGCCCAATTAAAAATTAAATGCCCATTTTATCATATTTGGACTTTATGGAAATGGTTTTAGGCCCAATTGGATCCAACATATTAACCTAAACCAAACTTGGCCCAACCAAGCCCATTAAGCCCAAATACAACTTTATAAGCCCAATTCCAAATTTAGCCCAACTAATTAAATTTCAATATTCCCAATATCACAATTTAATTAATTCAAGTGTATAGCCATAATTAATTATTCAAATTAATATTTCCAAAACACCAATTTACATAATTGATCATGCTTATCCTCATCAACACATGTCCAACATTATTGAATCAAAAATCAATTCATTTCCAAGCTTTTATGTCACGGCAATAAGAGGGATTTTAAATCCGATTTCGATTTTAATCCAATTAAATCCTAAATCAATTTATCCCATGTCTTTCAATTCATCCAATGATCAAAAAACAAAAATCACCATGACTTTAGGGCATCCAAACTTTCGGCCAAGCCAAAAATTGGGGGAAAAATTAATCCAATTCAATTTTCATCAAATTGATCATGCATAACTCTAAGTTATCATCATTCAAGCATATTCAAACAATCAATTTTATCAAATCATGCTCAAATCAATTTTACCCAAATTTTACCCTAATTCAATTTCATGCTTAATCAAGGCTCTCATACCATTGTTGGGTTTTCTAGGTCAAACCAAAATCAATTAAGCATTTAAATATGTGAATACATCAAAGTAAAGTTGTGGAATTACTCACTTTGATCGGCTTTGCAATGCGAAGAACAAAAAAATTTCTCCTCCATTGAAGCTCTCGGCCAAACCCTCTTTGTGCTCCATGTGTTTCGGTCAAGGTCCCATTTGTGTGTTCCAAGCTCCAAGCTTTGTGAATGGATTCCATGCTCATGAATGTGTTTCCCTATCACCTTTGAATGACCCCTTTGAGTGCTAGCTCTTGAGATTTTGCAACAAAATCATGAAGAAAATGAGCCATAGGCTCACAGTTTTGGGAGAGAAAGAGAGGCCAATTTTCGGCCAAGGAGAGGAATGAGAGAGAGAGAGGATTGTGTTGTGTGTATTGTGTTTTCTAAAAACATATACGAAAAATCCTAACCAAATTTGGTAAAAGCTTTTCCAAAAAGCTTAAAACAATTTTGGAGGCAAAATGACATTTATTGCCCACAACCACCAACATCATAAATAGTGACTGGTTGTCAATCACCAAAAGGTGACTTGACATCCATCACTAAAGTGACATGTGATGTGACGCGTGATGTGACTTGTGGGCCGCACTTGATTCAAAATGCGAGTGGGCCCGCAAACACTCCCGGGCTCGGGTTCGCTAATTCTGAATTAACGAATTTTCCGTTGTGACGTAATTAAATCAAATTTAATTAAATAATTATGCCTAGAAAATTACTATTCACGTCACTAGCGAATTAATTCTAAATTAACTCGTTTGCCCGAATTAAAATCCAATTTTAATTCCGCGTCGAAATCTAATTTCGTTTAATATATCGAATATATTATTTTATCGATTAATTCCAAATTAATCTTTCTCTCTCTTCAAATAGTATTTTATCCCATATAAAATCTCTCTGTAATTAATCCCAGATTAATTTAGTTCGAATCATACGTCATCGATGAATCTTTGGGAAGCGACCTAAGAGATCCCTGGATATGTTGGCAGTAAATCCGATCGTCGGACTATCCGAACACGTACGTACCTTGTACTACGTTCTTACCGATTTACGAGACAATGTTGGCTTCTAGCAAAACGCCATGCCTACCCAATTCTCCAGAAATATTCTTAATGGAATATATAATTTATGTCAGGCGTAGTATACGTAGTATAACGTATCTTGTGATCCAGTATCTGATGTCACATGCAAGGCCTGGGGCTGGAATAGTGTCTGCCCCGTACGAAGCATATATCGGATCACTATAAACTAGTCTCTTTATTATCAGATAATCATGACCTAGTCATATTATCCCGACGGTTGCAACCTTTTAGAGAACCAGTTCTGTATCCCTGCGTGACCATCATCTCCATATGACTGAAGTGATACTTCCGTCTTGACATCACATCCAATACACTACGATTCTCAATAAACCTAGAAGAGGCGTACACAGAACCTGTTAAAGTCATGGACGACCAAAACCAAAGTGTATTGATTGTCGCAAGTACTAGCGATGCAAGTCTCAGGTTAAGACCAAATACACCTACCCTGATGCAGATTCCCATAGACACATAGTCATACTACCAATGGGATTCCGCGGGGTCTATCCAGAGCAAAGCTGTTTTCCGTACCATCGGTAAAACACAACCTCCTACCACACTTGCATAAGTATCCAATACTTAAATATATGAGAACTATGTTGTTACGATTCCATAACACGCACATGTGCGATACTAGTCTATTCCACATTATCGATGTCCAGTCTCGATAATACTATGACTAGGGATATTTAATGATTAAACCGTCGTGGATTGATACTGTCTCATATCATCTCAATCCGGAACTAATCATAAGGACTTTTATCATTCACACATTTAAGTAATCTAATTACGAAATGATAAAAGGCAATTTCCATTGCTACATAATTAATTTGTACAAAAACACAATGTCTTTTACAAATAGTGACGCTATGGGTCATAATTGTCTAACACGTACTAAGCTAGGCTTGTAGTGAAAAGGTATCGTTATCAACATTGTGTCGATTACGACGAAACCTTTTACTTGTTGCCATGATTAAATCCATTCGGATAATGCTTGCTGATGCGACATGTTTCATTTATGAAATATGGCAGCTGAACCTGAAAATCACTTTTTTTAAACGGAAACCTTTTGGAGGATGTTTACAACATCCTGACGGTTTTGTCGTACCAAAACATGCAAACAAGGTTTGCAAGTTAATTCGATCCATTTATGGATTGAAGCAAGCATTGCGTTCTTGGAACCATCGTTTTGATGTAATCATAATGGTATATGATTTAATTCAAAACGGAAATGATTCTTGTGTATATAAGGAGGTTAGTGGGAGCGCACTGACAGTGATTGTCCTATATAATGATGATATATCATTTCTTGGAAATGATATTCCCAAAATAAAATCGGTTAAAGCTTGGCTTTCATGAAAATTCTCCGTATAATTCTTGGGAGAGACAACCTTTATTCTAGGAATAAGGATCTACTGGGATATATCTAAAAGTTGTTGGCACTCTCCGAGAACTCGTACATTGAAACATATGTACGCGACCTGGTGTCTCATATGTTTTGAGCATATGAAGTCACAATCAGGCCAATCCAAGTGATAGTCACTGGATTGATGTTAAGAACATCTTTAAGTATCTTAGATGAACTAAGGATGCTTTCTTATACTATGGAGAAGGAGACCTTGAAGTGACTGGGTTCACTGTTGCAAGTTTCCTAACCGATAAAAACGACTATAAGTCGGAATAACGGTACTATATAGTTTGAATAACGGAACAGTGAGCTGGAAATCTTCCAAGCAAGATATTGTTGCCGAATAAACAACAAAAGCGGAATATTACTGAGCTAAGGCAGCAATAGAAGCACTTTGGATCTAAATAATCCTAATTAGATTAGGAGTAGTTCTGTTAGCAGTTGAGCTAGGCTACAACACAGGCTAAAGAATTATTGGTCTCATCAACGATCCAAATATATACTTCAACTATTCATCTGATTCGTTCGGATCATACATCGTGGCGATGTGATGATCGAATAAATCGCATCAGATGATAACCTTTCAAATCCACTGACGAAAGCATTTTTCTCAGCGGAAGTTTGAGCGAACCGTACATATTTCAAGTGTAGGACACTTGAGTGATTGGCTATAGGCCAAGTGGGAGATTGTTGGATAATTATGACTCATAGCATCACTATTTGTACAGAACATTGTGTTGTTGTACAAATTAACTATGTGACAAAGGAAATTTCTCTTTTATCATTTTTAATTAGATTACCGGGATATATAAATGAAAAAAGTTCATATGATTAGTTCCGGATTGATAAGATATGAGACAGTATCAATCCATGTAGGTTAAATCATTAAAACATCCCTAGTCGTAGTATTATCGAGATTAGACATCGATAATGTGGAATAGACTAGTATTGCACTTGTGCGTGTTATGGGAGCATAACAGCATAGTTATCATATATTTGGGTATTTGATACTCATGCAAGTGTAATAGGAGGTTGTGTTTACCGATGGTACGGAAACAGCTTTGCTCTGGATAGACCCCTCGGAATTCCATTGGTAGTATGACTATGTGTCTATGGGAGTCCGAATCAGGGTAGGTGTATTTGGTCTTAACCTGAGACTTGCACCGCTTATACTTGCGACAATCAATATACTTTGGTTTTGGTCGTCCAGGGCTTTAACAGGTTCTGTGTACGCCTCTTCTGGGTATATTGAGAATCGTAGTGTATTGGGTGTGATGTCAAGATGGAAGTATCACTCCAGTCATATGGAGATGATGGTCACGTAGGATACGGAACTAGTACTCTTTATATGCTGCAGCTATCGGGATAATATGACTAGGTCATGTTTATCCGATTATAGAGACTAGTTATCAGAGATCCAATATGTGCTTCGTACGAGGCAGACACAATTCCAGCCCCAGACCTTGCATTTGACATTCGATACTGGATCGCAATACGCAATACTACGTATACTACGCCTGATATAGATTACATATTCCTTTAAGAATATTTCTGGAGAATTGGGTAGGCACGGTGCTTTGCTAGAAGCCAACCATGTCTTGTAAATCGGTAAAAACGTAGTACTAGGTACGTACATGTTCGGATAGTCTGACGACCGGATTTACTGCCAACATATCCGGGGATCTCATGGGTCGCTTCCCGAAGATTCACCGATGACGTATGACTCGCACATTATTAATCTGGGATTAATTTATAGAGAGAGAAAATTAATCTGAGATTAATTACGGAGATATTTTATCTGAGATAAAATATTATTTAAAGAGAGAGAACGATTAATTTGGAATTAATCGATAAAATAATATATTCGATATATTAAACGAAATTAGATTTCGATGCGGAATTAAAATTAGATTTTAATTCGGACGAACGAGTTATTTTAGAATTAATTCGCTAGCGACGTGAATAGTAATTTTGCTAGGTATAATTATTTAATTAAATTTGATTTATTTACGTCGCAACGGAAAATTCGTTGATTCGGAATTAGTGAACCCGAGCCCGGGAGTGTTTGCGGGCCCACTCGCATTTTGAATCAAGTGCGGCCCACAAGTCACATCACGCGTCACATCACCTGTCACTTTAGTGATGATGGCAAGTCACCTTTTGGTGATTGAAAACTAGTCACTATTCATGATGTTGGTGGTTGTGGGCAATAAATGCCATTTTGCCTCCAAAATTGTTTTAAGATTTTTGGAAAAGCTGTTACCAAATTTGGTTAGGATTTTTGGTATATGTTTTTAGAAAACACAATACACACAACACAATCCTCTCTCTCTCTGATTCCCCTCATTGGCCGAAAATTGGCCTCTCTTTCTCTCCCAAAACCGTGAGCCTATGGCTCATTTTCTTCATGATTTTGCTGCAAAATCTCAGGAGCTAGCACTAAAGGGGTCATTCAAAGGTGATAGGGAAACCCATTCATGAGCATGGAATCCATTCACAAAGCTTGGAGCATGGAGCACACAAATGGGACCTTGACCGAAACACGTGGAGTACAAAGAGGGCTTGGCCGAGAGCTTCAATGGAGGAGAAATTTTTATGTTCTTCGCATCGCAAAGCCGATCAAAGTGAGTAATTCCGCAACTTTACTTTGATGTATTCACATGTTTAAATGTTTAAAAGATCTTAGTTTGACCTAGAAAACCCAACAGTCGATTCCTCAGAGAGATGGTTACATGAACTAATTTACTCAAACAAAAACGTAAGCAATAACTAAAATAAAGAAAACGAATAAATTGATAATTAAAGTAAAGAAAATAAAATAATGAAAAGATAATAAAAGAATCAGCAGAGATAAACAGAAAAGCGTCGGGAATCCCTCTTGCATCAAACTCCTATATTTAGTTATTAATTCCCGTTATTACTCAGTTGAGGGTTTCACATCCCAAACCAACAACCAGAAAATATTCAATTCTACGCATATTAAATTCTAAAGTAATTAATGATTATTTTCTCTATGTTAATAGCGCATAAAAGTCATCGTTACGAGTTATCTAACGTCGACAATATACCCTCAGGCAATACTGCAGCAAAAGACTAACACGCAAAAAAACTTTACCAGTCACAACTGAGTTCGCAAACCACACATAGAAGAAACATGACTAAATCTATATGGGATTTGACAAAACACAATCTCTGGGCTAAATAATCGTAAGATAATAAAGAACAATAAATATCAATTTTATTAAACGATTAAAATATACTTTTAGGAATAAAAAACATAAATAATAGAAATCAAACATAAAAGTTCATCTCTATTTTTGCCTAGGGGATTAGTTCCCTATAAAAAAAATAAAAATAGCCTGGGATTGGAGATACATATCGTTCTGAATTATCACGGCTCCGCGTCCCGGCCTTACGCTCTGATTTCTTCTCTTTCGGCTCGCGGCCACTGCTTCTCTGCTTTATGCGTTTTTCTTTTTTCCTCTGTTGCGCAGCTCTCTCCTCCTTTATATATATATTCACGCACAGCAGCAACCCTCGGCTTTCTAGGCTATTGCTTCTTTCTCTCTCATCTGGATCCACGTGGGGAACACTCAAGAGGTGGCTTCCTTTTGTTTCGTTTGGGCTTTTTAGTGGGCTTTGACGCCACTTTCATCTTTCTTTTACCATTCCACATGAGCTCTTTCCAACGCGTGAACTTGGAACTTCTCTTCTTTGTGTTCATTTTCTTTCCAATTCCTACAAATAGTAATTAATAACGAGAGAAATTACTAAATTAATTTAAATAATGAATACTTTCTAAATTAACATAAAATAAAAATTATATAATAAAATTTAAGATATATTACTAAATACTTAACAATAAACCCGAATAAGTGATGTTTCAAAGTACATTTCATGCACTTATCACAACCTCCAACCAGCTTATTGCTAGTCCCTAGCAATTCATGCGCAAAAATAAAAACTAATAAATAAAAACTATCTAAGCCACTTTCATAAGGATCACGATTGCATTTAGCGTATGCAACAAGCCTTTAAACCCCTATGTGTCCATAGTGGACGAGTTATAGTCTCGTGAGGGCTTACAGCGACGACACCCACAAACGTCATTCAAAACACACAATCATGCAAAAATAAAATAAAGTAGTCCCAATAGTTACACATATTATTGTCCTCAAAGAATACCTAGTAATGAAATCAGAGAACCTTCAAAGTACTCAAATCCAAGTCCTTGAATAAACCATCTAAGCTAGACTCACAATGTGAGTGTGTAAGGTTCATTCACAGCTTTATTCCCAAGTAAGCCAACTCAATGATTTCGTTTAAAATTGGGAGCGATGGGTCAAACTAACCTAGATATCTCAATTAAGCTCTGTAATTGCTTTTTTTTTTGTGCGCTCAACATGGTATGTTTTTTTTTTTTTTAACACACCTACCCTTTAAGGTATCATTTCTCCTCATGGTGATCCTAATACTCGCCTATGGGTAGCTTCACGCTTATCGGTTATAGGTGGCTTATATTCTTTCTTCAGAGACTTTTCTTTTATTTTCAACCATACCACACGTCATAACACAAGCAAATCAGGATAGACATCTAAGCAAATGGTCATTCATCAATATGCAATTTCTTCAACTAGTCACTTTGCTAACTACTCAGGCTTTCACTGCTAAGAACCTATAATCAAGTGCTTACGAGTCTAACATAGATAAACTACTCAAAGTATCAGATAAAAGTACATTAAATGACTTATCGTTTCTAAGAATTCACCCTAAAACAAACAATATCATCATTGGACTTATGTTTAACTATCAAAGATAAAACAAACAAAATAATTTTTTTTTAAATAGAATGTATTTATGACAGGTATTATCATGCACATGCATACACCCCCACACTTAAAACTTGCATTGTCCTCAATGTAAGATAAATATAAAGAAAAAGGATTAAAGAACAACACTATCGGGCGCGGAGTTGATTAGGTTCCTACTGGTGAGACTTTAGTTGTGTGGCTGTGTAGGTTGTGCTAAAACTTTCATAAACACTTATGCAAACAATAAAAATAAACATGCAGTTAGCACACAATAATATAAAACTAAATAAAATAAAATAAAATAAATAAATTAAATTAAATTGAAATAAAATGCAAATGCAAGGGTTGCCTCCCCGCCAGCTCTAAGTTTAACGTCTTCAGCCAGACGTAACCACTTAGGCTGTCATGGTGGTTTCCATCTAGCGTACTGATGAAGACATGTGAGGGAATTTCTGTCTAGCTGTGGCAGTGTATCCACTGATCCTCTAGGATCTGGTGATTGTTGAAAGTCATGGCTGCATATATTAAAAAGTTGATTCAACTCAATTTTTAATTTCCCAGGTATCATCTTTAATTTAGCACGAGCTCTTCTTTTCCTCATTTTACGATTCTTTGGGATCACTTTCACTTCATGAGTATTTGATTCATGTTGTAAAGAAGCTGTTTCTAGAAGGACTACTTCGAGCATGTATGTTTGTTGGCACTCATCATCACCCTGTGGTTGTTTTTCAACATGAAAAATGTTCACTTCTAGCGTCATATTCCCAAATGATAATTTCATTAGACCATTCCTGCAATTAATAAGGGCATTAACTGTAACAAGAAAAGGTCTACCTAAGATAAGCGGAATTTTGGACTCAGTGTTAACCACAGATTGAGTGTCTAAAATTAGGAAGTCAACATGGTAGTAGAATTTATCAATTTGAACTAAGACATCCTCGACTACTCCCCGTGGTGTTCTAATGGATCGGTCGGCTAACTGTAAAGCTACTGATGTAGGTTTAATCTCGCCAAGCCCTAACTGCACATAAATCGAATATGACATGAGATTAACATTAGCACCTAAATCTAATAATGCATGACCGAACTCATGGGTGCCAACGTGGCAGGTTATGGTAGGACATCCCAGATCTTTATACTTTGGCGGAGTCCTCTGTTCAATTACTGCACTTGCCTGCTCTGTCAAGAATGCAGTCTTTTTCACATTATGTTTTCTCTTAATGGTGCATAGATCCTTCAAAACCTTCGCATAAGTTGGAACTTGTTTTATCACATGTAATAGCAAAATTTTGATCTTTACTTGCTTCAAATGTTCTAGGATCTCACCATTAGGGTTTGAAGCTCTCACATTGGGTCTAAGTGCTTCTGGGGTACCTATACCACTATCTTTGGGGTCATCTATGGTGTTGGACGTGTCCTGCAAACCTACCTCTTTACCACTCCTAGTTGTAGGACACATAAATCGGTGACGTTGTTCCAGGCTCGCGGCCTAGTCAGAAGTACAGAATAGCCCACGACGAACTAAACCGGAGAATAATGGAGTCACCACCCAGTGTGAACTGAGAAAATGATTTAAGGCCGCACTCACCCCTCGCAAGGGAAGACCTCAAACCGTTGGGTTCAGAATGGTCCCTTACTTATGCCAATTGTAATGAAAAGATTTGTGCAATAATTTAACCAAGTCTACGCAACCTACGTATACGAGAATGACCTACATCTAAGTGTGCATACAACCTATATCTAAGTTCGCAAGCATAAAAGTAAAACATATATATAAGTTTGTATGCATAAAAGTAAGCCGGCATAACGACAAACACATAATAACACACAATAATCTCATGAATATTTTTAATCATCAAACGCGGAAAATAAATAACAACCTAAACATAAACATAAATTAAATTCCTAATGCAAAAGAAATAACTAATCATGCTCGGAAATAACCAACTAAATCATATATAAAAAATAAATAACATACTAAACAACTACATCATGCTTAGAAAAATAAATAACATACTAAACGACTAAATCATGCATAAACATTAGATTGGATGAAACAAAATATGTGTGTCTCTCAAGTGGTACGTGGAGTTGTTTCCCAAGTACAAACCGCACTACCGTCCATTCGGATTCGGCTACGGAATTTACGTCTGGGTTTCCATCCGATATACCATGAGAGATAACTGTAGGACACAGAAATCGGCGACGCTGTCCCGGGCTCGCAGCCTGGATGGGAGTACGGAATAGCCCACGGGGGAACTAAACCGGAGAACTAAAAATGGAATCGCCACCCGGTGTGAACCGGGAAAATGATTTAAGGCCGCACTCACCCCTCGCAAGGGAATACCTCAAATCATTGGGTTCGGAATGGTCCATTACTTATGCCACTTGTAATGAAATGATTTGTGCAATAATTTAATCGGATCTACGCAACATATATTTCCAAGAGTATTCTATTTCTAAGTTCACATGCATGAAAATGAAGCTCATTTCTAAGTTTGCATGCATAGAAGTAAATGAAATAAAGGCAAGCATACAATCTCACGAACACATTAAGTAGACAAATGCGGGAATATAAATGAATGATAACAGTAAAAGTGTCAGTAATGAAATGATATGATTAATTATGTTATGCAAAAGAAATCACCAAAGAAGCGAACATGCATGAAATGTGATGAAAATAAATCTGTTCACTGGATGTGCGTTCGTGTAGCGTTTGAAAACGCGTTCGAACGGTAAACATAATATTCGCATTCGTATAGCGTTCGAGAACGCGTTCGAACGGGATAAGACCTGATGCATGATAAAACAAAACGCATGCGCATTCGAGTAGTGTTCGTAAACGCGTTCGAATGGACTGAGACAGAATGCATACGTTCGTGTAGTGTTCAGAAACGCGTTCGAACGAGATTACCAAAATGGCATCTGAAACGACACAAACACATGCATAGATAAGCAAATACATAATGTAGGACCTCGTGTGCCCGATGGAACACATTTCACATTCAATCGAGTGCACTTCGTTCGGCGAGGTAAAACATCGTGGTAAAGATAGCCTTTAGGCATTTCCCTCGAATAGAGGACCTTTAATCCACCCTAGTTAGCCCATGCGCACTAGAATGCAATGCACACGTAAATAAAGCAATGATATGTAGAGGGTAAATGACATAATAAGAGGCGCGGTAAAATATCGTGGTAAAGGTTGCCTTCAGGCATTTCCCTCGAATAGAGGACCTTTAATCCACCCTAGTTAGCCCATGCGCATTATATTACAATGCATACAAATGAATGAGACAATAATGTGGAATTCCGTATATCCGATTAAACATATCTCACATTCAATCAAACATACTTCGTCCGACACATCAAAATATCGTGGTAAAGGTAGCCTTTAGGCATTTCCCTCGAATAGAGGACCTTTAATCCACCCCAGTTAGCCCATGCGCATTATATTACAATGCATACAAATGAATGAGACAATAATGTGGAATTCCGTATATTCGATTAAACATATCTCACATTCAATCAAATATACTTCGTCCGGCGCGACAAAACATCATGGTAAAGGTAACCTTTAGGAATTTCCCTCGAATAGAGGACCTTTAATCCACCCTAGTTAGCCCATGCGCACTAGAATGCAATGCATGCGTAAATAAGTAACATGCAAAAAGTAATGACATACTAACGACTAAATCATGCTTAAAAATAAATAACATACTAACGACTAAATCATGCTTAAAACGCAAAGTTGGATGAAACGAAACATGTGAATCTCTCAAGTGGTACGTGGCATTGTATCCTGAGTGCAAACCGTAATACCATCCATTCGGATTCGGCTACGAAATTTATGTCCGGGTTTCCATCCGATATACCTTAAGAGAGAACACATATTCCTTTCAACCGGAAATCACATCATGCACCAATCCACAACACTCATATGAAATAAAGTACTAAAATAAATGAAAATAAATGATAAAAAATAAAGAAGGTGCCCTCAAGTCTAACCTCTTAAATCATCTCTCGGAAGTGCGGTATGCGGTTGTCGGAAGGGTTGATGCTCCTCAATTCCTCCGGTTCACTGGTTCAACGTTTCCTTTCGCTGTTTCGCTGTTTTTGTTGCTGTTTTGGACTGCAGTTTTCTGGACTATTTTAGGGTGATTTGTTCACTGTTTGGGGACTGTTTTGGGGGTGTATTTTAGGTGGTTTTCGGGACTGTTTTGGGCAGTTTTAGGGGGTGCAGTTTGGGCGAATGCAAGAGGGTAATGGGGGCTGTTTGTGTGAATAAAGGCTGCAGGGTTGAGAGATTTGTGCGTTGATTGAAGGGCCTCAAGGGGGTAGTTTTACTAGACTTTATGCGCCAATTTGAGGGGTTACTGAAGGTCAGTTTTAGTGTGTGAATGAGGCTGTATGGGGGCAGTGTTTGTGGCGTGAAGGAGGCTGTTTGTGAGGGCTGTGAGGGCAGTGTTTTAGGCGTTGAAGGTGGCTGTTTGTGAGGGCAGTGTTTATTGGCTATGAAGGCTGTTGAGGTGTGACTAAAGGGTGCTAGAGATAGGGCTTTAGCGTGAAGGAAGAGAGAGAAGGCTTTACGTGAGGATCAACTAGGGTATTTTCTTTTTGTGGTTTACGTGTGCATGGATTGAAGGCCGGCGTGTGGCTGAGTGATTTGGTTTCTTGTGTTTACGTATAAGGAGGGGGTGCGTGGTTTGTGAATTGAATGGCAGTGAATGAGGGTTGTGAGGGGTGGTTATTTGGCTAGTGAAGAGAGAAGGAGAAGAGAATTATTTCTTGTTGCTTGTTACTTGTGTTGGGCGTGTGATGCTATGAGAGGGCAAGGGTTGAATTTTTGTTTCTTTTATAGATAAAGGCTAGGGTTAATCCTTGTTTGAATATGAATGAGATTTGTGTAATTATGGGGGATATATTTTATTAGTGTCACACAAGGAAAACATATATTTAATTAGGGACAAGATTTGGCTTGATTAGGAAGATCATATATTTCATTTGTTTTAATTAGGTATGTGATTTGTTTTATTTAGGTAGGTGATTTGTTATTTTGGGATGAGATTTTCTTAAATTAGGAATTTAATTTAATTTCAATTTAATTGGTTTTAATTTAATTTGTGACATGTTTTTTAAATATTTTAATTATTATTGGATGTGATTTAATGGGCTTGGGCGTGTGGGTGGTCTTCTTTGGTGGGCTTGGTGTGTGTCTTGCGGGGGTTTGGGCTAAGAATGTGTTTTAAAATAGAGTCCAACAAGTGAACCCAAAGCTAAACAATCGAATAAAATCCAACAAAATAATGATTTCTGACTTTTCCCTTCCGACGTCCGTTTCCCGCGACTTCCGTGACTTAAAAGGTAGTGCCTCTAAATGAGACTCATCATAGGGACTTACATGCAAAAACGAAGTGCCTACAATAACACATATTTCATTTATCCCATGGTCATAGCATACACCAATCAAGAATACTCATGCGAAGTAAAATAAGAAGATAAATAAAAAAATAAATGAGAATAAATAAAAAGGGTGGCCTTATGTCTAACCTCTTAAGTCGTCTCTTGGAAGTGCGCTACGCGATTGTCGGAAGGGTTAATGCTCCGCAACATTTCCGATTCACTGGTTCGTTGTTTTCCTTCGTTGCCTCACTGTTTGGGCTGTTGTTTTGCTCTGTTTCTGGTCGTTATTTTTGTGACTGTTTCGCGGTTTTGAATGCGGTTTTTTGGTGGACTAGTTTGCATTTTTGAGTTCAGTTCAGTGGCTGTTTCGTGCGGTCTAAAGGGTGCAGGTCAGGGGCTATTTTACGGGTTTTAGGGTGCAATGAAGGGTGCAGGTCAGAGGCTGTGTTTGGGGTAATATTTTTGGTGGTTTCAGGCAGTTTTTGGGGTAATATTTTCGGTGGTTTCAGGCAGTGAATGGATTGGTTCACGTGAGGGTTTGGTTTTCTTCGTGTGGCAGTTTCTTATTTGTTCGGTTGAGGGTGTTATTTTGTTGCTTTATATTTGGTTGGTGGGGGCTGTTATCATGTGTGTCTGTGTGGCTGTGGCTTGTAGGCTACGTGGTGAAGGGGGCTGCTAATTTGAGTGTGTTGAAGGGTGTTTCTATCGGTTTGTCAAGTGAGCTGTGGCGTGATGGGTTTATTGGCTGTGCATGGTGTCAAGGGGGGCTGTGATGTGAGGGGTTTATTTGTGTGAAGCGTGAAGTGGAGGGAAATGGTGCCAAGAGGGTGTCTAGGGCTGGATGTTGAGAGAGATGAGAGTTACGTATGAATGGCCTGAGGGTGTCTTATTACCGTGAGTCTGGAAGGCTTTTAGGGTTTGGCTTTTTGTAGAGAGATGAGAGAGAGGGGAGAGGCGTTAGAGAGAGAGGAGAGAGATTGAGTTGCTGTTAGGGTTTTTGTTTGTGAGTGCCGTGAGTGAGCTCTAGGGAAAAAAGAGTTGGGTTTGTGCTTCTTTTTATAGGCAAGGGCGGAGGTTATCCTTATACGGGTAGGGAAAGAATATTGCAATTATGGGGATATCTTTTAATTTGTGTATTATAAGGAAATGATCTTTTTAATTTAGGGAGGGGATTGTTTTAGTTTAGGAAAGAGATTTAATTTAATTAGGAATGTGATTTAATTTAATTAGGAAGGTGATTGATGAGATTTAATTTTGAATCTGTTAATTCGGGAAGGTTATTTATTTGATTTTAACATGTGTTTAATGTGTGGATTTGTTATTTTGGATGTGTTTTAATGGGCTAGGTGTGAGGTAAGGGGATTTAGGCGTGAGTTTGGATCTTTTTGGTGGGCTTGGTGTGTGTTGCGGGGGTTTTGGGCCAAGGATGTGTGGATTGCGGGGGGTTTTGGGGTCAAGGATGTGTTTAAAACAGAGGTCCAACTAGCGAACCCACAACTAGGCAAACAAATTTAGTCCAACAAGATACTGATTTCTGACTTCTCCCTTCCGACGTCCGTTTCCCGCGGCTTCCAAAACTTAAAGAGGAGTGCCTCCGTAGGAGACTCATCATCGAGACTTATATGCAAAAATACAGTGCCTACAGTCGCCCCCACTTTGGTGGGACTTGTGCAGTGTGTGACAGTGACAATGCTATCAAAGTTATGCAATGCATTTTTACTTACCTGGCTCGCCAGCTGCCACCTGACTCGCCTGCTGCTTCAAACTGAGTTGATATGGTGGCGATGCCTCGACCCCTGGCTTCATTCCCGAACCACCGAATGTGGGCTTTATTCCGAGCTGTTCTGATGATGCAGTGAGCCTCGACCCTGGGATGCATCCCGGAACTACAATTGATGTGTGAGCCTCGACTCTGCGACACATCCTAAAACTGATGATGTAGTGAGTCCTCGACCCTGGGACGCATCCCGGAACTACAACTGCTGATGCAGTGGGTCCTCGACCCTGGGACGCATCCCAATAACTACAACGGAAAACGGGGGCCTCGACCTTGGGACGTATCCCAATACAGTTGACAATGTGGGCCTCGACCCTGAGACTGATGAGTGGTATTTATATCACTATTTCCCACTCATTTAACTTAATATTTTGTATAGTTTCTTGAGTTTTATGAACGTTTTGATGTGTTTTATTGTTATTTTGCAGATAAATAAAGTTTGGACAGCACTGGAGGCAATTTGGGGCAAAACCGGACAAAAATGCGTCAACAGGGATATTTCCGTCTTCTGCGCGTCGCGACTCTGGAGCACTGCGCGCCGCGACGCCCAGCGTGTGCCGGTTCTGCTAAAATGCGCCATGGTCAACGGGTCAACAATTTGAAAAGTTTGACTTTGCTAAAATGCGCCGTGCCACGTGTCACCATCACATCCGATCTGCTAACGTGCGCCGTGCCACGTGTCAACATCATGTGCTGCCGACACTCTGATATGACACGTGTCGCCTCGTCATCAGCCATGTCATCGGTCAACGAGTCAACCTTGCCACGTGTCATGCCACGTCATCAGACACGTCAGCAGGTCAACGAAGTCAACTTGCCACGTCAGCCTCAACCAATCAGAGCTTGACACGTGTCGCCACGTGTCGCCATCCCATTGTGCCGACAGTTGTACAGTCAGCCGCCACGCCACGTCATCGCCACGTCATCAATGACGTCATCACAATAATTGAGAATTAGCCGCCTTGACACGTGTCACGTGAATAGTCAGCCGCCTTGCTACGTGTCGTCTCCTCAGCGTGCCACGTCGACAAATTGCGCGTCGCGACGCGCAGGTCCTTGGCGTCGCGACGCGAGAACAGTGCCCGAACAGTGAAAAATTTTACTATAAATAGAGGCCGAATTTTCAGTTTTTAGTACACCTTTCTCTCTCTTGATTTCTCTCTCTAGAGAGAGTTTCTCTCTCTATAATTTTTATTTTTATTTTTTAGTTTTTTTTTTATTTTTAGTTTGTAATAATTTAATTACGTTTTGTAATAGTAATTTAATTTTTACTTTTTACTTTTTACACAGTTTTTACTATTCACCATGTTGAAGTAACTTTTTCAGCTAGGGTGAAAGGTAATTCTTTTACTGTTACTATTTAGATTAATCTCCCTTAAAAATAATATATTCACTATTAAAATATTGACTTAATAAGGAATACCGCTATATTGGTCGGTTGGTAATTTAATTTTAATTCTGTTTTAAACCTGACTAATCAAGGATACCGCCAGACTGGTCGGTTGGTAAATTTATTTTTGGTTCCGCCTTAATGGCTGGTTGGACTTAATTTGACTTAATCAGGATACCGCCAGACTGGTCGGTTGGTAAATTTATCACAAGTTTATATATTATTTTATGGGAGATATCTAAATTAGTAGTAGTAAAAGTAATTCCTTTTACCTTAGCATTTTATTTTATTTTATTTTATTTTATTTTACTTTTCAGTATTTTTATTTTATGTATTTTATTTTTATAGTCCTAGTTATGTGTTAATTAATTAGGGGTTGTGATGACTTTTAATATCACCGGTTTATAAGGGATTATTTTATAGTTGGGTAATTTAAAGGTTTATTTATTAAGTCTTAAGCTTAATGCTTCTTATTATCTGATCACCAATAAGATTGATATGGTAAATCTAAAATGAACTAGACATAGGGATTTTAGGTTTCAGCCTTAGACTTAATAGCCCACGATCTTCCTTGAGGATAGATAACCCTTTAATAGATTTCCTTACAGGATAGGAATATACCTGTCAGGCGGGGGTAGCCATAATTGGAACTTAATCTTAATGAATCCAGGTAATGTGGTTGACATAGGAATATGGTTCAATGGGTTATACTGGGTATTTGTAATTGACCATCGGAAGAGGCTTTTACATAATTCAGTGTTCCAGGTTAGTAAACTGATTTATTACACAAACATAAAATAATCACTTCATCATCTTTAAATGATATTAAAATAAATCACAACCTTAGATTTTTGTGTCTATTATTTTCCTTAGTATTTTCTTTTGTCTTTTTATTATTTATTTAGCAAATCTTCAATCAACCAATCAATCAAGCAATCAATTCCATTCTCCCTTTAATTAGATATTTGTAAATAAATAGATTCAATAATTAATAACAACAGTAGAAATTAAGTCCTCGTGGGATCGATATTTTTATACTACTTGAACGATACGTGCGCTTGCGTTATACGTGTGTGTTTACGCCGGTCAAGTTTTTGGCGCCGTTGCCGGGGACTTATATTTCTTGAGTTGTTAATTTTGAAGCTATCTAATTTACTTGTATCTAATTTTCTTTATTTTTATCTGTAATTTTTTTCTTTCTTTTGATTTCAGGTGACTTACAAATGGAACATTACTGGGAGATTGAAAGATTACGTGCTTTACAAGAAGATACACCCCAAATCTGGGAGCAACAGTCCAGTTTTCTGAGGCCTGTTGTCGAGCCCAATGATTATCACTGGATACCAGAACCAAGCAACACTACATTTGCTCAACCAAATTCAATGTGGATATGTGACATATGTAATGGTGACCACCGAGCGATTATTGCGAGTACAACTACCATCCAGGGTGGCAGAACTATCAAGATCCTTCATGGTTTGATGAGCCAACATATTTCACAGAACCATCACATTTCCATCTTATCCACCATCTTCCTTCGATCCTTATCAAGAACCAGAACCATCCGAGGAAGATCAGTTGATTCACATGTTCAAGGAACAGACAGCTCAATTTGATGCACAAATTCAGAGTCAAACAGAATCCATACAGAGAATGACAGATCAGATCAGACAATTAACAGAAAACCAGAACTATATACCTCAAGAACCATTCTCAGATGACACTGATGAAGCCTTCGAGTACCAATCATTTTATAATGACATTTCAACAGAGGAGGAGGCTGAGCAGTATCAACAATCAGAGGTATCAGTTCAGGAACTCGAACCGGCAAAGTCTCGATTTGATTTCTATTATTCAGATTCTGACGAGGATGAAACTAAGCTGTTTGTACCAACTGCATCAAAAATTGAGGATGGAATTCTGTATCCTCAAATGAAGATCTTGGAGATTCTATTGCAACGATGTTTGAAGAAGATCTTCCTGAACCATCCAAACCAGTCAAATCAGAGGATGAAGACCTAAAATCTAACATTTCTTTTCATTCTCAGGTTGACAATTTTGAAACATGTATTTCACAGATGACAGATGAAGAACTAAATACAGAAATTTTAAAATACATCTGTGAAGAAAAGGTGGAGCAAGAAGCAGAGCAAATGGAGGAGCAAAAATCTGACCTTAATAAAAATCCAGAGCATTCAGGAAAAACATCGCTGTGTTGGGGAGTACAAATCAAAGATATCACCCAGAAGTTTGACAGAATGGAACTTCCATTCCAAGTCAAACACCATACGAGACCTCCTGATTTTCTTTCTTTCTTTTCAGGTACTACTGGAGCAACAAAGATTAAAAAGGTGGAACGATCATTGAATAAGACAAAATATTTTTTGCCACTTTACCGTTGGAAGAGACCTTTCAAAAGCAACGCTCACGGGATTGTCTTTAATCGGACATCCAAAACGACACTGAAACCTCCTTAACAGATAAATTTCAGTCACGTCTGGCTGAAGACGAAAAATTTAGCGCTAGCAGGGAGGCAACCCATGCAATTTGTTGTAATTTATTTATTTATTTATTTATTTTTTTTTTGTGAACTTTTTAATTTTGTGTGTTAGTTTTGCAGGAAATAAAAACGGAATTTTTCAGGACAAAGCAAGCCAGTGCAAGCGGGATTTTCAAAATAAAAATTTGACAAAATCACGAAGATACAAAGTTGATCCAGAAAAGACGGCCGAGTAAGAAGTCAGCTCTTGAGAGGCGTCCCTATGGATTTATCCGTCGCAAGACATGGTTTTGCCAAAAAAAAAAAAAAAAAAAAAAAAAAAAAAAATCCCGAGTCAAACCCTAAAGGACCGAGTGTCGCGACGCTAGGCAAGTTTTGGAGTCGCGACGCTGACTCAAAAGACAGAACATAACAGAGGCGCCACAGATCTCATTTTCACTCCTTCTTCTTCCTCAAACACCACGAAACCAGAAACCTTCACCAAGCCTTCTCCAGCAAACACAACCGAGAGCCACCACCCCCAGCCGCACCTACAACCACCACCACCTCCAACCTTGAGCAAGCCGAACCACCCAGATCTCACCATTTTCTCCCAAATCACCACCACCACCGAAACCGCAAGAATCTTCACCAACCAAGATCCAGCCACCAAAAGCCGAGAACCTCCACACAACCCATCGCCGAACCAGATCTGCCGCAAACCTCACCCTTGCCGAGCCGTGAACCACCAAACCGTGACTGAACCCACTGCCAAGATCCATCAAGAACAAAGCCGAATCAACCCACCAACAGCCGCACACCCACCACCGTGATCCACTGCCAAAACCGACCAAAGCCGAGATACCCACACCGTGAATCACCAAGACAGTCACCAAACCCACGATCAAACCCTTCCATAATCAGATCTGATTTTTGTGGATAATTTGGTGGTTAATTTTGAAATTGAATGTTACAGTTTTGAAATTTTTGGCAGTAAAAGGGGGATAATCGAAAAATTGAATGAGTTTGTGGTTGATTTTGTTGAAATTGGAGGATTGTGAATTTGAAGTTTAGCGGTGAATAACTGGCTGAATTCTGAGTTTAGAAATTGCCAGATCGATGGAATTTGGTAGTAATTGGGGGCGAAAAATTGAGTTTGATATTTGGTGTTTGTTTGTGGCATTTGGTAGATTTAGGTTGTATTGGATAATCAAAAATTCAGGGGAGACTCTGTCGGATTTTTCTGAAAAATACCAAAGTTGGGATTTGATTGATAATAATTTTTTAGGGTGAATTTTGGGGAAATTTTGAGTTTTTAGAGGTGATTCTGCCAAAATTTTTAATGAAAAATGGTCAAATAGCAATTATGGTACGAATCGTAATTTGGACATAAATCTTAATCGGTAATTTTTCCTGTAAAATTTCAGCTGATCAGGTATTACCTTCTAACTCTTCTTCTACTGTTTAAGACATTGGGGACAATGTCTCATTTAGGTTTGGGGGAGGGATTTAGTTGATTAGTACCTTGTTTTTAGTTTGTATGTCGTTTTTATTCTTAGTCCAAAATTTTTCGAAAAATACAAAAAAATTGAAAAATTTTCAAAAATTACAAAAATAATTTGCATTTTTGTGTTTTTATTTTGACCTAAAAAGGTGAAATTGGTAAAAGATAGCCGAGTAAGGAATTTCCACTCCTGAGACGTATCTCAAACCTATTTCAAAACAAGTTAATTTTTGTTTATTTCCTTTTTAATTATTTAATTTGTGAATTCTCCTTAAACTAACTAAAATGAATCTTCATATGTTCAGTTGACAGGTATTATGAACTTACATGGAACATACGGACATGAGCTAAAATTGAAAAGTTTGTAATATTCCGTGCTATAGTTAATTGGAGGAAGCATCTCTAAATAGTGATGGAGTAAAAAAAAAAAAAAAAAAAAAAAAAAAAAAAAAAAAACGTCCGAGATCCGAGTTATTAAGTCTGTAAGGGTGTTTTAATACCTAGTGCCCTAAAACCAACTGGTTTGGGAGTCATTGGCCCAAAGTTCGCTACATGGATCGAAGATGCTACAAAAATAAATATATATCTGAAGTCTGAGTAATTAAGTTCGTAGGGGTGTCTTAACACCTGGTGCCCTAAAGCCAACTGGTTTGGGAGCCACCGACCCAAAGCTCGCTACATAGACGGAAGGTATTGTATATAAATAAAAAATAGAGAAAAATCAAAGAAAAAATCAGAAAAATCAGAAAAATTATTCCATTGCTACAAAAAAAGGTGTGAAATCTGATAGAACTTTAGGACAAAAATATTACTCTCTTATCAACTGCACTTATGACTGTTGTGGGCAAAAATGAAAGATTAATTTTTGTTGGCTGTGTATATGGAGAATGGTAAAAATAAACGGAGAATTTACTTATTTGGTAATTTAGAAAGAAACGAAACAACTAGTACTTGGAGTAGAATTTTCACCTGATTAGTCACTATCTTTCTTTATTCTCTTTTCGCTTGTCGTTTTTGCTTTTGTGTGCATTAGTTTTAATACCTTTTTACTTTTGTAAAATGTTTGTGTGGGTATCATTGCTGTAAACCCTCACGAGACTACACTCGTCCACTAGGGACACCTAGGGGTTTAAAGGCTTGTTGCATATGCTAAATGCAACCGTGATCCCTACGAAAGTGGCTTAGTTAAATTTTTGTTATGTTATTTTATTCTGTATTTTGCTCGAGGACTAGCAAAATGTTAGGTTTGGGGGTGTGATGAGTGGTATTTATATCACTATTTCCCACTCATTTAACTTAATATTTTGTATAGTTTCTTGAGTTTTATGAACGTTTTGATGTGTTTTATTGTTATTTTGCAGATAAATAAGTTTGGACAGCACTGGAGGCAATTTGGGGCAAAACCGGACAAAAATGCGTCAACAGGGATATTTCCGTCTTCTGCGCGTCGCGACTCTGGAGCCCTGCGCGCCGCGACGCCCAGCGTGCCGGTTCTGCTAAAATGCGCCATGGTCAACGGTCAACAATTTGAAAAGTTTGACTTTGCTAAAATGCGCCGTGCCACGTGTCACCATCACATCCGATCTGCTAACGTGCGCCGTGCCACGTGTCAACATAGTGCTGCCGACACTCTGATATGACCGTGTCGCCTCGTCATCAGCCATGTCATCGGTCAACGAGTCAACCTTGCCACGTGTCATGCCACGTCATCAGACACGTCAGCAGGTCAACGAAGTCAACTTGCCACGTCAGCCTCAACCAATCAGAGCTTGACACGTGTCGCCATGTGTCGCCATCCCATTGTGCCGACAGTTGAACAGTCAGCCGCCACACCACGTCATCGCCACGTCATCAATGACGTCATCACAATAATTGAGAATTAGCCGCCTTGACACGTGTCACGTGAATAGTCAGCCGCCTTGCTACGTGTCGTCTCCTCAGCGTGCCACGTCGACAAAATTGCGCGTCGCGACGCGCAGGTCCTTGGCGTCGCGACGCGAGAACAGTGCCCGAACAGTGAAAAATTTTACTATAAATAGAGGCCGAATTTTCAGTTTTTAGTACACCTTTCTCTCTCTTGATTCTCTCTCTAGAGAGAGTTTCTCTCTCTATAATTTTTATTTTTATTTTTTTAGTTTTTTTTATTTTTAGTTTTGTAAATAATTTAATTACGTTTTGTAATAGTAATTAATTTTACTTTTTACTTTTTACAGTTTTTACTATTCACCATGTTGAAGTAACTTTTTCAGCTAGGGTGAAAGGTAATTCTTTTACTGTTACTATTTAGATTAATCTCCCTTAAAAATAATATATTCACTATTAAAATATTGACTTAATAAGGAATACCGCTATATTGGTCGGTTGGTAATTTAATTTTAATCTGTTTTAAACCTGACTAATCAAGGATACCGCCAGACTGGTCGGTTGGTAAATTTATTTTTGGTTCCGCCTTAATGGCTGGTTGGACTTAATTTGACTTAATCAGGATACCGCCAGACTGGTCGGTTGGTAAATTTATCACAAGTTTATATATTATTTTATGGGATATATCTAAATTAGTAGTAGTAAAAGTAATTCCTTTTACTTAGCATTTTATTTATTTATTTTATTTTATTTTACTTTTCAGTATTTTTCTTTTATGTATTTTATTTTATAGTCCTAGTTATGTGTTAATTAATTAGGGGTTGTGATGACTTTTAATATCACCGTTTATATAAGGATTATTTTATTGGGTAATTTAAAGGTTTATTTATTAAGTCTTAAGCTTAATGCTTCTTATTATCTGATCACCAATAAGATTGATATGGTAAATCTAAAATGAACTAGACATAGGGATTTTAGGTTTCAGCCTTAGACTTAATAGCCCACGATCTTCCTTGAGGATAGATAACCCTTTAATAGATTTCCTTACAGGATAGGAATATACCTGTCAGGCGGGGGTAGCCATAATTGGAACTTAATCTTAATGAATCCAGGTAATGTGGTTGACATAGGAATATGGTTCAATTGGGTTATACTGGGTATTTGTAATTGACCATCGGAAGAGGCTTTTACATAATTCAGTGTTCCAGGTTAGTAAACTGATTTATTACACAAACATAAAATAATCACTTCATCTTTTAAATGATATTAAATAAATCACAACCTTAGATTTTTGTGTCTTTATTTTCCTTAGTATTTTCTTTGTCTTTTTATTATTTATTTAGCAAATCTTCAATCAACCAAATCAATCAAGCAATCAATTCCATTCTCCCTTTAATTAGATATTTGTAAATAAATAGATTCAATAATTAATAACAACAGTAGAAATTAAGTCCTCGTGGGATCGATATTTTTATACTACTTGAACGATACGTGCGCTTGCGTTATACGTGTGTGAACTTGACCGGCGTAAACACACACGTATAACGCAAGCGCACGTATCGTTCAAGTAGTATAAAAATATCGATCCCACGAGGACTTAATTTCTACTGTTGTTATTAATTATTGAATCTATTTAATTACAAATATCTAATTAAAGGGAGAATGGAATTGATTGCTTGATTGATTTGGTTGATTGAAGATTTGCTAAATAATAAATAAAAAGATAAAAGAAAATACTAAGGAAAATAAAAGAAAAAAGATATAAGGTTGTGAATTCTTTTAATATCATTTAAAAGATGAAGTGATTATTTTATGTTTGTGTAATAAATCAGTTTACTAACCTGGAACACTAAATTATGTGTAAGCCTCTGTCGATGGTCAGACCACAAATACCCAGTTTAACCTAATTGAACCATATGTCTATGTCAACCAAATTATCTGGATTCATTAAGTCTAAGTTCCAATTATGGCTACCCCCGCCCGACAGGTATATTCCTATCCTGTAAGGAAATCTATTAAAGGGTTATCTATCCTCAAGGAAGATCGTGGGCTATTAAGTCTAAGGCTGAAACCTAAAATCCCTATGTCTAGTTCATTTTAGATTTACCATATCAATCTTATTGGTGATCAGACAACAAGAAGCATTAAGCTTAAGACTTAATAAATAACCTTTAAATTACTCAACTATAAAATAATCCCTTATAAACCGGTGATATAAAGTCATCACACCCCTAATTAACTAACACATAACTAGGACTATAAAAATAAAATACATAAAATAAAAATACTGAAAAGTAAAATAAAATAAAATGCTAAGGTAAAAGGAATTACTTTTACTACTACTAATTTAGATATCTCCCATAAAAATAATATATAAACTTGTGATAAATTTACCAACCGACCAGTCTGGCGGTATCCTGATTAAGTCAAATTAAGTCCAACCAGCCATTAAGGCGGAACCAAAAATAAATTTACCAACCGACCAGTCTGGCGGTATCCTGGATTAGTCAGGTTTTAAACCAGATTAAAATTAAATTACCAACCGACCAATATAGCGGTATTCCTTATTAAGTCAATATTTTAATTAGTTAATATATTATTTTTAAGGGAGATTAATCTAAATAGCAATAGTAGAAGAATTACCTTTCACCCTAGCTGAGGAAATTATTTCAACATGGTGAATAGTAAAACTGTAAAAAGTAAAAATTTAATTACTATTACAAAATGTAATTAAATTATTTACAAAACTAAAATAAAAAAACTAAAAAAATAAAATAAAAATTCTAGAGAGAGAAACTCTCTCTAGAGAGAGAAATTAAGAGAGAGAAAGGTACACTAAAAACTGAAAATTCGCGGCCTATTTATAGCAAATAATTTTACTGTTTGGGCACTGTTTCCGCGTCGCGACGCTAAGACGCATCCCAAAACTGATGATGTAGTGGGTCCTTGACCCTGGGACGCATCCCGAACTACAACTGATGATGCAGTGGGTCCTCGACCCTGGGACGCATCCCAATAACTGCAACGGACAACGGGGGCCTTGACCCTGGGACGCATCTCAATACCGCTGACAATGTGGGCCTCGACCCTAGGACATATCCCAAAACTGATGATGTAGTGGGTCCTCGACCCTAGGACGCATCCTGGAACTACAACTGATGATGCAGTGGGTCCTGGACCCTGTGACACATCCCGAAATTGTGACGAACAACGGGGGCCTCGACCCTGGGACGCATCCCAATACCGCTGACAATGTGGGCCTCGACCCTGAGACGCATCCCAAAACTGACGATGTAGTGGGTCTTCGTCCCTGGGACGCATACCGGAACTACAACTGATGATGCAGTGGGTCCTCGACCTTGGGACGCATCCCGAAACTATGACGGAAAATAGGGGCCTCGACCCTGGGACGCATCCATTTATCGCTGACAATGTGGGCCTCGACCCTGAGACGCATCCCAAAAACTGCTGATGTAGGCCTCGCCCCCAAACTGATACTGATGTGGGCCTCGCCCCTAAACTGATACTGATGTGGGCCTCGCCCCCAGACTGATACTGATGTGGGTCTCGCCCCCAGACTAATACCGATGTGGGCCTCGCCCCCAGACTGATATCGATGTGGCCTCGCCCCCAGACTGATATCGATGTGGGCCTCGCCCCCACACTGATATCGATGTGGGCCTCTCCCCCAAACTGATACCGATATGGGCCTCGCCCCCAAAATGATGCTGATGTGGGCCTCGCCCCCAAACTGATGCTGATGTGGGCCTCGCCCCCAAACTGATGCTGATGTGGGCCTCGCCCCCAAACTGATACTGGTGTGGGCCTCGCCCCCAAATTGATACTAATGATGTGGGACTCAACCCTGGGACTCACCCCAAAACTAATATTGATGATGATGTGATGGTTCATTCCCGAACCGTGCGGTATGAGAAAGGGTAGACCGGTCGCCCCCAGTCTCGATTCATCTTTCTGTTCTTTGCTGCTTTCATTAGGTCAAGGTAGATATCCTGATGTGATGTTACATACCAACACACTATACTGCCTCTCACGAGATAATCCCGATGGCCAAACATATTTTCGTCCTCAAAGGATGCTTCGTGTCAAAACCAAAGAACCTTTAAAGTACTTGATAAGCTCAAATCCGATCGTCTAAAGGAGTGATCTGAACTAGACTCCCAGTGTGTGTGTGCTAAGGTTCTTTCGCAGCTTAATCCTTAAGTAAGCCAACCCGATGATTTTGTCTTTGAGAATTGGATCAGTGGGTCTAACCAACCGAGATGTCTTGATCATACTCTGCAATTACTCGTTCGTACTCAACATGATATGGTTTTCTTCTTCTTTTCTTTCGTCTCTTTCTTTTATTTCTTTTTATTTTGAACTTCTTTTTACTCTTTTCTTTTTCTTTTTCTCTTTTTTTTTTTTCTTTTTTTTTCGACATACCTACCCTTTAAGGTAGCATTTCTCTTCATGGTGGTCCTAATACTCGCCCATGGGTAGCTTCACGCTTATCGGTTATAGGTGGTCTATTTTTTTTCTTTTCTTTTCAGAGACTTTTTCTTCGCTTCCAACCATATCACATATCATAACATAAGTAAACCAGGATGGACATCTAGGCAAACGGTCATTCACTGATCCACCATCTCTTCAACTAGTCATCTCACCGACTTCTCAGGCTTCTACTACTAAGATCCCGTAATCAAGTGCTCGCGAGTCTAGCCGAGATCAACCACTCAGAATACTGGATGAGAGCACATCTTGCACTCATCGTTTCTAAGGTTTCACCCTACAACAAACAATGTCATCACCAGACATATGCCTAACCATCAAGAACCTTTTTTTTTCACTCACTCCATTGGAATTCTTCCTTTCAACTGCGAACTTCGCCCCCTGAGGTTCATTCCTGAAAACCGATACTGATGTGAGCCTCAACCCTGGGACTCATCCCCGAAACTAATACCGATGTGGGCCTCAGCCCTGTGACTCATCCCCGAAACTGTTACTGATACAGGCCTCAACCCTGGGACTCATCCCCGAAACTGATACTCATATGTTGCTGCTTCTGGTTGACTTCCATTTGCCGCTTTCTTCTTTTCTTCTTTGAAACCTGTGAATACAAAACAAAACAACAGAATAAAAACGCGTGCATGCGATGTGTATGTATGCATGTGTGGAGGTATTCCATGTTCCTGATGGGTTAGACGCTCATTGTGCTCTTTGGCGCCATGTGCCTACGCATGTCTCTGATCGCCCCATGGGTCTGTTTATAGTTTCCTCATGTTGGTTCTCTTCTGGTGATTGTGCAGTTCTCTTTTGTCTGGAACCTGCAAACACAGAACAAACACAAAAATTGCAAGTACATTACGTGTATGCATGCATGCATGAATTTCCTATTCCGTTGGGTTAGGTCTTCTGCCCATTCCATTGGTGATCGCTCGGTCTTCTCTTCCCCAGGTAAAATACTGCTTCAATCTATCCACGTTGATCGGCTCGGTGAACTCATTCCCTTCAAAGTCTGACAGTTTCACTGCCCCATTTCCTATTACTTTCTGGACTATATAGGGTCCTTCCCAATTGGGCCTGAACTTTCCCCTCGGGTCGGTCGTCGACGGCTTTGACTACTTAAGTACCAGATCACCCTTTCTGATTTTAGTAGGACGCACCTTCTTGTTGAATGCTCGAGCCAACCTCTTTTGGTATATTTGCATGTGATGTAAGGACTTCATCCTCTTCTCATACAACAAAGCCAATTGTTCCAATCTCTGCGAGGCCCATTCTTGTTCAAGTAACTCTGCTTCTGCTAATACCCGCATGGACTGTATCTTAACTTCTACTGGCAATACTGCTTCCATTTCGTAGACCAAAGAGTAAGGCGTGGCTCCCGTTGCTGTTCTCACAAAAGTTCTGTATCCCCACAGGGCGTACGATAGTTTATCGGCCCAATCTTTATAGTTCTCTGTTATTTTGGCTAATATCGTCTTTATCGTCTTGTTGGCTGCCTCGACGGCCCTATTTGCCTGCGGTCGGTACGGTGACGACTTGTGATGTCCTATCCCGTACCTCTGTAGCATTGCCTTCGTTTCTCCTTGAAACTGAACTCCGTTGTCCGTTACTACATGATGCGGCATTCCATATCGGCATATGAGATTTCGAGCTATGAACTTCGCCATCTGCTTTGCTGCAACGTTACGGAATGACTCGACTTCCGCCCATTTTGAAAAGTAGTCTACTGCCACTACTATGAAGAGATGTCCATTCGATGCGTTCGGTCGAATTTCTCCGATCATGTCAATTCCCCATGCTGAGAAAGGCCACGGCTCTGACAGTCTATGCAATTCTGTGTGCGGCAAATGATTCAAGTTACCGTGAGCTTGGCAATCATGACAATGCTTTACCAGCTTTGCGCAGTCAACTTCCATGGTCGACCAGTAAAAAGCCTTGTCTTACTAACTTGCGGGACAAGTTCAACCCATTCATGTGCGGTCCACATACCCCGGCATGTACTTCTTCCATTGCCTTCTGAGCCTCTTCTTTTCTTAAACACTTCAGTTGGATGCCATTCGCTTGTCTCTTGTATAGTTCTCCCTTCAGACTTACATATTGGGAAGCCAACTTCTGAATGGCTATCCGGTCTTTTCTGCTCATTTCTTCCGGGAATTCCCAGTGTTCTAAGTACCGCTGAATATCGCAATACCAAGGTTTCCCATCATTGACCTCTACTTCCAAGATTCTTTCTTTCTCATAAACCGGTTTGATTGCCGTTGTCAATACTAGAGGTCTCATCACCAATTTCTCCGGATTTTCCCAAGTTGCGGCTAGTGTAGCTAATGCGTCGGCCATTTAGTTCTCTTCTCGCGGCAAGTGCTGGAACTTACAATCGGGGAGGGCCTATGCCAGACTTCTGAGGTGGAACAAGTAGGGTTTCAACCGTTCTTCCTTAAATTACCATTCTCCTTGCATCTGTCGGACTACCAACATCGAGTCTCCGTAGACTTCCACGTTCTTAGCTTTCAAGGCTATCAATGTAGTCAGTCCAAAGGCGCATGCTTCATACTCAGCCATGTTGTCATCAAAGACATGGATATCATTATTCAATATGTTTGGAGGGTCCTCATGCCTCACATTCTCAGAGCTTCCCCCAGCACAGGGCACAACCATATTAGCCATAGCGGCGGTCAAAGCTTGCAACTGCTCGGTAACCTTAGTGACGATGGTCTTAAACATAAGCATAACAAAATAGTTTCTATTGGTCCTAAAATTATAGTTCATATGCGGGTTTATAGGGGTATAGACAAAGGCTCCTGCTGGCGAAGGATTGCCCATAACTAGGACTCCTCACTCAAGGGTCCAAACGACCAAGTGAGCACACCCTTTTTTATACGCTAAGGTACGTGCCAACAAGTTATGATGCGTGACTGACAGTCAAATGGATTTCCTATTGTAGATTCCCAAGAGGGAAGGTGGAGCGAACTCTCTTAAATACCCAAACCTCTTAGGCTCTTATCGCCTTGGTGACATGAATAAACAACAAGTCCTCCAAATTAGTCCATCACAGTAAGCTTCGAGTAAATGATTATTTAGGTGCCTTCACGACTTTTCCTTATAGAAAGGTAGTGAATGAAGGAAGACACAAAACCATCCTCTAATAATGCCTTTGATTAAACCCCTTTAACCCACGGTAGACACGATTAACTAAATCACAAATCACAATCATTACAAGACATTATTTTCGGGGCCGATTCTCTGTCCCCAGTGGAGTCGCCAGACTGTAGGACACAGAAATCGGCGATGCTGTTCCAGGCTCGCGGCCTAGTCAGAAGTACGGAATAGCCCACGGGGAACTAAACTGGAGAATAATGGAGTCGCCACCCAGTGTGAACTGGGAAAATGATTTAAGGTCGCACTCACCCCTCGCAAGGGAAGACCTCAAACCATTGGGTTCGGAATGGTCCCTTACTTATGCCACTTGTAATGAAAAAATTTGTGCAATAATTTAACCAAGTCTACGCAACCTACGTATACGAGAATGACCTACATCTAAGTGTGCATACAACCTATATCTAAGTTCGCAAGCATAAAAGTAAAACCTATATCTAAGTTTGTATGCATAAATGTAAGTCGGCATAACGGAAAACACACAATAACATACAATAATCTCATGAACATTTTTAATCATCAAACGCGAAAAATAAATAACAACCTAAACATAAACATAAATTAAATTCCTAATGCAAAAAAAATAACTAATCATGATCGGAAATAACCAACTAAATCATACATAAAAAATAAATAACATACTAAACAACTACATCATGCTTAGAAAAATAAATAACATACTAAACGACTAAATCATGCATAAACATTAGATTGGATGAAACAAAATATTGTGTGTCTCTCAAGTGGTACGTGGAGTTGTTTCCCAAGTACAAACCGCACTACCGTCCATTCGGATTCGGCTACGAAATTTACGTCTGGGTTTCCATCTGATATACCACGAGAGATAACACATATTTCATTCATCCCATGGTCATAGCATACACCAATCAACAATACTCATGCGAAGTAAAATAAGAAGATAAATAAAAAAATAAAGGAGAATAAATAAAAAGTGTGCCCTCAGGTGTAACCTCTAAAGTCGTCTCTTGGAAGTGCGCTACACCAATCAACAATACTCATGCGAAGTAAAATAAGAAGATAAATAAAAAAATAAAGGAGAATAAATAAAAAGTGTGCCCTCAGGTCTAACCTCTAAGTCGTCTCTTGGAAGTGGAAGGGTTAATGCTCCGCAACTTTTCCGATTCAATGGTTCGTTGTTTTCCTTCGTTGCCTCACTGTTTGGGCTGCTGTTTTGCTCTGTTTCTGGTCGTTATTTTTATGACTGTTTCGCGGTTTTGAATGCGGTTTTTTGGTGGACTGGTTTGCAGTTTTGAGTGCAGTTCAGGGGTTTTTTCGTGTGGTCTAAAGAGTGCAGGTCAGGGGCTATTTTGCGGGTTTTAGGGTGTAGGTCAGTGGGTATTTTGTGCGTTTTAAAGGGTGCAGGTCAGAGGCTATGTTTGGGGTAATATTTTTCGGTTGTTTCAGGCAGTTTTTGGGGTAATATTTTCGGTGGTTTCAGGCAGTGAATGGGTTGGTTCACGTGAGGGTTTGGCTTTTTTCGTGTGGCAGTTTCTTATTTGTTCGGTTGAGGGTGTTATTTTGTTGCTTTGTATTTGGTCGGTGGGGGCTGTTATCATGTGTGTCTGCGTGGCTGTGGCTTGTGGGCTACGTAGTGAAGGGGGCTGCTAATTTGAGTGTGTTGAAGGGTGTTTCTATCGGTTTGTCAATGGATCTGTGGCATGAGGGGTTTATTGGCTGTGCATGGTGTCAAGGGGAGAGATACATGAGGGGTTTATTGGCTGTGCATGGTGTCAAGGGGGGTTGTGACGTGAGGGGTTTATTTGTGTGAAGTGTGAAGTGGAGGGAGATGGTGCCGAGAGGGTGTCTAGGGCTGGATGTTGAGAGAGATGAGAGTTGCGTATGAATGGCCTGAGGGGTGTCTTATTGCCGTGAGTCTGGAAGGCTTTTAGGGTTTGGCTTTTTGTAGAGAGATGAGAGAGATGGGAGAGGCGTTAGAGAGAGATGAGAGAGATGGAGCTGCTGTTAGGGTTTTTGTTTGTGAGTGCCGTGAGTGAGCTCTAGGGAAAAAAGAGTTGGGTTTGTGCTTCTTTTTATAGGCAATGGTGGAGGTTATCCTTATACGGGTAGGGAAAGAATATTGCAATTATGAGGATATCTTTTAATTTGTGTATTATAAGGAAATGATCTTTTTAATTTAGGGAGGGGATTGTTTTAGTTTAGGAAATAGATTTAATTTAATTAGGATTGTGATTTAATTTAATTAGGAAGGTGATTGATGAGATTTAATTTTGAATCTTTTAATTCGGGAAGGTGATTTATTTGATTTTAACATGTGTTTAATGTGTGGATTTGTTATTTTGGATGTGTTTTAATGGGCTTAGGTGTGAGCTAAGGGGATTTGGGCATGGGTTTGGATCTTTTTGGTGGGCTTGGTGTGTGTTGCGGGGATTTTGGGCCAAGGATGTGTGGATTGCGGGGGTTTTTGGGTCAATGATGTGTTTAAAACAGAGGTCCAACGAGCGAACCCACAGCTAGGCAAACGAATTTAGTCCAACAAGATACTGATTTCTGACTTCTCCCTTCCGACGTCCGTTTCCCGCGGCTTCCAAAACTTAAAGAGGAGTGCCTTCGTAGGAGACTCATCATCGGGACTTATATGCAAAAATGCAGTGCCTACACTAGTGCATATAACATTAACACCATTTACATTGGCTGCTTCGTGATCAGCCTGTGACATATGTTGGCCTTGTGGATTTGGTTGAGTTTGAGATTAGAATTTTCCTTGTTCGTGCACACTCAGAACATTAGTTAACTTAGTGATCTGACTCTTAATCTCCCTATTATCTTCAGCTACCTGAGCTATCAATGACTCAAACCTTTGATTTGTTTTATTCTGGGCTTCCACGAATGCTTTCACTGTATCCTCTAAAGAATTCATAGGAACGGTAGGTATGTGATACTGAGGGGCACTATAACCTCTAGGTGGTGGTGTTTGACTCGGCTGATGAGACTCTTGCTTCCAACTAAAGTTGGAATGGTTCCTCCAACTAGGATTATAGGTGTGTGAGTAAGGTGTGTAAGGCTTCTGGTACGTCCCTAATGCATGGCATTGTTCTTCATATGTCCCTTTCATCTCACCATATACCGGACACTCTTGGGATTCTAGCTGGGCTACTGAATGCATAGTTTTGCTATCTCTGGCTTTTAAGGCTTCTATCTGTTTGGTCAATAGCTCAACTTGTGCCCTAAGACTATCATCTTCCCTAAAGTGGTGTAGGCTTTTGCTAGAAGAATTATGTGTCCTATCAGTGTTGTCTAAGGCATTGGGTTCAGTCCAAGTATGAGATTTCTTAGCTAGGTCATCTAAATACTCGAGTGCCTCATCAGGGTCCTTTCGGATGAACTCACCATTGCACATTGTCTCAACGAATTGGCACTCCCTATGGGCCAGTCCATCATAGAAATAACTTACTAAACGCCAACTCTCATATCCATGGTGAGGGCAACTAGCTAACAACTCTTTATACCGCTCCCACGTTTGATAAAAGGTCTCACTATCTTTCTGGGAGAAGGTAGAGATTTGTCTTTTCAGGGCATTCGTCTTATGGTGCGGGAAATATTTATTAAAGAATGCCTGTGTCATCTCACCACATGTTCCTATTGACCTAGGTCTTAAAGAATAGAACCAGCTCTTAGCTCTATCCTTAAGGGCAAAGGGGAAGAACTTAAGTCTAATTGTGTCGGTAGTCCCAAATCGGTCATGGAAAATAGCTACAACTTCTTCAAACTCCCTAATATGCACGTAAGGATTCTCGTTCTCTAACCCGTGAAAAGTTGGAAGATATTGTATCATTCCAGGCCTAAAGTCTATATGTGGTGCATTAGGGGGGAATATTATGCATGATAGTGTAACTGTGCGAGAGGGATGAAGGTACTCTTCAAGAGTCCTCCTAGGTGGTCTCTCAAACTCACTCAGGGTATGTCTGCTAGATCTAGATGGTGTAGCAAAAAAGTTCTCAAATATATTATCTGGATCTGACTCTGAATCTTCTTGTTCTATTCTAGCAAATCTACCCAATTGATCCATAAATCTAGGCATGCCCTCCAACACAAATAATCAAAGAAACAAAAACAAAATAAAAAAATGAAACTAAAAATTAAAGTCTACTAAAACTAATACTAAAATAAAATAAATAAAATAAACACACAAAAAAAAAATCTAAACAAAAACTAAAATATTAAAAGAAAATAAATAAATGAATAAAATAAATAAAATACTAATAATAAAAATGGGATGAAGTTACCGCTTCGTGTTGACTAAGCAAACCTGCTCATTTTACTTGTAAACTGTCTCCCAGGCAACGTCGCCAAATTTTGATTACGCCAAAAAAATAACTTGCGGTTATCGCAGTATAGTTGAGGTGTCGATTCCTCAGAGAGATGGTTACATGAACTAATTTACTCAAACAAAAACGTAAGCAATAACTAAAATAAAGAAAACGAATAAATTGATAATTAAAGTAAAGATAAATAAAATAATGAAAAGATAATAAAAGAATCAGCAGAGATAAACAGTAAAGCGTCGGGAATCCCTCTTGCATCAAACTCATATATTTAGTTATTAATTCCCGTTATTATTCAGTTGAGGGTTTCACATCCCAAACCAACAACCAGAAAATATTCAATTCTACGCATATTAAATTCTAAGGTAATTAATGATTATTTCTCTATGTTAATAGCGCATAAAAGTCATCGTTACGAGTTATCTAACGTCGATAATATACCCTTAGACAATACTGCAGCAGAAGACCAATACGCAAAACAACTTTACTAGTCACAACTGAGTTCGCAAACCACACATAGAAGAAGCATGACTGAATCTATATGGGATTTGACAAAACACAATCTCTGGGCTAAATATCGTAAGATAATAAAGAACAATAAACATCAATTTTATTAAACGATTAAAAGGTACTTTTAGGAATCAAAAACATAAATAATAGAAATCAAACACAAGAGTTCATCCATAGTTTTGCCTAGGGGATTAGTTCCCTATAAAAAAAATTAAAAATAGCATGGGATTGGAGAGACATATCGTTCTGAATTATCACGGCTCCGCGTCCCGACCTTGCGCTCTGATTTATTCTCTCTCGGCTCGCGGCCCCTGCTTCTCTGCTTTCTGCGTTTTTCATTTTTCCTCCGTTGCGCTGCTCTCTCCTCCTTTATATATATTCACGCACAACAGCAACTCTCGGCTTCACGCCTCTGTTTTTGTTTTCGTAGCCTCTCATCTTAGGCCTCGGCTTTTTAGTGGGACAAGCTTGAGTGTCATATTTTGCAAGTTGCAGTCTCAAGTTGGGCTTGTTATTCTGTGCGGTGTGGGCTATTTTAATTTCTAGGCTATTGCTTCTTTCTCTCTCCTCTGGATCCACGTGAGGAACACGCAGGGGGTGGCTTCCTTTTGTTTCGTTTGGGCTTCTTAGTGGGCTTTGACGTCACTTTCATCTTTCTTTTACCATTGCATGGTTTTATATTATTCAAGCAACAAAACAAGTCATAGGACCCACATGAGCTCTTTCCAGCGCGTGAACTTGGAACTTCTCTGGTTTGTGTTCGGTTTCTTTCCAATTCCTACAAATAGTAAATAATGACGAGAAAAATTATTAAATTAATTTAAATAATGAATACTTTCTAAATTAACATAAAATAAAACTTATATAATAAAATTTAAGATATATTACTAAATACTTAACAATAAACCCGAATAAGTGATGTTTCAAAGTACATTTTCATGCACTTATCACTTGGTCATAAGCTTTTGAAAAACATAATACAAAAACTATTCTCTCTCTTTTCTCTACCATGGCCGAATGGGTTTCTTCTTGGAGGAGAAAATTTTTCTTTCAAAATTTATTCTTGCTAGCACATAAAGGAGTGAATGAAGGTGATAGGGAAACTCACCCAAGTGTTGGAAACACTCAAGAAAGCTTGGAGCTTCCACCTACATCCATGGAAAGTTTTGAAACTCATCCACTCATTGTAAGTATTTTTCCGCAACTTATTTGAATATTCACACACGAATCACTCTTAGAGATCCTTGACATGTTCTAGGAACACTAACAATGGTATTAGAGCGTCCTAAGTTTGATTTGAAAATCTAGGGTTCATATACTTTAATTTGAGATTTTTGCTTGAAGTTTGAAATTGCCCAAATTGGTTGTTGGATTATGTTTATATGATGTTGAATTGAATTTGTACATCTTTGGAATTGAGAAAAATTGATTAGATCAAAAATTCCCAATCCCTTAGACATGGCCGAATGTACCCTAATGTGTGTTCATGGTGATTTTTAAAAACATTAGCAATTGGATGTGTTGGTGGTATGAATTGTATGTTAGATGTTGATTTAATTAGATTGAAATCAAATTGCATGATAATTACTTTGCCATTGTCGTGAACCCTAAGCATGTGTAATGAATTGTTTTGCTTCAATTTGTGTTGTACATGAATTGAAAATGTTGAGCATGATTAATTGATTTAATTAGTGTTTTGGAAACATTAAATTAGTTGATTGATTATGTTAATTGCACTTTAATTGAATTAATATGTAATTTGGAATGATATATTAATTTAATTTGTTGTATTTGGGCTTAATGGGCTTGGTTGTGCCAAGTTTGGTTTATGACAATTGGGTTGGATCCAATTGGGCCTAAAACCATTCCATAAAGTCCAAATATGACAATTGGGCCTTTAAATAATTTAATTGGGCCTAATGGGCTTAAATTGATTTTTGGCAAAAAAGGTGATTCATTAATTGAGCCTTGGCATTTGGGTTTGATCCATATTGGCCAAAGCTCATGCCTTAAGAATTAATTAAAAGCCCATTGGACTTTAATTGAATAGTATTGGATACTAATTGGGCCTTTGAGACCCATAAATATTGGATTTGGAATCCAAGTCTAAAAGACAATATTAAAAGTGTAATTATTTAATTTGAAATTAAAAATGAATTAGTAATGGATACAATTTAAATTGGATTTGAAATTGTAGTTCGATATAATTCAAGAATACGTACTTTGAGTATTTATTCTTAAACGAGTTGGACTCGCGCAAATCAAATCGTTGTTTGAACATTGGATGGCTATTAATTCAAAGATTAATTAATTGAATTGGATTGATTGAATAACCTTCTTTGTGTGAATACATGGATGTATTGTATGAATAATGTATATCAGATGGATATTAGAAGGGTGAGGGTAATTTTGGAAATTATTATAATAAATTTAGAATTTATTAAATTGGACCTGCGTGTCCAGCCTATTATCTCTTTTCTCTTTGTATTTCTCTTCTCACCAATTCCCCTCAATGTATAATGAGGTTTCTTTAGAAGTATTATGTAATTGGGTAGAAGTAAGAATAGTGCTAGCGGGAGAGAGGAAATAGAGAGATTTGTTCTAGGAACAAATTTGTTATATATCCATCCGCATATCATTATTAATTTATTTCGCGCCTTATTATGCTTTTAGAATGCATGCTTAAGGGTGTATGATGAGACCTAATCAAAGATAATAAATTGGTTGCCAATTTACTCGAAAAACCCTCATCAAATATTAAGCGTTTTTCCTTCCATTGAGTGGTTCTCTCTTAAGATCTAAGATTGGCATTGGTTTGTTGGCCAAAGTCAAGACCTTTGTCCATCGCGGATGTGTTTGAACCACGTAAGCTTTGTTACATATCGCGTGTCTTGGGCAGTTGTGACTTGTTGGCCAAAGTCAAGGTCACTTCTTGTTCATCGACCTCGATTACGAAGCTTTCCCACTGTCAATGGGTTGCGCTTAACTAGAATCATTAAGCTTGTTGAGCCAAAGCCAAGGCTTAGTTGATTTAGAGGAAAAAAGGTTAGGAAATATATTGGATATATTTACATATATTGGATATATGTTTCGGACTTGGAGGTCCACCTACTGCATCTAGGAATTGGATGAGATCCAATTGATCTTACAGATCTACCTAGTTAAGTTTCATACAACTTGTTGGCCAAAGTCAAGGCTGTGTGTTATTTATCGGGATTCTAGCCCACTAGGAAACTAGGTTTCCCGAGTACTCCACAGAGGGTTAGAGGCTCGCCGAAAAATAGTGGGAGGCAAGTATTAAATTTGCAATTTCATTTAAATACTTGCCAATACGCGCTCTTTTATTTTAATTTATCGTTGTTATAAATATATTAGTTGGACTAATATTTAATATTACTTTCGTTGAACAGTTAGACTGTACAACACACTACTTTATTTGTAGTTGGTTATATAGTTGGACTATAGTGATCATTACATTTGATTGTACCCGAAATTATTGATTGGATAGTTGGACTATAGCAATCAATATAACTAGAAAGATTAGCGTCAAAGGACATAATCCTAGGTGAAAAATGTCTTTAACGGCGTAATTTTCCAGATTGGGAAATGAATCTCAGGATAGTCCTGGAAGCTGAGAAGTTACCCTATTAGATAGAGAAACCTCTCAGACCTGAGCCCGGAGTTGAGCAAATAGTAGAGCATGAGCTTTAGAAGACTCATTGTGATGATAACTTTAGTGCTCAATCCGTTATGCTTGCCGCAATGACTCCTTAATTTCGTTTTCAGAACAAAGGATTGGATCCTTATAGTATGATGTTGAAATTGAAGGATCTTCACAGATCTAATCTTAGATCTCAGAAGTATGAATTGCAAAAGAAGCTCTTTCGCTCGCGTATGTCAGAGGGTACATCTGTCGAGCACTAGGTGTCTCAGATGATTGCTGACATCGAACAGCTAGGTTAACTGGGCATTACCTACGAGGCCGAGACTTCCATAGATTTGATCTTACAATCTCTGCCCGAATGCTGAGGCAGGTTCATAATGAACCAAGAGAAAACTCTTGGAGAGTTAATGGCTATGCTCAAGGAAGCAGAGCCAGAGCTTCTAAAAAGGCAAGAAGCGTAATGTGCGTCTTACTTCGACATCCCAGAAGGCCAAGGCTTGGCCGAAGGCTTCTGGGGGTGTGAAAAGGGCAAAGGCAAAATCATCATAATCTTCTGGGAAGACAAATGACATATCCCAAGATGTCTGCCTAAATTGTGGCAAACGGGGTCACTAGAAGCGTGACTGCCGTATGGACAAGGTAGACATGAAGGAAATGAAGACGGACAAGGCTCCGGCTTTAGGTATGTTTGTTGTAAATATGTACACTATTGGTTTAAAAAAAAATTGGATTTTTGATACTGGATGTGGTACATATATATGTACTAATGTGCGGGATCTGCTGATTAGCAAGAGACTGGCTTCAGATGAGATTGAACTGCGAGTTAGAAACGGGACGAGAGTCGCTGTTTTGGCCGTGGGAACCTAAGTTTTGGAACTGCCATTTGGGCATGTACTCAAATTAGGAAACTGTTATAATGTACCTAGTTTGACTAGAAACATTATCTTTATATCTAGTTTAACCTGTTGCAGGTATACCTTTATGTTCCAGAACACCGGGTGCTTTGTTTATAAAAATGATATTGAGATATACACATTAGATGTGAATAACAATATTTATATTTTGAATATAAATGAATCTTAAACATATAACATGACAAACAAAAGGCTCAAACTGAATAAATCAGATGAGACTTATTTATGGCATGTTCGTCTGGGACGCATTAACAAGACTCGTATATCCACTCTTTTGAAGAATAGATACTATAGACAGATTTGATCCTAAATCATATGACGTCTGCGAATCTTGTTTATTAGGCAAATTGCTTAAAACGCCTTTTAGCGGTAAATGGTGTATGTGCCACCGAACTGTTTAGCCCTCGTTTATGGTGACGTATGTGGGCCCATGTCTAGCTAGGCTAGAGGTGGTTTTGAGTACTTCTTAACCTTTACGGATGTTACATCGCGTTATGGTTATGTGTATCTTATGACACACAAATCAAAAACTTTTGATATATTCAAAGAGTTTCGACACGAAGTAGAAAAACAGACGGGAAAAAGTATTAAGATATTACGGTTGGACCGTAGTGGAAAATACTTGAGCAATAAGTTTCTCGATTACTTGAAAGAGTATAGTATTCTTTCACAGTGGACTCCTCTCGGAACACCTCAATTGTGTGGTGTGTCCGAACGGAGAAACCAAACTTTGTTGGACATGGTAAGGTTAATGATGAGTCACTCTGAGCTACCAATTTCCTTCTAGGGATACGCATTGAACAATGCAATACTTATTTTGAATAAGGTTCCGTCAAAGTCTGTTGGACAGACTCCATATGAAATATGGACAGGAAAGAAACCAGATTTCTCATTCCTGATGATTTGGGTATGCTGGGCATATAATTAAACGTTTGGATGGTACCAAACTAAAACCCAAATCGGATAAGTGCCCATTTGTAATTGGTTATCCTAAGGAAACTAATTCCACAACTCACAAGAGAACAAAGATATTTGTTGCTCTCCATGCGGTTTTCCTAAGAGGAATACCTAAATGCAGTGATAAGTGGGAGGAAAGTAGAACTAGATGAAAATTAGGGTAATACTGTTCCTGGCACCGATCCCCTTACGGAACATGAACAGTTCATCATAGATGAATCTGTACCACAATCTTCTAATACACAAGGACCGCGTAGGTCGGAGAGAGTCAGGAAACAACCTAAGAGGTAAAGGTTTCTGATCTCACTTCATGTAGATGTCAATCTTATTGAGGAAGACGAACGGACTACATATGAGGAAACGATACAAGGTATCGACTCCAGTTTATGGCAAAGTGCCATGAAGTCCGAAATGAATTCCATGTATACAACCAAGTTTAGATACTGGTTGATGTACCAGAAGGCATTGTGCCTATTGGTAGCAAATAGGTCTTCATGGTGAAGACAAACATGGATGGCAACATACAAACGTACAAAACTAGGCTTGTAGCGAAAGGGTATCGTCATCAACATGGTGTCGATTACGACGAAACCTTTTACCCGTTGCCATGATTAAATCCATTCGGATAATGCTTGCAAATGCTGCATATTTCGTTTATGAAATATAGCAGCTGGACGTCAAAACCGCTTTCCTTAACGGAAACCTTTTGGAGGATGTTTACAACAACCTGGCGGTTTTTTCGTACCATAATAAGCAAACAAGGTTTGCAAGTTAAATCGATCCATTTATGGATTGAAGCAAGCATTGCGTTCTTGGAACCAACATTTTGATGAGATCATAATGGTATATGGTTTCATTCAAAACGAAAATGATTCTTGTGTATATAAGAAGATTAGTGGGAGTGCACTGACATTTGATGTCCTATACATTGATGATGTATTATTTCTTTGAAATAACATTCCCATGTTACCAATCGATGAAAGCTTGGCTTTCATTAAAATTCTCAATGAAATACTTGGGAGAGGCAACCTTTATTCTAGGAATAAGGATCTACTGGGATAGATCTAAAAGTGTTGGCACTCTCTGAGAACCCGTACATTGAAAGATATGTACGCGAACTGGTGTCTCATATGCTTTGAGCATATGGAGTCACAATCAGACCGATCCAGGTGATGGTCACTGGATTGATGTTAAGAACATCCTTTAGTATCTTAGATGAATTAAGGATGCTTTCTTAATTTATGGAGAATGAGAGCTTGAGGTGATTGGGTTCACCAACGCAAGTTTCCTAACCGATAAAGATGACTGTAAGTCGCAATAAGGGTACATATTTTGTTTGAACAACGGAACAGTGAGCTGGAAATCTTCCAAGTAAGATACTGTTACCGATTCAACAAAAGCGGAATACATTACTGCAGCTGAGGCAGCAAAAGAAGTATTTTTGGATCTATAAAATTCCTAATTAGATTAGGAGTAGTTCTGTTAGCAGCTGAGCTGGGCTACATCGCAGGCTAAAGAATTACGGTCTCATCAACGATCTAAGTATGTACTTCAACGGTTTTATATGATTCGTGAGATCATACATCGTGGCGATGTGGTGATCTAATAAATCACATCAGATGATAACCTTGCAGATTCGCAGACGAAAGCGATATCTCAGCATAAGCATGAACGACCCGTACATAGTTCAGGTGTTAGACACTTGAGTGATTGGCTATAGGCCAAGTCGGAGATTGTTGGACAATTATGACCCATAGCATCACTATTTTGTAAAGGACATGGTGTTCTTGTACAAAACTAACTATGTGACAAAGGAAATTGCTATTTTATCATTTGTAATTGGATTACCTAGATATATAAATGATAAAAGTCCTTATGATTAGTCCCGAATTAATAAGATATGAGACAATATTAATCCACGAAAGGTTTAATCATTAAATATCCATAGTCATAGTATTATCGAGACTGGACATCGATAATGCGGAATAGGCTAGTATTGCACTTGTGCTCATTATGGAAGCGTAACGACATAGTTCTCATATATTTAAGTATTGGATACTTATGCAAGTGTCATAGGAGGTTCTATTTACCGATGATATGGGAATAGCTTCGCTCTGGATAGACCCCTCGAAATCGCATTGGTAGTATGGCTATGTGTCTATGGGAATCCGAATCAGGGTAGGTGTATTTGGTCTTAACCTGAGACTTGCATCGCTAATAATTGTGACAATCATTATACTTTGGTTTTGGACGTCCCGGGCTTTAACAGGTTATGTGTACACCTCTTTTGGGTATACAGAGAATCGTAGTGTATTGGGTGTGATGTTAAGATGGAAGTATCACTTCAGTCATATGGAGATTATGATCACGCAGGGATACGAAACTGATACTCTTAAGTACTGCAGTCATCGGGATAATATGACTAGGTCATGATTATCCGATTATAGAGACTAGTTGTCAGTGATTGACCGACGTAAAAACACACGTATAACGCAAGCGCACGTATCGTTCAAGTAGTGTAAAAATATCGATCCCACAAGGACTTAATTCCTACTGTTATTATTAATTATTGGTACTATTTATTTACAGGTATCTAATTATAGGGAGAAGGAAATTGATTGCTTTTGGTTGGTTGAATGGGATTTGCTAATTAAAATAAAAACAGACTCAAAAGAAAATACTAAGGAAAATAAAATAAAAGACTCAAAGATCTAGGGTCGTGACTCCGCACAATATTATTATAAAGATGAATTGATTCTCTTACATATGTGTAATAAATCAGTTTGCTAACCTGGAACACGAAAATATGCAAAAGCCTCTGTCGATGGTCAGACGCAAATACCCAGTATAACCCAATTGAACCATGTGTCTATGTCAACCAAATTACCTGGATTCATTAAGATTAAGTTCCAATTATGGCTACCCCCGCCCGACAGGTATATGTCTATCCTATAAGGAAATCTATTAAAGGGTTATCTATCCTCAAGGAAGATCGTGGACTATTGAATCTAAGGCTGAAACCTAAAATCCCTATGTCTAGTTCTTTTTAAGTTTACCACATCAATCTTATTGGTGATCAGACAACAAGAAGCATTAAGCTTAAGACTCAATAAACAAACTAAAGATTTACCTAATAAATAATTAAATCAATTATTAAGTGTGAATATTGTGTTTCATCACTTCCCTAGAATAAAATAAAATGCTGGGGGATAAGGGATCCACTTTTAGAAATCTCAAATTATTATAATATGGAAATTGCCAGTATTATCCAATTAAGTTGAACAAGCCATAAAGACGGTGTTATTATTTATCCATAAACCAGCCATATAGGCGGTAATTATCTGTCACCTAAAGACCAGCCATATAGGCGGTGTCACATTATGTTACATAATTAAAACCAGTCATTAAGGCGGAATCAACTTTTAATTCATATTATTAAATCACAATTTCCATATTATAATTGAAGTGAGATTAATCTACCTTTACTATTTTTAATTTAGAAATCTCCCTTATTATAATATATAAATTTGCGTGATAATTACCAACCAGCCATATAAACGGTATCCTGATTAAGTCAAATTAATAATTAATTACCAACCGACCAATCAGGCGGTATCCACATTAAGTCAGGTTAAAACCAGTTTAAAAATAATTACCAACCGACCAATATAGCGGTATCCTTATTAATTCAGGTTTTAAATAATTTATATATTATAATTAAGGGAGATTAATCTAAATTATAAAAGTAAAAAGCTTCACCTTTATCCCAGCAGTAAATCAACTACTGAACATAAAAGAACAAAAAGAAAATAAAATAAAATTTTATTACAAAAAGTAAAATAGCATAATTGAAAATACTAAAAGTAAAAATGCTTAATTTAAATTACAAAAAGTTAAACACACAAGATGCAATCCTTAAAGTCCTTACAAAACTCAAGGAAGACATGATTTGAATTCTGAAATCGAGCTGAATTTATAGGCGTCAGTAGGGGGTCGGCGTCGCGACACGCAGGTCGCGTCGTGATGCGCATAATTGTCGACGTGGCACACAGAGAGCTCGACACGTGGGATTCTGGATAAGGTGATAAGGTGACACGTGGCAAGGCGGCTGGGAACTGAATGATTGAGCTGATGTGGCGATGACGTGGCGACATGTGGCGAAAGGGATTGTCGGCACCATAAGATTGTGACACGTGGCTTGCTGTGATTTGTTGATGATGACGTGGCATTTTGACTTGGTCAACTGGTGTTGCGGACGCTTACGTGGATTGACATGTGGCGCCACGTGGTGATGGCGACTGTCGGGACCGTAGGATGATGACACGTGGTACGGCGCACGTTAGCAAAGTCAAACTTCTCAGATTCTGACTTGTGGACCCGACGCACGTTAGCATTGTTCGGCGCACATTAGGCGTCGCGATGCCTAGGACTTGCGCGTCGCGACGCGCAAACTGACGAAAATGCCATTTTGTCCAATTTTCACTGTTTTGACCCCAAATCACCTCCAGAATGTCCTGAAACTTTATTTATCTACAAAATAACACAAAACACATCAAAATATTCACAAAACTCAAGAAACTATACAAAATATTAAGTTAAATGAGTGGGAAATAGTGATATAATTACCACTCATCACACCCCCAAACCTAACATTTTGCTAGTCCTCGAGCAAAACATAGAATAAAATAACATAAACATCTTTAAAATAAAATTTAACTAAGCCACTTTCGTAGGGATCACGGTTGCATTTAGCGTATGCAACAAGCCTTTAAACCCCTAGGTGTCCCTAGTGGATGACTTTCAGTCTCGTGAGTGTTTACAGTAATGATACCCACAAATATTTTACAAAAGTAAGAAGGTAGTGAAACTAATGCACACAAAAGCAAAAAGACAAGCGAAAAGAGAATAAAGAAGTTAGTGACTAATCAGGTGAAACTTCTATTCCAAGTTACTAGTTGTTTTCTTTCTTTCTAAATTACTGAATAAGTAAATTTTCCGATTATATTTACCATTCTCCATATACACAGCCAACAAAATATTAAACAACTCATTTTTGCCCATAACAGTCATAAGTGCAGTTGATAAGAGAGTAATATTTTTGTCCTAAAGTTTTATAAGAATTCACACCTTTTTGTAGCAATGGAATAAGTTTTCTGATTTTTCTGATTTTTTCTTTGATTTTTGATTTTTTTATTTATATACAATATCTTCCATCTATGTAGGGAGTGTTGGGTCGGTGGCTCCCAAACAAGTTGGCTTTAGGGCACCAGGTGTTAAGACACCCCTACTGACTTAATTACTCAACTTCAGATATATATATTTTTGCAGCATTTTTGATCCATGTAGCGAGCTTTGGGCCAGTGGCTCCCAAACCAGTTGGTTTTAGGGCACTAAGTGTTAAAACACCCTTACAGACTTAATAACTCGGATCTCAGACGTTTTTTTTTACTCCATCAGTTTTTGAGATGCTTCCTCCAATTAAAATAGAGCACTGAATATTACAAACTTTTCAATTTTAGATCATGTCCGTATGTTACCATGCATGTTGATAATATCTGCCAACTGAGCATATGAAGATCCATTTTAGTCAGTATTATGGAGAATTCACAAATTAAATAATTCAAAAGGAAATAAACAAAAATTAACTTGTTTCGAAATAGGTTTAGATACGTCTCAGGAGTGAAAACTCCTTACTCAGCTATCTCTTACCAATTTCACATTTTTTAGTCAAAATAAAAACACAAAAATGCAAAATATTTTTGTAATTTTTGAAATTTTTTCAATTTTCTGTATTTTTCGAAAAATTTTTGGAATAAAAACAACACACAACTAAAAAAAAAATACTGATCAACTAATTATCTCCCCCAAACCTAAATGAGACATTGTCCCCAATGTCTTAAACAATAGAAGAAGAGTTTAGAAGATAGTACCTGGTTAGCTGAAATTCTACACGAAAAGTTAAAGGTTAAGATCCAGATTAATCCGACGCCTCTTACCATGATCGTCTTCAGACCAATTTATCTTTGAAAGGATAGGGTCAATTTGTGGTTCATAGGCTAAGATTTGGTCAATTAGATCCGGAGCAGTTCTGGCACTGAAGAGGAGTTCTTTTAAAGGTTTTGAAACGAACCCATTTCTCCAGGCATTATTAAGAAACACACAAAGAAAATCATAAAATCCATCAACGTTAAACAGCCCAATTGGTTTCTAGTGTATGTTCAAGTTCACCCAAGATAGCACTATAAAAATTTCCTCCAATGTACCCAAGCCACCTGGCAAAGTAATAAAAGCATCAACACAGTTAATCATTTCTACCAGTCGTTCGGACATACCTGGCACGATTAACTCTTCTCCGTTTGATGGTCCAATAAGATTTGCCTCTGCCAAGGGTTTTGGGATGATTCCTAAAACTTGACTGCCTCCTTCCTGTACGGCCTTTGAAACGATCCCCATTAGTCCAAGATTGCCTCCGCCATACACTAAGTGCATATTCCTTACAGCTAAGACTCGACCCAATTCCTGTGCTGCTTCTACGTATTGTGGCTTAGTACCAACACTAGTACCACAAAACACACAAATGTTTTCAACTCGTCTTCTTGAAGTGGCTTCCATGTTTTACTCTGGATGTCTTCAAAAGTGCAATGACGAGTTGAATTTATAACACCTGAAAAGGGTGAGTAATAATAGCACTAGTATCTTCCAAAGGACGATTGTTAGCTAAACAATAAAAGAAATCGTGAAAGGTCAAAAAGTCTGGATTCTGTCTACGAAAATAAAGATAATTACAACAGAAAAGCAAATCAAAGCAATAATTAAGGCAACAGAATTGTGTACGTAATACGCCATTCGCTTTGTATAAATTCATTAGGATACGTCTCAAGAATTCATTCTTTACTCAGCCATCACAAATGAATTAGCTCTCTTCTTTGTGATTTCCAAACACTATTCCTTCTATATTATGCTTTGGTTGAGCTTTTCCCTACAAAAATAACACATGAAATTAAAAACTCTACAACATGTATACACAAAATATAAAAATAGAAATTACAACAAAGTGCATGGGTTGCCTCTCTGCTAGCGCTAAATTTTTCGTCTTCAGCCAGACGTGACTGAAATCCATCTGTCAAGGAGGTTTTAGCGTCATTTTGGATGTCCGATTAAAGACAATCCCGTGTGCATTGCTTTTGAAGGGTCTCTTCCAACGGTAAAGGGGCAAAAAATATTTTGTCCTATTCAGTGCTTGTGCCACCTTTTTAACCTTTGTTGATCTAGTGGTTCCTGAAAAGAAAGAAAGAAAATTAGGAGGTCTTGTATGGTGCTTGACTTGGAATGAGAGTTCCATTCTGTCAAGCTTCTGGGTGATATTTTGATTTGTACTCCCCAAAACAGTGATGTTTCACCTGAATGCTCTGGATCTTTAATAAGTTCAGACATTTGCTCATCTATTTGCTCTGCTTCTTGCTCCACCTTTTCTTCACAGATGTATTTTAGAATTTCCGCGTTCAATTCTTCATCTGTCATCTGTGAAATGCATGCTCCAGAAGTATCAACGTGAGGATGTAAAGATGTGTCTAACATTAGATATTCATCCTCTGAGGCTGATGTGATTGGCTCAGATAGATCTTCTTCAAACATTTGTGTAAAGCATTCTCCAAGATCTTCATTTTGAGGATGGAAAGTTTCATCCTCCATTGTTGGTGCAGTTGGTACAAATAGCTCAGCTTTTTTATCCTCGTCAGAGTCAGAAGAATAATAAAAATCAAATTGAGACTTTGTTGGTTCAGACTCCTGAACTGATACCTCTGATTCTTGATATTGCTCAGCCTCGTCCTCTATTATGATTTCATGATGAATCTCAGGATATTCGAAGGCTTCTTCAGTATTATTTGAATTTGCTCCGTGAGATATGTGATTCAGGTTGTCTGTTAATTGTCTAACTTGATCTGTCATCCTCTGTATAGACACCGCTTGACTCTGAATTTGTGCATCAAATTGAGCTTCCCGTTCCTCGAGCCAATCTTTGAGCATGTCAATCAACTGATCTTCCTCTGATCGTTCTGGTTCTTGATGAAGATTGTAGATGAATGGTGGATAAGATGGAAAGTATGATGGTTCTTCGTACCTTGAATGATTCCAATAATTCTGCCACTCTGAAAGGTATATACATTGATCGCTCGAGTAGTTACCATCACATATTACACATCTCTTTATTTCGTTCTGTTGAGCAAATGTAGAATTGCTTGATTCTGACATCCAGTGATAGTTGTTGGGCCGGACAACAGGTCTCAGTAAAACAGACTGTTGCTCCCAGATTTGGGGTGTATCTTCTAGTAAATCTCGTAATCTCTCAATCTCCCAATAATGTTCCATTTTTCAATCACCTGAAAACAAAAGAAAGAAATAAAAATTACAGATAAAAATAAAGAAAATTAGATACAAGTAAATTAGATAGCTTCAAAATTAATAACTCAAGAAAAATAAGTCCCCGGCAACGGTGCCAAAAACTTGACCGGCGTAAAGACACACGTATAATTCAAGTAGTATAAAAATATCGATCCCACGAGGACTTAATTCCTACTGTTGTTATTAATTATTGATACTATTTATTTACAGGTATCTAATTATAGGGAGAAGGGAATTGATTGCTTTTGGTTGGTTGAATATGGATTTGCTAGTTAAAATAAAAACAGACTCAAAAGAAAATACTAAGGAAAATAAAAGAAAAGACTCAAAGATCTAGGGTCGTGACTCCATACAATATTATTATAAAGACGAATTGATTCTCTTACATATGTGTAATAAATCAGTTTGCTAACTTGGAACACGAAAATATGCAAAAGCCTCTGTCGATGGTCAGACGCAAATAACCAGTATAACCCAATTGAACCATATGTCTATGTCAACCAAATGACCTGGATTCATTAAGATTAAGTTCCAATTAAGACTACCCCCGCCCGACAGGTATATGTCTATCATGTAAGGAAATCTATTAAAGGGTTATCTATCCTCAAGGAAGATCGTGGGCTATTGAATCTAAGGCTGAAACCTAAAATCCCTATGTCTAGTTCATTTTAAGTTTACCATATCAATCTTATTGGTGATCAGACAACAAGAAGCATTAAGCTTAAGACTCAATAAACAAACTAAAGAATTACCCAATAAATAATTAAATCAATTATTAAGTGTGAATATTGTGTTTCATCACTTCTCTAGAATAAAATAAAATACTGGGGATAGAGGATCCACTTTTAGAAATCTCAAATTATTATAATATGGAAATTGCCAGTATTATCCAATTAAGTTGAACCAGCCATAAATGCGGTGTTATTATTTATCCATAAACCAGCCATATAGGCGGTAATTATCTGTCACCTAAAGACCAGCCATATAGGCGGTGTCACATTATGTTACATAATTAAAACCAGTCATTAAGGCGGAATCAACTTTTAATTCATATTATTAAATCACAATTTCCATATTATAATTGAAGTGAGATTAATCTACCTTTACTATTTTTATTTTAGAAATCTCATTTATAATAATATATAAATTTACGTGATAATTACCAACCAACTATATAGGCGGTATCCTGATTAATTCAAATTAATAATTAATTATCAACCGACCAACCAGGCGGTATCCTCATTAAGTCAGGTTAAAACCAGTTTAAAAATAATTACCAACCGACCAATATAGCGGTATCCTTATTAAGTCAGGTTGTAAATAATTTATATATTATAATTAAAGGAGATTAATCTAAATTATAAAAGTAAAAAGCTTCACCTTTACCCCAGCAGTAAATTAACTACTGTACATAAAAGAACAAAAAGAAAAGAAAAGAAAATTTTATTAAAAAAAAGTAAAATTGCATAATTAAAAATACTAAAAGTAAAAATACTTAATTTAAATTACAAAAACTTAAACACACAAGATGCAATCCTTAAAGTCCTTACAAAACTCAAGGAAGACATGATTTGAATTCTGAAATCGAGCTGAATTTATGGGCGTCAGTAGGGGGTCGGCATCGCGACGCGCAGGTCGCGTCGCGACGCGCGTGAATGTCGACGTGGCACGCAGAGAGCTCGACACGTGGGATTCTGGATAAGGTGATAAGGTGACACGTGGCAAGGCGGCTGGCAGCTGAATGATTGAACTGACGTGGTGACACGTGGCGAAATGGATTGTCGGCACATAAGATTGTGACACGTGGCACGTTGTGATTGGTTGATGATGATGTGGCGATGACGTGGCATTTTGACTCGGTCAACTGGTGATGTTGACGCTGACGTGGATTGACATGTGGTGGAACGTGGTGATGGCGACTGTCGGCACTGTAGGATGATGACACGTGGCACGACGCATGTTAGTAGATCGGTTGTGATGGTGACACGTGGCACGGCGCACGTTAGCAAAGTCAAACTTCTCAGATTTTGACTTGTGGACCCGGCGCACGTTAGCATTGTTCGGCGCACGTTAGGCGTTGCGATGCCTAGGACTTGCGCGTCGCGACACGTAAAATGATGAAAATGCCCTTTTGTCCAATTTTCACTATTTTGGCCCCAAATCACCTCCAGAATGTCCTGAAACTTTATTTATCTATAAAATAACATAAAACACATCAAAATATTCACAAAACTCAAGAAAATATACAAAATATTAAATTAAATGAGTGGGAAATAGTAATATAATTACAACTCATAAGTGATCCGCTATATGCTTCGTACGGGGTAGACACAATTCAAGCCCCAAGCCTAGCATGTGACATCCGATACTGGATCATAATACACAACACTACGTATACTACGCCTGACAAAGATCTTGTATTCCGTAGAAGAATATTTCTGGAGAATTGGGTAGACACGGTGCTTTGCTAGAAGCCAATCATGTCTTGTAAATCGGTAGGAACGTGGTACCGGGTACGCACGTGTTTAGATAGTCCGATGACCGTATTTACTGCCAATATATCCAGGGATCTCTTGGGTCGCTTCCCAAAGATTCACCGATGACATTTGACTTGAACAATATTAATCTGGGATTAATTATGAGAGTGAAAGTTAATCTGGGATTAATTACGACAAGAATTAATCTGTGATTAATTAACAGAGAGAAAATTAATCTGGGATTAATTCAACTAGAAGAGAGAGAACGTGATTAATTTGGAATTAATCGGAAAAATAAATTTAATAGTTAAATTGGATTTTACTATTTAATTTATTTATTTGGGCTAAAATTAATATATTAGATATATTAATTGAAATTAGATTTCAATGCGGAATTAAAATTGGATTTTAATTCGTGTGAACGAATTAATTTAGAATTAATTCGTAAGCGACTTTCGTAATAATTTTACGAGGCATTATTATTTAATTAAATTGGATTTAATTACGTCGCGATGGAAAATTCGTTTATGAATTAAACGAACCCGAGCCCGAAGTGTGTTGTGCAAGCCCACTTGAATTTTGAATTTAAAGTGGGGCCCACCAACTTACATCACTAGTCATTCTAATTGATGGAAGTGAGTGAATGCATTTAATGCATTTCTTTTCAACACAATTTTTCTTTTGCTTTTGGAAAGCATATACACACTTTTGTGAGTTGACTTGCTCATAAGCTTTTGAAAAACAAAACACAAAAACTCTTCTCTGTCTTTTCTCTACCATGGCCGAATGGGTTTCTTCTTGGAGGAGAAAATTTTTCTTTCAAAATTTGTTTTTGCTAGCTCATAAAGGAGTGAATCAAGGTGATAGGGAAACTCACCCAATTGTTGGAAACACTCAAGAAAGCTTGGAGCTTCCACCTACATCCATGGAAAGTTTTGAAACTCATCCACTCATTGTAAGTATTTTTCCGTAACTTATTTGAATATTCACACACGAATCACTCTTAGAGATTCTTGGCATGTTCTAGGAACACTAACATTTTCATGGAGAAATTCCTCCAAAGAAAACATGGAAAATTTACAAAGTTTAGCTTGGTATTTATAGGAGAATCTAAAGGCTTCCACCAATTTCTCCACCAATTGCTCCACCAAACATGGCACCAAACATGACATCAAACATGGCACCAAACATGGTACCAAATATGGCACCAAATCCTCCACCAAACATGCAAGCATGTTTGGTGGAAGTTTGATAATTTTTATTTTATTTATTTTATTTTATATTTTGAAAATGACTATAGTAATTACACAAAATATACTGGATTATTTATCAATTTTGGTCTTGCAAACTTCAAAATTCGAAAATATTTAAAACTTCAAAGTTGTAGATATTTGTGTCTTCTTTAATCTGGAATATGAATCAGCTCAATCGGATATCGGATGAAAAGGTTATGGCCAAAATACCAAAATTGCGCAAAATTGGAATTTAGAATTGCACTTCGTGACGCGTATAGTAAATTTCCGTTTTTGCCATTTTTTGCTCCAGATTTCATCGTTTTTGCCCCGAGTTGATTCCATTAAGTCCCGATACTTTATTTATCTGCAAAACACATCAAAATACATCAAAACATTCATCAAATCCGATAAACTAAACAAAATATTAGGTAAAAGGGGTGGTAAATATTGATATATTTCCCGCTTATCACACCCCCAAACCTAACATTTTGCTAGTTCTCGAGCAAAACAATAAAATAAAATAAACAATTAAAATTAAACTAAGCCACTTTCGTAGGGATCACGGTTGCATTTACCATATGCAAGAAGCCTTTAGCATATGCAACAAGCCTTTAAACCCCTAGGTGTCCATAGTGGACGAGTTGTAGTCTCGTGAGGGTTTACAGCGACGATACCAACAAACGTATTATAAAAGTAAAAAGATAGTAAAACTAATACACACAAAAGCAAAAAAAAAAAAGAGAAAAGAGAATAAAGAAGTTATTGACCAAACATGTGAAACTTCTTATCCAAGGTAATAGTTGTTTTCTTTCTTTCTAAATTACCGAATAAGTAAATTCTCCGATTATTTTTACCATTCTTCATACACACATCGAACAAGATATTAATCAAGTCATTGTGCCCACAATAGTCACAAGCATAGTTGAAAAGAGAGTAATATTTTTGTCCTAGAGTTATATCAGAATTCACACCTTTTTTTAGCAATGAAATATTTTTTTTCTGATTTTTTTATTTATTTATATACAATATCTTCCATCCATGTAGCAAGTTTTGGGTCAGTGACTCCTAAGCTAGTTGGCTTTAGGGCACTAGGTGTTAAGACACCCTTACAGACTTAATTACTCGGATTTCAGATATCTCTCTCTATATTTTTTAAATAAAGAAAACAACATCTTCAATTCATGTAACGAGCTTTGGGTCAGTGACTCCCAAACCAGTTGGTTTTAGGGCACTATGTGTTAAGACACCTCTACAGACTTAATTACTCGGATTTCAGATGTTTCTTTTTATTTTTATAATATCTTTGATCCATGTAGCGAGCTTTGGGCCAGTGACTCCCAAATCAGTTGGCTTTAGGGAATTATGTGTTAAAACACCCCTATGGACTTAATGACTCGGATCTCAAATATTTTTTTTATCCCATCGCTTTTTTAGATGATTCCTCCAATTAAACTAGAGCACTGAATATTACAAACTCGTCAATTACTTCTCATGTCCATATGTTACCATGTAAGTTGATAATACCTGTCAACTGAGTATATGAAGATCCATTTTAGTCAGTTTTATGGAGAATTCACAAATTAAATAATTCAAAAGGAAATAAACAAAAATTAAATTGTTCCGAAATAGGTTGAGATACGTCTGAGGAGTGGGAATTCCTTACACAACTATCTCACCTGATTAATCAAATTAAAAACACAAAAACACAAAATATTTTTTTGATTTTTTGTAAAATTTTTCATTTTTTTTGAATTTTTGACTAAAAATAAAACAATAAAAACAAGATACAAATTAACTATTCCCCTCCCCCAAACCTAAATGAGACATTGTCCCCAATGTCTTAAAAAGTACAAGAAGAGATTAGAGAATAATACCTGGTTAGCTGAAATTCTACGTCTTAAGAGAAAATTAAAGGTTATGATCCAGATTTAGCCGACGTTTCTTACCACGATCATTATCGGACCAATTAATCTTGGAAATGATAGGGTCAATTTGTGGTTCAAAGGCTAAAATTTGGTCAAATAAATCATGGGCAGTTCTGGCAGTGAAGAGGAGATCTTTTACAGGTTTCGACACGAACCCATTTCTACGGGCATCATCAAGAAATACACAAAGAAAATCATAAAATCCATCAACGTTGTACAGTCCAATCGGTTTATGGTGTATGTTCAGGTTTGCCCAAGATAACACAGTAAAAATTTCATCCATCGCGCCCAAACCACCTGGCAAAGCAATAAAAGCATCAGCACGGTTAATAATTTCTACCAGTCGTTTAGACATACCTGGCATGATCAGTTCCTCTCCGTTTGATGATCCAATCAGATTCGCCTCCGCCAAGGGTTTTGGGATGATTCCTAAGACTTGACCGCCTCATTCCTGTACAGCCTTTGAAACGATCCCTATAAGTCCAAGATTGCCACCGCCATATACTAAGTGCATATTTTTTTCAGCTAAGACTCGACCCAAATCTTGTACTGCCGCTACGTATTGTGGCTTAGTACCAACACTAGTACCGCAAAACACACAAATGTTTTCAACTCGTCTTCTTGATGTGGCTTCTATTTTAACTATGGATGTCTTCAAAAGTGCAATAATGAGTTGAATTTATAACTCCTGAAAAGGGTGAGTAAAAATAACAGCACTAGTACCTGCCAAATGACAATTATTAGTTAAACAGTAAAATAAATCGTGAAAGGTCAAAAAGTCTGGATCCTATCGGAGAAAATAAAATAAAATAAAAACAAATCACAATTATTAGGAAAAGATAAAGAGATATAATATTTACAGAAAGCAACAGCTTGAATGACGTCTATGCGTCAGGGACAAGCTTCCCATCCAATTTTCTTATAAATTGGCAAACAGGGTCTTTTGAGTCAGATTCCCGAGACTTAATTGTTGTCTTTCTTTTCGAAATTGTGTATATAACATATGAATTGCATGATGCACATATCCACTGCAATGCGTCTCAAGAGTCTTAGATATGTCATCCAAAAACTCCTTACTCAAGCCATCCCTAATGAATTTAATTTTATCTTCACGGTTATCAGACACCATTCCTAAAGAACGACAACGAGTATTACATGTCATACGAGCACATTTATAACAAACACCCATTCTTTTAGCTCTTCTCTTTTTAGCATAGGTGCTTCTTCCTAAACCAGGCAGATGAGAAATAAAAGAGTCAAAAGACTTACCTGCCAATCGGACCCGTGCTTCAATAATCCAACGAATGTCAGTAGGAATACCTTTTATCATCAGGAGTCTTATCTGTTCCAAGCGAGCTTTGTAGACTTTCATCAGAGAATTTTGAGGGAGAGAAGTGTAGAAACTTGCATTTTTTCATGAAAGCCCAATGATGAGCCTCGTATGAAGGCACTACCCGATAATTCGCGGGAAACAGACGTCGGAAGGAAAAAATTAAAAATTAATACATCAATAAATTTAACTCGCTAATTGGCCTCGGATTCACTCGATTAATCTCTGTTTTAAAATATTAAGCCTCGGCCCAAAACCCGATCACCCATCCAAAGCCCATTTCGCCCAAGCCCAATCCAAAAATAATTAAAACATTTAAAACACATGTCACAAATTAAATTAAATCCAATTAAATCCAATTAAATTAAATTAAATCCAATTAAATTAAATCAAATCCAATTAAAATCAAAATAATACCCTTCCTAATTAAATCAAATCCCCCTCCTAATTTAATCCAATCACATCCCAAATTAAAGAAATTTCCAACCAAAGATATGAATATTATTTCCTTAAATAATTAAATTAAATAGACCCATAATTGATTGATTGATTTGTTCCATTTTTAAGTCATGCACACACAAGGAAACCCTAACATGCACTATTATATAAAGAAAACACAAAAACCCTAATGTCCATTGGCTCTTCACACACGGAAAAGCTACAAAAAATAATAAACCCACTTACTCTCTCGCCCCCCTCTCTGATCAGCTCACAAAAACTCGGCAATCACCCAAAAAAACTCCCACGCAACAAAACCTACTCGTCTCACCCACACCACAAAAAAAAAAGATAAACCCTAGATACCTCTCTCTATCTCTTTCTATCACCATTCACTCTCTCTCACTTCCTCTTTCATTCGGAAACCCTAGCTCTCTCCTCATACACGCCATGAACAAGTAGACCTCACACACGCTATGAACAAACACAAACAAAAACAATACACAAAGCTCTCACTCTCTCTCGACTCACACATCAACCTAATAAAAAAACCAACACCCTCCACTGACTAAACACAAAAGCCGAGCACTCCTCAAACACACAAAAATGAAACACACATGCACAACCCTTCCTATCACGAGACAAAAAAACAAATAACCCACCAACCAAAGATAGACACGGCAAGACACTTCCCAAACACGTGAACCCAGCCACTCCTAAGCCTTCAACCACGTGAACCAACCCCTTCACTGCCATGAAACCAACAGCTCCAAAACTGAGCCCAAACCAGTCCAAGAAAACAGTCCCTGAAACACCAAAAACAGTCCCAAAATACAGCCGAAATAGTTAACCAAAATAGCCTTTAAAATAGTCCAAATATCACCCCCAAAACAGTGAACAAATAGGACGAGCAAGACTGCAGTAAAAAATAGTGAAGGAAATAGAGAAAACGGCTGTGAAAACAGCGGAACAACGAAGGAAAATCTTGAACCAGAAAACCAGGAAATAACGGAGCATTAACCCTTCCAGCGATGACATAACGCACTTCCGAGGAGCATCTTAAAAGGTAAGACCTGAGGGCCCCCCTTTTTATTATTTATCTTTTAATTTATTCTTTGTCGATCATTCACATGCATCGTTGTGTTTTACGTATGGTTTCATTTGTGTTGGGTTGATGATTGAGTGTTATCTCTTGCGGTATATTGGATGGAAACCCAGACGTAATTTCCGTAGCCGAATCCGAATGGACGGTATTGCGGTCTGTACTTGGGAGAAAACTCCATGTACCGCTTGAGGAACTTTCAAGCATGTGTTTCATTTTGGTATTTAATTTCGTGTTTGTTGTTCCGCTATTTATTTTCTATGTGTTGTTTCTTTCTTTATGTATTATTAATATAATGCGCATAGGCTAACTAGGGTGTATTAAAGGTCCTCTATTCGAGGGAAATGCTTAAAGGCTAACTTTACCACGATGTTTTGCCGCGCCGGACGAAGTACACTCGATTGAATGTGAAATGTGTTTAATCGGGCATACAAGGTCCCATATGATTTATTTGTTTATTCATGCATTGATAATTTAGTGCGCATGGGCTAACTAGGGTGGATTAAAGGTCCTCTATTCGAGGGAAATGCCTAAAGGCTACCTTTACCATGATGTTTTGCCGCGCCAGACGAAGTACGTTTGATTGAACGTGAGATGTGTTCAATCGGGCATACAAGGTCCCATATTATTTATTTGTTTATTCATGCATTGATAATTTAGTGCACATGGGCTAACTAGGGTGGATTAAAGGTCCTCTATTCGTGGGAAATGCCTAAAGGCTACCTTTACCATGATGTTTTGCCGCGCCAGACGAAGTACGTTTGATTCAACGTGAGATGTGTTCAATCGGGCATACAAGGTTGCATATTATTTATATGTTTATTCATGTATTGCTACTTGATGCGCATGGGCTAATCATGTAGGTTAAAGGTCCTCCATTTGAGGGAAAAGCTAAAAGGCTACCTTTACCACAATATTTTACCGCGCCCTTCCCCTATTGACTTGCTATCCATCTTTGTTTTGGTTGTTGTTTTACATCTTTTTATTTTCGCATTCATGCCATGTTTATGTTTGAGTGTTTGATTCTAATGGTATATCTAATGGAAACCCAGACATAAATTCCGTAGCCGAATCCGAATAGACGGTAGTGCGGTCTGTACTTGGGATACAACTCTACGTACCGCTTGAGCAACATTCATACATGTTTTCGTGTCATTTCAGATACCACTTTGGTAATCTCGTTCGAACGTGTTTCCGAACGCTACATGAACGTATGTATTATGTCTCATTTTCGTTCAAACGCGTTTCCGAATGCTACATGAACATATGCATTCTGTCTCATTTTTGTTCGAACGCGTTTCCGAACGCTACTCGAACACTGACCGGCGTAAACACACATGTATAACGCAAGCGCACGTATCGTTTAAGTAGTATAAAAATATCGATCCCACGAGGACTTAATTCCTACTGTTGTTATTAATTATTGAATCTATTTATTTACAAATATCTAATTGAGGGTGAAGAGAATGATTGCTTGATTGATTTGGTTGATTGTAGATTTGCTAAAATAAATAAATAAAAAGACAAAAGAAAATACTAAGGAAAATAACAAAAGACACAAAGATCTAGGGTTGTGAATCCTTCTAATATCTTTTAAAAGATGAAGTGATTATTGTATGTTTGTGTAATAAATCGGTTTACTAACTTGGAACACAAAATTATGCGAAAGCCTCTGTCGATGGTCAGACGCAAATACCCAGTTTAACCCAATTGAACCATATGTCTATGTCAACCAAATTATCTGGATTCATTAAGTTTGAGTTCCAATTATGGCTACCCCCGCCCGACAGGTATATGTCTATCCTATAAGGAAATCTATTAAAGGGTTATATATCCTCAAGGAAGATCGTGGGCTATTAAGTCTAAGGCTGAAACCTAAAATCCCTATGTCTAGTTCATTTTAGATTTACCAGATCAATCTTATTGGTGATTAGACAACAATAAGCATTAAGCTTAAGAATTAATAAGTAAACCTTTAAATTACCCAAACTATAAAATAACCCCTTATAAACTGGTGATATTAGAATTCATCACAACCCCAGATAACTAACACATAACTAGGGCTAGTATAAACTTAAAAGTAAAAGACATAAAGTAAAAATGCTGAAAAGTAAAAGACATAAAGTAAAAGCTGAAAAGTAAAATAAAATAAAATGGTAAGGTAAAAGGATCAACTTTTACTATTTACTATTTAGATATCTCCCTTAATATAATATATTAACTTGTGATTATTTTTCCAACCAGCCATATAGGTGGTAACCTGATTAAGTCAAATTAAGTCCAACCAGCCATAAAGGCGGAATCAAAATAAACCTGCCATGTAGGCGGTGAGAAAATTGAATTACCAACCGACCAATCTGGCGGTATCCTTGATTAGTAAAATTTAAACCAGATTAAAATGAATTACCAACCGACCAATCTGGCGGTATCCTTTTTAAGTCAATATTTTAAGTAGTGAATATATTATTTTTAAGGGAGATTAATCTAAATAGTAACAGTAAAAGAATTACCTTTCACCATAGCTGGGGAATTTACCTCCTCTTGGTGAATAGTAAAAACTGTAAAAAGTAAGAAAGTAAATTACTATTATTACAAAACGTAATTAAAATTATTTACAAAACTAAAAACTAAAAGAAACTAGATAGAAAACTCCATATTTACATCAGAGAATTTAGAGAGAATGGTACAACTGAAACTGAAATCTCAAGCTCAATTTATAGGCCTCGGTGGGCTCTGAGCGTCGCGACGCCAATGCCTTTGGCGTCGCTACGCCAGCTTCTTTTGGACATGGCATGCTAAGGTGATGACACGTGGCGATTCTGGATAAGGTGATAAGGTGACACGTGGCAAGGTGGTTGGAGCTCAATTATTGTGACACGTGGCGGCTTCTGATTGGTCGGTTCAGATTCTTATCTGCCACGTGTCAGATAAGGATAAGTCAGTCAATAATTGATGCTGACGTGGCGCTGACGTGGCGACATGTGGCAATTTGACAGTCGGCACCATAGAATCGCGACACGTGGCACGCTGTGATTGGTTGATGATGACGTGGCAGCCACGTGGCATTTTGACTTGGTCAACAGGTGATGTGGATGATGATGTGGCAATGACATGGAGTGACACGTGGTGACACGTGGCGATGGTGACTGTCGGCACCGTAGGATGATGACACGTGGCACGACGCACGTTAGCAGATCAGCTGTGATGGTGACACGTGGCACGACGCACGTTAGCAAAGTCAAATTTTCTCAGATTCTGATTTATGGACCCGGCGCACGTTAGCACTGTTCGTCACATGTTAGGCGTCGCGACGCCAATGGCTTGAGCGTTGCGACGCGGAAATTACCAAAATGCCATTTTCGTCCAATTTTCACTGTTTTGCTCCTAATCACCTCCAGAATGTCCTGAAACTTTATTTATCTACAAAATAATATAAAACACATCAAAATATTCACAAGACTCAAGAAACTATACAAAATATTAGGTCAAATGAGTGGAAAATAGTGATATAATTACCACTCATCACACCCCCAAACCTAACATTTTGCTAGTCCTCGAGCAAAACATAGAATAAAATAACATAATAAAATTTAACTAAGCCACTTTCGTAGGGATCACAGTTGCATTTAGCGTATGCAACAAGCCTTTAAACCCCTAGGTGTCCTTAGTGGATGAGTTGTAGTCTCGTGAGGGTTTACAACAATGATACCCACAAACATTTTACAAAAGTAAAAAGGTAGTAAAACTAATGCACACAAAAGAAAAAAGAAAAGCGGAAAGGGAATAAAGAAGTTAGTGACTAATCAGGTGAAACTTCTACTCCAAGTTACTAGTTGTTTTCTTTCTTTCTAAATTACTGAATAAGTAAATTCTCCGATTATTTTTACCATTCTCCATGTACACAGCCGACAAAATATTAAACAACTCATTTTTGCCCACAACAGTCATAAGTGCAGTTGATAAGAGAGTAATATTTTTTTCCTAAAGTTTTATCAGAATTCACACCTTTTTGTAGCAATGGAATAATTTTTCTGATTTTTCTGATTTTTCTTTGATTTTTTTTTATTTATATACAATACCTTCCGTCTATGTAGCGAGTGTTGGGTCGGTGACTCCCAAACCAGTTGGCTTTAGGGCACCAGGTGTTAAGACACCCCTACGGACTTAATTACTCAGACTTCCGATATATATATTTTTGTAGCATCTTTGATCCATGTAGCGAGCGTTGGGCCAGTGACTCCCAAACCAATTGGCTTTAGGGCACTAGGTGTTAAAACACCCTTACAGACTTAATAACTCGGATCTCATATTTTTTTTTTACTCCATTACTTTTTGAGATGCTTCGTCCAATTAAACTAGAGCACTGAATATTACAAACTTTTCAATTATAGCTCATGTCCATATGTTACTATGCGTGTTGATAATACCTGTCAACTGAGCATATGAAAATCCATTTTAGTCAATTTTATGGAGAATTTACAAATTAAATAATTCAAAATGAAATATACAAAAATTAACTTGTTCTAAAATAGGTTTGAGATACGTCTTAGGAGTGGAAACTCCTTACTCAACTATCTCTTACCAATTTCACCTTTTTAGTCAAAATAAAACACAAAAACACAAAATATTTTTGTAATTTTTGAAAATTTTTCAAATTTTTTTATATTTTTCGAAAAATTTTGAACTAAAAAAAAAAACAAGACACAAACTAAAAAAAAAACAAGATACTGATCAACTATTTCCCCCCCCAACCTAAATGAGACATTTTCCCCAATGTCTTAAACAGTAGAAGAAGAGTTTAGAAGATAATACCTGGTTAGCTGAAATTCTACAGGAAATTACCGATTAAGATCTATGTCCAGTTTACGCTTCTTACCACGATCGCTATCTGACCAGTTCAACTTGGAAAGAATGGGGTCGAGTTTTGGTTCAAAGGCTAGGATTTGGTCAATTAATTCTTCGACCTTTGTAGCAGTCAGGAAAATATCTTGAACAGATTTTGTGACGAACTCATGTCTTTTGGCTTCCGCAAGAAATACAAACAGAAAATCGAAGAAATGCTCAATGTTAAGTAACCCAATGGGCTTCCGATGAATGTTTAAGTGTGCCCATGATGGTACTGTGAACATTTCTTCAAACGTTCCCAGCCCTCCTGGTAATGCAATAAACGCATCCGCAGTATTGATCATTTCTTGGATTTGTTCAGACATACCTGATACGATGCGTTCATCTCCGTTTTTGGATCCGATTAACTATTCGTCCGCCAAAGGTTTTGGGATGATTCCCAAAACATGACCGCCACCTTCCTGAACGGCTTTTGAAATGCTTCCCATCATTCCAAGATTGCCACCGCCATATACTAGGTGCATATTTCTCTCTGCTATGACTCGCCCCAATTCTTTTGCAGCTTCAATGAATTCTGGTTTATTACCAGAATTGGATCCACAGAAAACACAAATTCGCTTGACTCGCTGCTGTGAAGTTGCTTCCATTTTCTTTCTTTTATTTGAATGTATATCTGGATGTTTCGAAGAAAGAAATGTAGAGCTGAATTTATAGAACCTGAAAATGGGTGAGTAATAGTAATACTAGTACCTGCCAAATGACAATTATTAGATGAACGTTAAAATAAATTGTGAAAAATTTAAAAAGTTTAGATCTCGTCGGCGAAAATAAAGGAAATAAAAACAGAAAAATAAATCAAAGCAATTATTAAGGCAACGGAATTGTGTACGCAATACTCCACTACCTTAGTATAAATTCATAATGATGCGTCTCAAGAATTAATTCTTTACTCAGCCATCACAAATGAATTAGCTCTATCATTTGTGATTGCCAAACACCATTCCTTCTGTCTTAAAATGCTCCGTTTGTGCTTTTCCCTACAAAAATAACACACAAAATTAAAAACTCTATAACATGTATACACAAAATTTAAAAATAGAAATTACAACAAAGTGCATGGGTTGCCTCCCTGCTAGCGCTAAATTTTTCGTCTTCAGCCAGACGTGACTGAAATCTATCTGTCAAGGAGGTTTCAGCGTCGTTTTGGATGTCCGATTAAAGACAATCCCATGAGCGTTGCTTTTGAATGGTCTCTTCCAACGGTAAAAAGGCAAAAAGAGTTTTGTCTCATTCAGAGCTCGTGCCACCTTTTTGCTCCTTGTTGCTCCAGTGGTTCCTGCAAAGAAAGAAAGAAGATCAGGAGGTCTCGTATGGTGCTTGACTTGGAATGAAAGTTCCATTCTGTCAAGCTTGTGGGTGATATCTTTGATTTGTACTCCCCGATACAGCGATGTTTCTTCTGAATGCTCTGGATTTTCAATTTGGTCTGACAATTGCTCCTCCATTTGCTCTGTTTCTTGCTCCACATTTTTCTTCACAGATGTATTTGAAAATTTTCATATTCAGCTCTTCATCTGTCATCTGTGAAATACATGCTTCAAAATTGTCAACCTGAGGATGAAAAGAAATGTCAGATTTTAGGTCTTCATCCTCTGATCTGGGTGAAATGATTGGCTCAGGTAGATCTTCTTCAAACATTTGTGCAATGGATGCTCCAAGATCTTCATTTTGAGGATACAGAATTGCATCCTCATTTGTTGGTGCAGTTGGTACAAACAACTCAACTTCTTTGTCCTCGTCAGAGTCAGAAAAATAAAAATCAAATTGAGACTTTGTTGGTTCAGGCTCCTGAACTGATACCTCTGATTCTTGATACTGCTCAGCCTCGTCCTCTATTATGATGTCATGATGAATCTCAGGATATTCAAAGGCTTCTTCAGTAGTATTTGAATTTTCTCCGTGAGATATGTGATTCAGGTTATCTGTTAATTGTCTAACTTGATCTGTCATCTTCTGTATAGACGCCGCTTGACTCTGAATTTGTGCATCAAATTGAGCTTCCTGTTCCTCGAACCAATCTTTGAGCATGTGAATCAACTGATCTTCCTCTGATAGTTCTGGTTCCTGATGAAGATCGTAGGTAGATGGTGGATAAGATGGAAAATGTGATGATTCTTCGTACCTTGAATGATTCCAATAATTCTGCCGCTCTGAAAGGTAAATACATTGATCGCTCGGGTGGTTACCATTAAAAATTACACATCTCCCCATTTCGTTCTGATGAGCAAATCTAGTATTGCTTGATTCTGACATCCAGTTATAGTTGTTGGGCTGGACAACAGGCCTCAGAAAACCAGACTATTGCTCCCAGATTTGGGGTGTATCTTCTAGTAAAGCTCGTGATTTCTCGATCTCCCAATAATGTTCCATTTTTTAATCACCTGAAAACAAAAGAAAGAAATAAAAATTACAGATAAAAATAAAGAAAATTAGATTCAAGTAAATTAGATAGCTTCAAAATTAATAACTCAGGAAAAATAAGTACCCGGCAACGGCGCCAAAAACTTGACCGGCGTAAATACACACGTATAACGCAAGCGCACGTATTGTTCAAGTAGTATAAAAATATCGATCCCACGAGGATTTAATTCCTACTGTTGTTATTAATTATTGAATCTATTTATTTACAAATATCTAATTGAGGGTGAAGAGAATGATTGCTTGATTGATTTGGTTGATTGTAGATTTGCTAAATAAATAAATAAATAAAAAGACAAAAAAAATACTAAGGAAAATAACAAAAGAAACAAATATCTAGGGTTGTGAATCATTCTAATATCTTTTAAAAGATGAAGTGATTATTTTATGTTTGTGTAATAAATCGGCTTAGTAACCAGGAACACGAAATTATGCGAAAGCCTATGTCGATGGTCAAACGCAAATACCCAGTTTAACCCAATTGAACCATATGTCTATGTCAACCAAATTATCTGGATTCATTAAGTTTGAGTTCCAATTATGGCTACCCCCGCCCGATGGGTATATGTCTATCCTATAAGGAAATCTATTAAAGGGTTATCTATCCTCAAGGAAGATCGTGGGCTATTAAGTCTAAGGTGACACGTGGCGATTCTGGATAAGGTGATAAGGTGACACATGGCAAGGTGGTTGGAGCTCAATTATTGTGACACGTGGTGGCTTTTGATTGGTCGATTCAGATTCTTATCCGCCACGTGTCAGATAAGGATAAGTCAGTCAATAATTGATGCTGACGTGGCGTTGACATGGTGCTGACGTGATGACACGTGGCACTTTGACTGTCGGCACCATAGAATCGCGACACGTGGCACGCTGTGATTGGTTGATGATGACGTGGCAGCCACGTGGCATTTTGACTTGGTCAACATGTGATGTGGATGATGACGTGGCAATGACGTGGAGTGACACGTGGTGACACGTGGCGATGGTGACTGTCGGCACCATAGGATGATGACACATGGCACGGCGCACGTTAGCAGATCCGCTGTGATGGTGACACGTGGCACGACGCACGTTAGCAAAGTCAAATTTTCTCAGATTCTGATTTATGGACCCGGTGCACGTTAGCACTGTTCGGCGCATGTTAGGCGTCGCGACGCGGAAATTAACAATATGCCATTTTCGTCCAATTTTCACTGTTTTGCTCCAAATCACCTCGAGAATGTCCTGAAACTTTATTTATCTACAAAATAACACAAAACACATCAAAATATTCACAAGACTCAAGAAACTATACAAAATATTAGGTCAAATGAGTGGGAAAGAATGATATAATTACCACTCATCAAACGCGCCTGCATTCTTCTTTATCATGCATCAGGTCATATCTCATTCGAACGCGTTTCCGAACGCTATATGAACGCGAACATTCTATTTACCGTTCGAATGTATTTTCAAACGCTACACGAACGCACATACAATGAACAAATTTCTTTTCATCACATTTCATGCATGTTTGCTTCTTTGGTCATCTCTTTTGCATTACATAATTAACCATATCATTTCATTATTGACTCTCTTAATTTATATTTCCGCATTTATTTATTTGATATGTTCATTGTGTGTTCGCTTTTATTATTAATGCCTTTATAGTTTTATTAGTTGCACTATTGCGCTTCTCCATTTAATACGTCTATGAATTATCGATTTTGCCTTCATTTTTATTTACGATTATGGGTGTGCAATCTTGTGTGTTGATTATATTATCTTGCATGTGTTACATAAGAATTGGTTATACTATTGCATAAATCTTTTCATTACAATTGGCATAAGTAAGTGACCGTTCCGAACCCAACGGTTTGAGGTCTTCCCTTGCGAGGGGTGAGTGCGGCCTTAAATCATTTCCCAGTTCACATTGGGTGGCGAATCCATTTTATTTCTCCGGTTTAGTCCTCCGTGGACTATTCTGTACTCCCGACCGGGCCGTGAACCCAGGACAGCGTCGCCGATTTCTGTGTTCTACAGTCTGGTGACTCCACTGGGGATAGAGAATCGGCCCCGAAATAATGTCTAGTAATGTTTGAGATTTTTGCTTTAGTTAACCTTGTCTAGAGTTGATTTAACCTAAGGTAATATTGGAGTTAGATAATGATTTGGTGTCTTCCTTCACTCACTACCTCTTTATAGCCAAAAAGAAAAGTTGTGAAGACATCTAGATAATCATCTAAAGTGATGGACTAATTTGGATAATCTGTTGTTTATTCCTGTCACCAAGGCGATAAGTGTTGGGTTTCTATTAAGTCCCAATGATCATTTTCAAGCAATGAAATCATGTGTGAATACTCAAAATAAATATGGCGGAAACATACTTACAATGATCGGTTATGCGATGCGAGGAACAACAAAACTTCAAGCTTTTCATCCATGTGGCTCTCGGCTTTTGCTCCAATTTTGCTCCAAAATTTTCGGCCATGGTGGTCCTCCAAGATCCAAGCTTGTGATGTGTATTCCATGCCCACGGGTGGGTTTCCCTATCACCTTCGTAAGACTCCGGAAGTGTGCTAGCACTTGGTAATTTTTGCCACAAAAATCACCTACTTGCTTCTCCTTGTTCACGGCAAAACCAGAAAAGGAAGAAGAAATAATGCCCATTGGGCGTGAGAGAAAAGAAGAGAAAGAGAGAAGTTGTGTGTTAATTGATTTCCAAAATCAAAAGTCAAAAAATGATATACCAAATTCTAAAAAGGTATATAGCATTTCCATTTAATTCTTACACATTTGGAGTGTAAAATAAGCCACCATCAATTCCTACACCAACTTCCATCACCTTAAAGGTGAATGAATGACTAGTGATGTGACTTGTGGGCCCCACTCGATTCCAAATGCGAGTGGGTCCGCAAACACTCCCGGGCTCGGGTTCGCTAATTCCAAATTAACGAATTTTCCGTTGCGACGTAATTAAATAATTATGCCTAGCAAAATCACTATTCACGTCTCTAACGAATTAATTCTAAATTAACTCGTTCGCCCGAATTAATATCTAATTTTAATTCCGCGTCGAAATCCAATTTCGTATAATATATCGAATATATTATTTTATCGATTAATTCCAAATTAATCGTTCTCTCTCTTTAAATAATATTTTATCCCAGATAAAATATCTCCGTAATTAATCCCAGATTAATTTTCTCTCTCATCTAATTAATCCCATATTAATAAAGTGCGAGTCATACGTCATCGGTGAATCTTCGAGAAGCGACCCATGAGATCCCCGGATATGTTGGCAGTAAATCCGGTCATCGGACTATCTGAACACGTAAGTACATAGTACTACGTTTTTACCGATTTACAAGACATGGTTGGCTTCTAGCAAAGCATCATGCCTACCCAATTCTCCAGAAATATTCTTACTGGAATATGTGATCTATATCAGGCGTAGTATACGTAGTATTGCGTATTTCGATCCAGTATCGGATGTCACGTGCAAGGCCTGGGGGTGGAAATGTGTCTGCCCCGTACGAAGCACATATCGGATCTCTGGTAACTAGTCTCTATAATCAGATAAACATGACCTAGTCAAAATATCCCGATGGCTGCAGCATATAAGAGAACCAGTTCCGTATCCTATGTGATCATCATCTCCACTATGACTGGAGTGATACTTCCATCTCGACATCACACCCAATACACTACGATTCTCAATATACCCAGAAGTGGCGTACACAGAACCTGTTAAAGCCCTGGACGACCAAAACTAAAGTATATTGATTGTCGCAAGTATTAGCGGTGCAAGTCTCAGGTTAAGACCAAATATACCTACCCTGATTCGGACTTCCATAGACACATAGTCATACTACCAATGGAATTCCGAGGGGTCTATCCAAAGCGAAGCTGTTTTCCGTACCATCGGTAAAACACAACCTCCTATTACACTTGCATGAGTATCCTATACCCAAATATATGATAACTATGACGTTATGCTCCCACAACGCGCACACATGTAATACTAGTCTATTCCGCATTATCGATGTCCAATCTCGATAATATTACGACTAGGGATATTTAATGATTAAACCTTCGTGGATTGATACTGTCTCATATCATCTCAATCCGGAACTAATCATATAGACCTTCTATCCTTTATACATCTTGGTAATCTAATTACAAATGATAAAAGAGCAATTTCCTTTGTCACACAGTTAATTTGTACAACAACACCATGATCTGTACAAATAGTGATGCTATGGGCCATAACTGTCCAACAATCTCCCACTTGGCCTATAGCCAATCTATCAAGTGTCCTACACCTGAACTATGTACGGTTCGCTCAAACTGCTGAGAAAATACTTTCGTCAGCGGATTTGCATGATTATCATCTGATGCGATTTATTCGATCATCACATCGCCACGATGTATGATCCGAACGAATCAGATGAATAATTGAAGTATTTATCTGGATCGTTGATGAGACCATTAATTCTTTAGCCTGTGCTGTAGCCTAGCTCAGCTGCTAACAGAACTACTCCTAATCTGATTAGAATTATTATCAATCCAGAAGGCTTCTATTTCTGCCTTAGCTGTAGCAATAATCCACTTTTGTTGTTTATTCGACAACAATATCTTGCTTGGAAGATTTCCAGCTCACTGTTCTATTATTCAAACTGTATAGTACTGTTGTTACGACTTATAGTCTTTTTATCAGTTTGGAAACTTGCAGCAGTGAACCCAGTCACTTCAAGTTCTCCTTCTCCATAGTATAAGAAAGCATCCTTAGATCATCTAAGATACTAAAGGATGTTCTTAACATCAATCAAGTGACTATCACTTGGATTGGCCCGATTGTGACTCCATATGCTCAAAGCATATGAGACACCAGGTCGCGTATATTTATTTCAATGTACGAGTTCTTGGAGAGTATTAACAACTTTAAATCTATCCCAGTAGATCTTTATTCCTGGAATAAAGGTTGTTTCTCCCAAGAATTCTACGGAGAATTTTCATGAAAGCCAATCTTTCACCGATAGTTATATAGGAATATCATTTCCAAGAAATGATATGTCATCATCACTTAGGACATTAATTTTCAGTGCGCTCCCACTAACTGTTGGATTTTTCTAAACATCCCATGATCATCAAACAAGCATGAAACAAGTGCGAATACAACGAGGGAGTCGCAGAATACTCACATCGATCGGTTGAACGACGTGAGAGGCAACAAAAATCTGATTTCTGCCCACTGGAAGTGCTCGGCAGTGAGCTGCTGCAGTCCACTATTTTCGGCCATTATTGGTCCTCCAGGAAGCTCCAAACTTCGTCAAACGATTCCAAGATCATGGGTGGATTCCCTATCACCTTCGCATGTCTCTCGAAGTGCTAGCTCTCGATGATTTTGCCGCAAAATCATCGCACTTTGCTTCCCATTTTCTCCTTGGCTCACGGTAGTGGACTGCCAAACCAGTGAAGAAATTTGCCCACCATGGGCGTGAGATAAAGATAGAAAGATAGAAGAGAAAATTTTGAGTGTTGGTTGCCAAAAGTGTATCTTATACACATTTGTTAATTTTAAATTCATTTAGCATGAATTTGGCTTTTCAAAAGTCAAACCATTAAACCCATAAATGCCAACCACACACATCACTTCCCATCAATCAGTGAATAGTGACTGGCGTCAATCACTCAAAGTGAAAAACATCTATCACTTGATTGACGAATGATGTGACGCTAGATGCGACTAGCAATTTGACGCTTCATTTGACTTACATGCCGCACTCGAATTCGAAATATGAATGCGCTCGCAAATAATCCCGGGCTCGGGTTCGCTAATTCTAAATTAACGAATTTTCCTTTGCGTCGTAATTAAATCTAATTTAATTAAATAATCATGCCTAGCATAATTACTATTCATGTCGCTAACGAATTAATTCTAAATTAATTCGTTCACCCGAATTAAAATCTAATTTTAATTCCGCGTCGAAATCCAATTTCGTTTAATACATCGAATATTAATTTATCGATTAATTCCAAATTAATCGTGATCTCTCTTTAATTGATATTTTATCCCAGATAAAATATCTCCGCAATTAATCCCAGATTAATTTTCTCTCTCATCTAATTAATCCCAGATTAATTAAAAGTGTGAGTCATACGTCATTGGTGAATCTTTGGGAAGCGGCCCATGAGATCCCCGGATATGTTGGTAGTAATTTTGGTCGTCGGACTATCCAAACACGTAAGTACCTAGTACTACGTTTGTACCGATTTAAAAGACAAGGTTGGCTTCTAGCAAAGCGCCATGCCTACCCAATTCTCCAGAAATATCCTTACAGGAATATAAGATCTATCTATATCAGGCGTAGTATATGTAGTATTGCGTATTTCGATCCAGTATCGGATGATCACGTGCTAGGCCTGGGGTTGGAATTGTGTCTGCCCCGTACGAAGCACATGTCGGATGTCTGGTAACTAGTCTCTATAATCGGATAAACCTGACCTTGTCATTTTATCCCGATGACTGCAGTACATAAGAGTACTAGTACTGTATCCTACGTGACCATCATCTCTATATGACTGAAGTGATAATTCCGTCTTGACATCACACCCAACACACTACGATTCTCGATATACCCAGAAGAGGCGTACACAGAAACCGGTTAAAGCCCTGGACGACCAAAACCAAAGTATATTGATTGTCGCAAGTATTAGCGGTGTAAGTCTTAGGTTAAGACCAAATACACCTACCCTGATTTCGGACTTCCATAGACACATAGTCATACTACCAATGGAATTCCGAGGGGGTCTATCCAGAGCGAAGATGTTTCCCGTACCATCGGTAAAACACAACCTCATATTACACTTTCATGAGCATCCTATACCCAAATATATGAGAACTATGCCGTTGTACCCTCACAACGCGCACAAGTGTAATACTAGTCTTTTACGCATTTATCGATGTCCAATCTCGACAATGCTCTGACTAGGGATAGTTAATGATTAATCCTTCGTGGACTGATATTGTCTCATATCATTCTCAATCCATGAACTAATCATAGAGACCTCCTATCATTTATACATCTTGGTGATCTAATCACAAATGATAAGAGAGCAATCTCCTTTGTCACATAGTTAATTTGTACATCAACACCATGATCTGTACAAATAGTGACGCTATGGGTCATAATTGTCCAACAATCTCCCACTCGGCCTATAGCCAGTCACTCGAGTGTCTAACACCCGAACTATGTACGGTTGGCTCAAACTGCTGAGAAAATGCTTTCGTCAGCGGATTTGCATGATTATCGTCTAATGCGATTTATTTGATCATCACATCGCCACGATGTATGATCCGAACGAATCAGATGAATATTCGAAGTATTTATCTAGATCGTTGATGAGACCATTAATTATTTAGCCTGTGCTGACGCATAGCTCAACTGCTAACATAATTATATCTAATCTAATTAGATTTGTTATCGACCCAGAAGGCTTTTATTGCTGCCTCAGCTGCAGCAATAACCCGTATTTGTTGTTTATTCGGTAACAGTATCTTACTTGGAAGATTTCCAGCCCACTGTTCCGTTATTCAAACTGTATAGTACCGTTTGCGACTTATAATCGTCTTATCGGTTTAGGAAACTTGCTGCAGTGATCCCAGTCACTTCAAGTTCTCCATCTCCTTAGTTTAAGACAATATCCTTAGATCTCTAAGATACTAAAGGATATTCTTAATATCAATCCAGTGACTATCACTCGGATTGGCCTGATTGTGAATCCATATGCTTAAAGCGTATGAGACACCAGGTCGTGTACATTTTACAATCTACGGTTCTTGGAGAGTTTTCTCGAAAGCCAAGCTTTCGCCGATTGTATTTATGGGAATATCATTTCCAAGAAATGACATATTATCATTATTGTATAAGACATTTATTGTCAGTGCGCTCCCACTAACCCTCTTATATACACAAGAATCATTTCTTTATGAATTAAATCATAAATCATTATGATTACATCAAAACGATAATTCCAAGAACCTTATGCTTGCTTCAATCCAAACATGGATCGAATGACCCGCAAACCTTGTTTGCTAGTTATGGTACGACAAAACCGACAGGATGTTGTAAACATCCTCCAAAAGGTTTCCTTTTCAGGAAAGCGATTTTCCCGTTAAGCTGACATATTTCATAAATGAAACATGCAGCATTAGCAAGCATTATCCAAATGGATTTACCGTGGCAACAGGTAAGAGGTTGAATCGTAATCAACACAATGTTGATAAAGATACCTTTCCGCTAAAAGCCTAGCTTTATACGTTGGTATGTTGCCTTCCATAAGTACCAATAGGCACAATGCCTTGTGGTACAACAACTAGTTTCCAAACATAGTTGATATACATGGAATCCATTTCAGATTCATGGCACTTTGCCATAATAGGGAGTCGATACCTTGTATCACTTCCTCATACGTAGTCAGTTGGTATACCTCAATAAGATAGACATCTTTATGAGGTGAGATCAGAAATCCATACCCTAGGTTGTTTTCTGACTCTCTCCGACATACGTGGTTCTTGTGTATTCGAAGATTAATGGTATAGTTTCATCCTTGATGAACTATTTGTGTTCCATTAAGGATCTGTGCCTGGAATAGTATTACTCCGATTTTCATCGAGTTTTACTATCCTCCCACTTACCACTGCATATCGGTATTCCTCAAAGGAAAATCGCATGGCGAGCAACAATTACATTGTTCTCTTGTGAGTTGTATAAGTACAATACTTTGGTATCCCTAGGATAACCTACAATTGGCACTTATCCAATTTGGGTTTTAGTTTGGTATCATCCAAACATATGCCTAACATTCCCAAATTTTAGGAATGAGAAACCCGGTTTCGTTCCTATTCATATCTAATATGAAATCTGTCAAACAGATTTTATGGAACCTTATTCTAAATAAGTTATGCACTGTTTATGCGTATCCGTTGAAGGAAATGGTAGCTCAGAGCGACTCATGATTAACCTTATCATGTCCAACAAAATTCGGTTATTCAGTTCGGACACAACGTCAAGATGACGTGTTCCGGGAGGAGTCCTTATTGAAAGAATACTATACTCTTTCAAGTATATTAGAAACTTATTGCTTAAGTATTTTCCATTACGGTCTAACCGTGACGGTTTAATACTATAGCCGATCTGTTTGTCTATTTCGTGTCGAAACTAAAAAAGTTTCCGATTTGTGTTCTTCAAAAGAAACACATAACCATAACGCGATGCCACATCCGTAAAGGTCACGAAATATTCATATCCACCTCTAGCCTAGGTAGACATGGGCCCACTTGCTTCACTATGAATTAGGGCTAACAGATCGGTGACATTTGCACTTTTACCAAGTAAAGGTGTTATAGGCACTTTGCCTAATTAACTAGATTCGTAGACTTTATTTGAGTAGAATCAAATCAGTCCGAGTACCCACTCTTCGAAAGTGTGGATATACGAGTCTTGTTTAAATTGTGTCCCAGACAACAATGCCACAATATGTTTCTTCTGATCAAATCAGTTTGAGCTGTTTGTTTGTCATGTTATATGTTTGAGATATATTTATATTCAAAATATAAATTCTGTTATTCACATCTAATGTGTTTATCTCAATATCATCTTTATAAAATAAAACACTTTAGTGTTCTAGAATGTAAAGGTTCACCCGCAGCGGATCAAATACTGATATAGAGATAATGTCTCTAGTCAAACTAGTTACATTATATCAGTTTCCAAATTTAGGTACACACCCGAAGGTAGTTCCTAAACTTAGGTATCTACGGTTGAAACAACGATTTTCGTCCCGTTTCCAATTCGCAGATAAAATCTCAATTGAGGTCAGTATCCTGCTCATAGCAGATTCTGAACATCAATACATATATTTTATGTACCACACTAAGTATTTAAAATCCAATTTCAATACTAGTAATGAACATAATTATGAAAAACATATTTGAAGTCAGAGCCTTGCTCGTCTTCAATTCCTTCATGTCTGCTTTGTCCAAACGGCAGTCACGCTTCCGCGATCCCGATTGCCACAATTTTGGCAGACATTTTGAGATATGTCATTTTTCTTCCTAGAAGAATATAATGATTTTGCCTTTGCCCTTTTTCACACTCTAGAAGCCTTTGGCCAAGCCTTGGGTTTCTAGAATATCGAAATAAGGTGCGCCTTGCGCTACTTGCCTATTGCAAACTTTGACTTTGTCTCCTTGAGAATAGTCATTAACTCTCCAAGAGTTATCAATTGCAATTTAGTACTTCTAAGATCTAAAATAGATCTATGAAGATCCTTCAATTTCATTATCATACTTTAAGGATCTAATCCTTAGTTCTAATTCAGAAATTAAGGAGTCTACTGCGACAAGCTTAATGGATTAAGCACTAAAGTTATCATTACATAAATCTTCCAAAGATTATGCTCTACTATTTGCTTAACTTCGGGCATAGGCATAATATGTTATTTTATCAAATAAAGTAACTTATTATTTTCCAGGACCATCCTGAAATTTATTCCCAATTTGAAAATTGAACCATTTAAATATATTTTCCCTAGGATTATGTTTTAAATGTCAATCTTTCAATTTTATCTTGATTTTAATAGTCCAACTATTTAATCAACAATTTTGGTACTATTTATTATAATGATTACAATAGTCCAACTATTTAATCAACTATAATTTAATTGTTTGAATATAGTCCAACTATTTATTAAAACAACGATTTAAATATTAGTCCAACTTACATTTAATTTATTTGACGAAATGATATTTGAATGAGCGCGTATGGCAAGTAATTAAACGAATATTGCAAATTCAATTCTTCCCTCCCACTATTTTTCAGCGAGCCTCTAACCCTCTGTCGAGTACTCGGGAAACCGTGTTTCCTAGCGGGCTAGGATCCCGTTAAATATCACACAATCTTGACTTTGGCTAACAAATTGTATGATAATTAACTAGGTAGATCTCTAAGATCAATTGGATCCAATCCAATTCCTAGATCCAGTAGGGGGACGTCCAAGTCCGAAACATATATCTTATATATGCCAATATATCCAATATATTGCCTAACCTTTTTCCTCTGAATCAACTAAGCCTTGGCTTTGGCACAACAAACTTAGTGATCCCAGTTAAGCGTGACCCATTGACCATGGAAAGCTTCGTAATCAATGTCGATGGACAAGAAGTGGTATTGACTTTGGCCAACAAACCACAACTTGGACAAGACACCAGTATGGAACAAAGCTCTCGTGATTCAAACACATCCTCGATGGACAAAGGCCTTGACTTTGGCCAACAAGCCAATGCCAGTCTCGGATCTTGAGTGAAAATCACTCAATGGAAGGAAAAATGCTTAATATTTCGCGAGGGTTTTTCGAGTGCAAATTGGCAACAAATTTATTATCTTTGTTAAGGTCTCATCATCATACACCCTTAAACATGCATTCTAAACACATAATAAAACGCGTATAAATAAATAATAATGATATGCAGATGGATACTTTACACATTGATCCTAGATCAAATCTCTCAATTTCTCTCTCCCGCTAGCACAAGTATTACTTCTACCCGTTACACTACACTTCTAAAGAAACCTCATTTACATTGAGGGGAATAGGTGAGAAGAGAATACAAAGAATAAGGAGGTGATAAGGATGGACACGCAGGTCCAATTTAATAAATCAAATTTATTACAATAATTTCTAAAATTGCCCCACCCATCTAATATCCATCCGATATACATTATTCATGCATCGCAACCATGTATTCACACAAGCATGTTATCAATCAATCTAATCAAATTAATTAATCTGATAATTAGTGATCATCCAATGTTCAAACAACGATTTGTTTTTGCTCGAGTCGAACTCATTTTTGCGAATAAGTACTTAAAGTACGAATTCTCGAATTAAATTAAACTACATCATTAAATCCAATTCAATCGCTACGGGTCTCAAAGCCCCGATTAACGTCCAACGTCAATTTAATTAAAGTCCAATGGGCTTTTAATTAATTTCTTAAGGCGTGGAATTTTGGTCAACTCGGGTCAAACCGATAACCAAAGCCCAATCCGGGAATTACCCCATAAGCCTAGAAATCAATTTAGGCCCATTAGGCCCAATTAAACTTTAAAGGTCCATTAGTCGCATTTGGGCTTTATGGATGCGGTTTTGGGCCCAATTGGATCCAACCAATTTTGCATAAACCCAACTTGGTACAACCAAGCCCAATAAGCCCAATAACAACATTACAAGCCCAAATCCAATTTTAAGGCCCAATATAATTAAATTATAAAAATCCAATTTCATAATTTAATTAAACAAAGTGCATAGCATTATTAATCACCCAAATCAATATTTCCAAAACATCAAATTAGCCTAATTAATCATGCTTATCATCATTAAATCATGTCTAACACAATTTAACAAAAATCAAACCCAAACCATGCTTTATATGTCTCGGCTTTAGGAGGATTTTATGTCAAATTTGGTTTTAATCCAATCAAATCCAATTAAACATTAAATCATCATTCCCATTTGATTTCCAACACATCCAATGATCAAAAAATCAAAATTCCAAGACAATAAAATAGGGCACCATTCTCGGCCAAGCTAAGAAAATTGGGTAAATATGTTCCAAACATAATTTCTTCAAATTGATCTAATCAATCCTCAATTAAACATGTATTAAGCATACTCAAACATCCAATTTATTCAAATCATGCTCAAATACATTTTACCCAAATTTTAAGCCCTAAACAATTTCATGTTTAACCTTGCTCTGATACCATTGTTGGATTTTTCTAAACATCCCATGATCATTAAAAAAGCATGAAACAAGTGCGAATACAACGAGGGAGTCGCGAAATACTCACATCGATCGGTTGAACGACGCGAGAGGCAACAAAAATCTAATTTCTGCCCACTGGAAGTGCTCGGCTGTGAGCTGCTGCAGTCCACTATTTTCGGCCATTGTTGGTCCTCCAGCAAGCTCCAAGCTTCTTCAAACGATTCCAAGATCATGGGTGGACTTCCCTATCACCTTCGCATGTCTCTCGGAGTGCTAGCTCTCGATGATTTTGCTGCAAAATCATCGCACTTTGCTTCCCATTTTCTCATTGCTCACGGCAGTGGACTGCCAAACCAGTGTTAAGAAATTTGCCCACCATAGGCGTGAGATGAAGAGAGAGAAGAGAGAAGAGAAAATTGTGAGTGTTGGTTGCCAAAAGTGTATCTAATACACATTTGTTAATTTCAAATTCATTTAGCATGAATTTGGCTTTTCAAAAGTCAAACCATTAAACCTATAAATGCCAACCACACACATCACTTCCCATCAATCAGTGAATAGTGATTGGCGTCATTCACTCAAAGTGAAAGACATCTATCACTTGATTGACGAATGATGTGACGCTAGATGCGACTAGCAATTTGACGCTTGATTTGACTTACGTGCCGCACTCGAATTCGAAATGCGAATGCGCTCGCAAATAATCCCGGGCTCGGGTTCGCTAATTCCAAATTAACGAATTTTCCGTTGCGTCGTAATTAAATCTAATTTAATTAAATAATCATGCCTAGCATAATTACTATTCACGTTGCTAACGAATTAATTCTAAATTAATTAGTTTGCCCGAATTAAAATATAATTTTAATTCCGTGTCGAAATCAATTTCGTTTAATATATAGAATATATTAATTTATCGATTAATTCCAAATTAATCGTTATCTCTCTTTAATTGATATTTTATCCCAGATAAAATATCTCCGCAATTAATCTCAGATTAATTTTCTCTCTCATCTAATTATTCCCAGATTAATTAAAAGTGCGAGTCATACGTCATCGGTGAATCTTTGGGAAGCGACCCATGAGATCCCCAGATATATTGGCAGTAATTTTGGTCGTCGGACTATCCGAACACGTAAGTACCTAGTACTACGTTTGTACCGATTTACAAGAAAATGTTGGCTTCTAGCAAAACGCCATGCCTACCCAATTCTCCAGAAATATCCTTACAGAAATATAAGTATCTATATCAGGCGTAGTATACATAGTATTGCGTATTTCGATCCAGTATCGGATGATCACGTGCTAGGCCTGGGGCTGGAATTGTGTCTGCCTCGTACGAAGCATATGTCAGATGTCTGGTAACTAGTCTCTATAATCGGATAAACCTGACCTTGTCATTTTATCCCGATGACTGCAATACATAAGAGTACTAGTACCGTATCCTACGTGACCATCATCTCCATATGACTGAAGTGATACTTCCATCTTGACATCACACCCAACACACTACGATTCTCGATATACCCAGAAGAGGCATACACAGAAACCGGTTAAAGCCCTGGACGACCAAAACCAAAGTATATTGATTGTCGCAAGTATTAGCGGTGCAAGTCTCAGGTTAAGACCAAATACATCTACCCTGATTTCAGACTTCCATAGACACATAATCATACTACCAATGGAATTCCGAGGGGGTCTATCCAGAGCGAAGATGTTTCATGTACCATCGGTAAAACACAACCTCCTATTACACTTGCTTGAGCATCTTATACCCAAATATATGTGAACTATGTCGTTGTGCCCTCACAACGTGCACAAGTGTAATACTAGTCTTTTATGCATTTATCGATGTCCAATCTCGACAATGCTCTGACTAGGGATATTTATGATTAATCCTTCGTGGACTGATACTGTCTTATATCATTCTCAATCCAGGAATAATCATAGGGACCTCCTATCATTTATACATCTTGGTGATCTAATCACAAATGTAAGAGAGCAATCTCCTTTGTCACATAGTTAATTTGTACAAAAACACCATGATCTGTACAAATAGTGACGCTATGGGTCATAATTGTCTAACACTAACCTCCTTATATACACAAGAATTATTTTCGTTTTGAATTAAATCATATGTACCATTTTGATTACATCAAAACAATAATTCCAAGAATGCTATGCTTGCTTCAATCCATCCATGGATCGAATAACCTGCAAACTTTGTTTGCTAGTTATGGTACGAAAAAACCGTCAGGATGTAGTAAACATCCTCCAAAAGGTTTCCGTTAAAGAAAGCGGTTTTGGCATTCAGCTGTCATATTTCATGAATGAAACATGCAGCTTTAGCAAGCATTATCCAAATGGATTTAACCATGGCAACGAGTAAAAGGTTTCGTCGTAATCGACACAATGTTGATAACGATACATTTTCGCTACAAGCCCAGCTTAGAACGTTGGTATGTTGCCTTCCATGTATGTCTTCCTTGAAGACTTATATAGTACCAATAGGCAGAATGCCTTCCGGTACAACAACTAATATCCAAACATAGTTGGTTTACATGGAATCCATTTCGGACTTTATGGCACTTTTCCATAATAGGGAGTTGATACCTTGTATCACTTCCTCATACGTAGTCAGTTTGTATCCCTCAATAAGATTGACATATTTATGAGGTGAGATCAGAAACCCATACCACCCAGGTTGTTTTCTGACTCTTTCCGACTTACGCGGTTCTTGTGTATTCGAAGATTATTAGTATAGTTTCATCCTTGGTGAACTATTTATGTTCCAATAAGGAATCGGTGGCTGGAATAGTATTACTCCGATTTTCATCGAGTTTTACTTTCCTCCCACTTACCACTGTATATAGGTATTCCTCTTAGGAAAACCGCATGGTGAGCAACAATTACATTGTTCTTATGTGAGTTGTATAAGTACTATACTTTGGTTTCCCTAGGATAACCCAAAACTTAGGCACTTATCCGATTTGGGTTTTAGTTTGCTATCATCCAAACATATGCCTAGCATTCCCAAATCTTCAGGAATGAGAAACCCGGTTTCTTTCCTGTTCATATCTAATATGAAGTCTGTCTAACAGATTTTTTTTATGGAACCTTATTCTAAATAAGTTCTTGCACTGTTTAAAACTTATCCGTTGAAGGAAATGGTAGCTCAGAGCGACTCATGATTAACCTTATCATGTCCAACAAAATTCGGTTTCTCTGTTCGGACACACCGTCAAATTGACGTGTTCCGTGAGGAGTCCTCATTGAAAAAATACTATACTCTTTCAAGTATTTGAGAAACTTGTTGCTTAAGTATTTTCATCATGGTCTAACCGCGACGGTTTAATACTTTAGCCGATCTGTTTGTCTACTTCGTGTCGAAACTCTTTGATTTTCATCAAAAGTTTTCGATTCGTGTTCAAAAGAAACACATAACCATAACGCGATGCCACATCCGTAAAGGTCACGAAATATTCATATCCACCTCTAGCCTAGCTAGATATGGGCCCACTTACGTCACTATGAACGAGGGCTAACAGATCGGTGGCACTTGCACTTTTACCAAGTAAAAAGTATTTTAGGCACTTTGCCCAATAAACTAGATTCGTAGACATCATTTGAATAGAATCAAATCCATCCTAGTATCCAATCTTCAAAAGTGTGGATATACGAGTCTTGTTTAATGTGTCCCAGACAACAATGCCACAATTAAGTTTCAACTGATTTACTCAGTTTGAGCTATTTGTTTGTCATGTTATACGTTTGAGATTTATTTATATTCAAAATATGAATATTGTTATTCACATCTAATGTGTTTATCTCAATATCATCTTTATAAAATAAAACACTTTAGTGTTCTAGGTCATAAAGGTATATCCGCAACGAATTATACTATGATTTAGAGATAATATTCCTAGTCAAACTAGTTATATTGTAATAGTTTCCTAATTTAAGTACACACCCGAAGGGTAGTTCCTAAATTTAGGTCTCTACGGTCAAAACAACGACTCTCGTCCCGTTTCCGATTCGCAGATCAATCTCATCTGAAGTCAGTATCCTGCTCTCAGCAGATTCTGCACATCAGCACATATTTATGTACCACACTCAGTATCTAAAATCCAATTTTAATACTAGTAGTGAACATGTTTATAACAAACATATTTGAAGTCGGAGCATTGCATCGTCTTCAATTCCTTCATGTCTGCCTTGTCCATACGGCAGTCACGCTTCCAGTGACCCCGTTTGCCACAATTTAGGTAGACATCTTGGGATATGTCCTTTGTCTTCCCAGAAGATTATAATGATTTTGCCTTTGCCCCTTTTCCACACCCAGAATCCTTTGGCCGAGCCATTGACTTCTAGAATATCGAAGTAAGATGCGCCATACGCTTCTTGCCTTATTGCATACTCTGACTTTGTCTCATTGAGTATAGCCATTAACTCTCCAAGAGTTTTATATTGCAATTTGTACTTCTAAGATCTATAGATAGATATATGAAGATCCTTCAATTTCAATATCATACTATAAGGATCTAATCCTTAGTTATGACTAAGAAATTAAGGAATCTTTGCGGCAAGCATAACATATTAAGCACTAAAGTTATCATCACATGAATATTCCAAATATCATGTTCTATTATTTGCTTAACTCCAGGCTTAGGCCTAAAATGTTATTTTATCAAATAAAGTAACTGTTGGTTTTAATCTAGGTCCCAAGATCATACAAGCAATGAAAACAATGCGTGAACACACCAACGGAGATAGCGGAATACTCACATCGATCGGTTGAGTCGATTTGGAGACGAATCAAGCCAAAAAGCCCACCGTTTTCACGCCTGAACTGCAGCAGATTTGCTCACTGGTTTGAGCTAATTCGGGTCTCATTTCGAAGCTCCAAACTCCGTCGGATGAGTCCCGCCTCATGGGTGAACCTCCCTACCACCTTCGCAAGACTCGTAAGTGTGCTAGCACTTGAGTTTTTGCCACAAAAACCCACTCTTGCTTCCCTTATGGCTCACGGCATTTGGCTTCCAAAACCAGTCCATTTTTCAGATTTGGGCGTGAGGAGAAGAGGAGAAATGAGAGAGAAAGAATTTTGTGTAATCTTGTTTTTTTGAAATTCATTTCAAGTATATCTTATATACTCATGTGAATTTGAAATGCATTTGGCTTTAATTTGCATTTCATTTGCTTTTAAAAGTCAAACCATCAAAAGCCATCATTACACATCATGTCCATCAAGTCACATCTACTTTATTAAAGTGACATGTTGTCAAGTCACATCACTCAAAGTGACAAGTAATTTGACGCTTGATGCGACTGTTTGATTTGACGCTTGATGCGACTTGCGATGCCTCACTCGAATTCGAAATACGAATGCGCTCGCAATCACACTCGGGCTCGGGTTCGTTAATTCCAAATTAACGATTTTTCCGTTGCGTCGTAATTAGATGATTACGCCTAGCGAATTCACTATTCACGTCGCTAACGAATTAATTCTAAATTAATTCGTTCGCCCGAATTAAAATCTAATTTTTATTCCGCGTCGAAATCTAATTTCGTTTAATATATCAAATATATTAATTAATCGATTAATTCCAAATTAATCGTTATCTCTTTCTAGACGATATTTTATCCTAGATAAAATATCTCCGTAATTAATCCTAGAATAATTTTCTCTCTCTTCTATATAATCCCAGATTATTCAAGAGTGCGAGTTGTGCGTCATCGGTGGATTATCGGGAAGCGACCCATGAGATCCCCGGATAAGTTGGCAGTAAATACGGCCGTCGGAGTATCCGAATCACGTACGTACCAAGTACTACGTTTTACCGATTTACGAGACAAGGTCGACTCCTAGCAAAGGACCAAGTCTTCCCAATTCTCCGGACATATCCATTAAGAATATTAAGATATGTATCAAGCGTAGTATACGATTGTATTGTGCATATCGGCCCAGTATCGGATAGTCACGTGCTAGGGCTGGGGCTGGATAAGTGTCTACCCCGTCCGAAGCACATATCGGATGTCTGGTAACATAGTCTCTATAATCGGATATTCATGACCTGGTCACAATATCCCGATTGGTTGCGCAACACTCAAGAGCACTAGTACCGTATCCTGCGTGACATCATCTCCAATATGACTGAAGTGATACTTCTGTCTTGACATCACACCCAATACACTACGACTCTCTGATAAACCCAGAAGTGGTGTACGCAGAACCGGTTAAAAGCCCTGTACCACCAAGACCAAAGTCTATCGATTATCGTAAGTATTAGCGATGTAAGTCTCAGGTTAAGACTATACACACCTACCTTGATTTCGGCCTCCCATAGACACATAGTCATAATACCAATGGGATTCCGATGGGTCTATCCAGAGCGAAGCTGTTTCCCGTACCATCGGTGAAACACGACCTCCTATCGCACTTGCATAAGTATCCAATACTTATATATATGAGAACTATGCCGTTGTGCCCTCACAACGCAACAAGTGCAATACTAGCCTATTCCGCATTATCGATGTCCAGTCTCGATAATACTCCGGCTAGGGATATTTAATGATTAATCCTTCGTGGACTGATACTGTCTCATATCATTCTCAATCCAGGACTAATCATAGGGACCTCTCTTCATTTATATATCTATGGTGATCTAATCACAAATGATGAGAGTGCAATTTCCTTGTCACATAGTTAATTTGCTACAACAACACAATGATCTGTGCAAATAGTGACGCTATGGGTCATTTTGTCCAACAATCTCCCACTTGGCACATAGCTAGTCACTCAAGTGTCCACACCCGAACTATGTACGGTTCGCTCAAATTGCTGAGGAAAGGTTTTCGTCAGCGGATTTGCTTGATAATCGTCTGACGCGATTTATACGATCATCACATCGCCACGATGTGTGATCCGAACGAATCAGATGATATAGAAGTATATATCTGGATCGTCGATGAGACCTTTAATTCCTTAGCCTGTGCTGACGCCTAGCTCAGCTGCTAAAAGAACTATATCTAATCTAATTAGATTTATTTTCGATCCAAATGGTTTCTATTGCTGCCTCAGCTGCAGCAATAATCCGCATTTGTTGTTTATTCGGCAACAGTTATCTTGCTCGGAATATTTCCAGCTCACTGTCCCGTTCTTCAAACTTTATAGTACCGTAGTATTTAATTGTTTGGAAACTTGCAGCAGTGATCCCAGTCACTTCAAGTTGTCCTTCTCCATAGTTTAAGACAACATCTTTAGTTCTCTCAGATACTAACAGATGTTCTTAATCTTCAATCCAGTGACTATCACTTGGATTGACCCGATTGTGACTCCATATGCTCGAAGCGTATGAGACACCAATACAAGTACATTTTAAATGTACAATTTCCCAGAGAGTGTTAACAACTCCAAATCTATCCCAGTAGATCTTTATTCCTTGAATAAAGGTTGTTACTCCCCAGAATTCTACGGAGAATTTCTATGAAAGCCAAGCTTTCAACAATTGCTTTATGGGAATTCAACTATCAGTGCGCTCTCCCACTAACCTCCTTATATACACAAGAGTTATTTCGTTTTGAGTCAAATCATAAATCATTATGATTATTTCAAAACGACAGTTCCAAGAACCTTATGCTTGCATTAATCCAAACATGGATCGAATAACCCGCAAACCTCGTTTGTTGGTTATACAAAATCGTCAGAATGTTATAAACATTCTCCAAAAGGTTTCCTTTTCAGGAAAGCGATTTTGATCTATAACTGACACATTTCATAAATGAAATACGCAGTTATCAACAAGCATCTTCAAAATGGATTTACCATGGCAACAGGTAAAAGGTTGAATCGTTATTAACACAATGTTGATAACGATACCTTTCCGTCAAAAGCCCAGCTTTGTACGTTGGTATGTTGCCTTCCATGTATGTCTTCCTTGAAGACGTTTAATGTACCAATAGGCACAATGCCTTGTGGTACAACAACTAGTATCCAAAATAGTTGTTATACATGGAATCCATTTCGGACTCATGGCACTTTGCCATAATAGGGAGTCGATACTTTGTATCACTTCCTCAAAACGTAGTCGGTGGATATACCTTCATAAGATTGACATCTTTATGAGGTTAGATCAGAAACCCATACCCTAGGTTGTTTTCTGACTCTATCCGATCTACGAAGTTCTTGTGTATTTGAAGATTAATGGTATAGATTCATCATAGATGAACTATTTGTGTTCCATTAAGGACTTCGTGCTTAGAACAGTATTACTCCGATTTTCATCGAGTATCACTATCCTCCCACTGACCACTGCATATCGGTATTCCTCTCAGGAAAAACCGCATGGTGAGCAACAATCCATTGTTCTCATGTGAGATTTATAAGTACTATACTTAAGTTTCCCTTAGGATAACCTATATTGGCACTTATCCAATTTGGGTCTTTTAGTTTGGTATCATCCAAACGTTATGCCTGGCATACCCAAATTATTAGGAGTGAGAAACCCCGTTTCTTTCCTATTCATATCCTATATGATATCTGTCAAACAGATTTATATGGAACCTTATTCTAAATAAGTTTTGCACTGTTAATACATATCCTATTGAAGGAAACAGTAGCTCAGAGCGACTCGTGATAAACCTTATCATGTCCAACAAAATTCGGTTTTTAGTTCGGACACACCGTCTAACTGACGTGTCTCGGGAGGAGTCCTCATATGAAAGAATACCGTACTCTTTCATGTATGTATGAAACTTACTGCTTAAGTATTTTCCATTACGGTCTTGCCGTGGCGGAATAATACTATAGCCGATCTGTTTTTCTATTTCGTGTCGAAACTCTAAAGTTTCCGATTTGTGTTCTTCAAAAGAAACACATAACCATAACGTGATGCTACATCCGTCAAGGTCACGAAATATTCATGTTCACATCTAGCCTAGCTAGATATGGGCCCACTAACTTCACCATGAATAGGGCTAACAGATCGGTGGCCCTTATACTATTACCAAGTAAATAGTATTTTAGGTACTTTACCTAATAAACTAGATTCGCAGACCTTATTTGAATAGTCAAATCAGTCCTAGTACCCACTCTTCAAAAGTGTGGATATACGAGTCTCGTTTAATTGTGTCCTAGACAACAATGCCACAAATAAGTCTCTATTGATCAAATCAATTTGAGCTATTTATTTGTCATTTTATATGTTTGAGATTTTATTTATATTCAAAATATAAATTCTGTTATTCACATCTAATGTGTATATCTCAGTATCATCTTTATATAATAAAACACTTTAGTGTTCTAGAATATAAAGGTTTATCCGCAACGGATCAAACACTGATATAGAGATAATGTCTCTAGTCAAACTAGTTACATTATAACAGTTCCTAATTTAAGTACATACCCAAAGGGTAGTTCCTAAACTTAGGTATCTACGGTCGAAACAGCGACTTTCGTCCCGTTTCCGATTCGCAGAGAAATCTCGGCTTGAAGTCAGTATCCAGCTCATAGCGGATTCTGAACATCAATACATATATTTTATGTACCACACTAAGTATTTAAAATCCAATTTCAATACTAGTAGTGAACATAACTTTGACAAATATTTTTAAAGTCAGAGCCTCGCCCTTTCTTTAATTCCTTCGTGTCTGCCATATCCAAATGGTAGTCACTTTGGGATATGTCAATTATCTTTTCAATATTTCACAAACCTTTGGCCAAGCCTTGGGTTTCAGAATATCGAAATGATGTGCACCTTGTGCAACTCGCCCAATTGCAAACTTTGACTTTTCTCCACTAGAATAGTCAATTAATTCTCCAAGAATTATTAATTGCAATTTAATACTTTTAAATCTAAAGATAGATTTATTGTCAAGTATATTAAATTAAGCACTAAATTCATCATCACATAAATCTTCCAAAGATTTTATGCTCTACTTATTTGCTTAATTATGGGCCTAGTCATAATAAGTTATTTTATCAAATAAAGTAACCTATTATGAATTCCCAATGAAAATTAAATCATTTAAAACATTTAATCCAAGGATTATATATTTTAAATATTCAACTTTTCAATTCTTTCTTGATTTCAATAGTCCAACTATTTAATCAATTTAATAAGGTACTATTTATTATAATGATTACAATAATCCAATTATTTAATCAACTATAATTTTAATATTGATTACTATAATCCAATTATAAAATCAACTATCATTTTAATTCAATTATATTGATTACTATAATCCAATTATAAAATCAACTATATATTGAATGAGTTTGTATATAGTCCAACTATATATATTTTTTAAAACAACATAAAATATTAGTCCAACTAATACTTTTGATTAATATGACGAGTAAAATAGATGAGCGCGTTTAGCGAGTATTCGAACGAATGTTGCAAATTCAATACTTGCCTCCCACTATTTTTCGTCGAGCCTCTAACCCTCTGTTGAGTACTCGGGAAACCGTGTTTCCTAGTGGGCTAGGATCCCGTTAAATATCACACAATCTTGACTTTGGCCAACAAATTGTATGATAATTAACTAGGTAGATCTCGAAGATCAATTGGATCTCATCCAACTCCTAGATCCAGTAGGTGGACATCCAAGTCCCAAACATATATCTTATATATGCCTATACATCGAATGTATACCCTAACCTTTTTCCTCTGAATCAACTAGGCCTTGGCTTTGGCACAACAAACCTAGTGATCCCAGTCAAGCGCGGACCCATTGACATGGAAGCTTCGTAATCAATGTCAATGGACAAGAAGTGGTCTTGACTTTGGCCAACAAACCACAACTTGGACACGACACCGATATGGAACAAAGCCTCGTGATTAAAACACATCTTCGACGGACAAGGGCTTGACTTTGGCCAACAACCCCTGCCAATCTCGGATCTTGAGTAAGAATCACTCAATGGAAGGAAAATAAACGCTTGATATTTAACGAGGGTTTTTCGCGTGCAAATTGGCTACCAATTTAATTATCTTTGTTAAGGTCTCATCATCATACACCCTTAAACATGCATTCTAAATACATAATAAAGAGCGAGTATGAAAATAAATAATAATGATATGCGGATGGATACTTAACACATTGATCCTAGATCAAATCTCTCCCTTTCTCACTCAAGCTAGCACTTGTATTACTTCTACCCGTTACACTACACTTCTAAAGAAACCTCATATACATAGAGGGGAATAGGTGAGAAGAGAATACAAAGAGAAGAAGGTGATAAGGCTGGACACGCAGGTCCAATTTAATAAATCGAATTTATTACAACAATTTCTAAAAATTGCCCACCCATCTAATATCCATCTGATATACATTATTCATTCAACACAACCACGTATTCACACACATAAGCATGCTATCAATCAATCTAATCAAATTAATTAATCTGATAATTAAGTGATCATCCAATGTTCAAACAACGATTTGATTTTGTTCGAGTCAAACTCGTTTTTGCGAATAAGTACTCAAAGTACAAATTCTTGAATTAAATTAAACTACATCAATTATTAAATCTAATTTAACATGTATTTAATACTAATTCACTATTCAATTCCAAATTAAATATTACACTTTTATTTAATAAACCTTTTACGATCTAAATTCCAAATTTAATCGTAACGCGTCTCAAAGACCGATTAACGTCCAACGTCAATTCAATTAAAGTCCAATGGGCTTTTAATTGATTTCTTAAGGCGTGGACTTTTGGTCAACTCAGGTCAAACCGATAACCAAAGTCCAATCCGGGATTTACCCCATAAGCCCATAAATCAATCTTGGCCCATTAGGCCAAATTGAACTTTAAAGGTTCATTAGTCGCATTTGGGCTTTATGGTTAAGGTTTTGGGCCCAATTGGATCCAATCCATTTGGACTAAACCCAACTTGATAAAATCAAGCCCAATAGGCCCAATATCAAAAATTGGCCCAAATAATTAAATTCAAAAAATCCAATTTTCCCAATTTAATTACCAAAGTGTATTACATGATTAATCAACTAAATCAACATTTCCAAAACACTAAATTAGTCCAATTAATCATACTCAATTCATTATTATATGTCCAACACACAAATTGAAAAATCAAACCCATTACATGCTTAATGCTCTCGGTCAAGGAAGGATTTTGTGTCCGATTCGGTTTCAATCCAATCGAACCCACAATCGACATTAAATCAACATCCAATTTGATTTCATACACATCCAATGTCACAAAATCAAAATCACCAAGACATTAGGGCAATAAGTCCATTCGGCCAACACAAGATTTTGGGGTTTTTTGTCAAATTCAAAGTACAATCCAATTGACCTCAAATTAACATCAAACATTATGATTCCAATTCATCTAATGAATCAAAAAACAAAATTTCCAAGAACCCAAAATCACTATACCATTCGGCCAAGGTCTTCAATTTGGGGAAAATAATTCCAAATCAATTTTCAACAAATTGGTCGAACCAAAAATGCAATTCACATCATTTAAACATGCTCAATCAAACAATTTAACTAAATCATGCTCAAAATCAATTTACCCAAATTTTAAGCCCTACATTTTTCATGCTTGAACCTAAGGCTCTGATACCATTGTTGGTTTTAATCTAGGTCCCAAGATCATACAAGCAATGAAAACAATGTGTGAACACACCAACGGAGATAGCGGAATACTCACATCGATCGGTTGAGTCGATTTGGAGACGAATCAAGCCAAAAAGCCCACCGTTTTCACGCCTGAACTGCAGCAGATTTGCTCACTGGTTTGAGCTAATTCGGGTCTCATTTCGAAGCTCCAAACTCCGTCGGATGAGTCCCGCCTCATGGGTGAACCTCCCTACCACCTTCGCAAGACTCGTAAGTGTGCTAGCACTTGAGTTTTTGCCACAAAAAAACCCACTCTTGCTTCCTTATGGCTCACGGCATTTGGCTTCCAAAACCAGTCCATTTTTCAGATTGGCGGGGAGAAGAGAGAGAAAGAGAGAGAAATGAGAGAGAAAGAATTTTGTGTAATCTTGTTTTTTTGAAATTCATTTCAAGTATATCTTATATACTCATGGAATTTGAATGCCTTTGGCTTTAATTTGCATTTTCATTTGCTTTTAAAAGTCAAACCATCAAAAGCCATCATTACACATCATGTCCATCAAGTCACATCTACTTTATTAAAGTGACATGTTGTCAGTCCATCACTCAAAGTGACAAGTGATTTGACGCTTGATGCGACTGATTGATTTGACGCTTGATGCGACTTGCGATGCCGCTCGAATCGAAATACGAATGCGCTCGCAATCACACTCGGGCTCGGGTTCGTTAATTCCAAATAACGATTTTTCCGTTGCGTCGTAATTAGATGATTACGCCTAGCGAATCACTATTCACGTCGCTAACGAATTAATTCTAAATTAATTCGTTCGCCCGAATTAAAATCTAATTTTAATTCCGCGTCGAAATCTAATTTCGTTTAATATATCGAATATATAATTTAATCGATTAATTCCAAATTAATCGTTATCTCTCTCTAGACGATATTTTATCCTAGATAAAATATCTCCGTAATTAATCCTAGATTAATTTTCTCTCTCTTCTATATAATCCCAGATTATTCAAGAGTGGAGTTGTGCGTCATCGGTGGATTATCGGGAAGCGACCCATGAGATCCCGGATAAGTTGGCAGTAAATACGGCTGTCGGAGTATCCGAATCACGTACGTACAAAGTACTACGTTTTACCGATTTACGAGACAAGGTCGACTCCTAGCAAAGGACCAAGTCTTCCCAATTCTCCGGACATATCCATTAAGAAGAATATTAAGATATGTATCAAGCGTAGTATACGATTGTATTGTGCATATCGGCCCAGTATCAGATAGTCACGTGCTAGGCCTGGGGCTGGATAAATGTCTGCCACGTACGAAGCACATGTCGGATGTCTGGTAACTAGTCTCTATAATCGGATATACATGACCTTGTCATAATATCCCGATGGCGCGCAGCACTTAAGAGCACTAATATCATATCCTGCGTGACATCATCTCCACTATGACTGGAGTGATACTTCCGTCTTGACATCACATCCAATACACTACGACTCTCTGATAAACCCAGAAGTGGTGTACGCAGAACCGGTTAAAGCTTGTACCACCAAGACCAAAGTCTATCGATTATCGTAAGTATTAGCGATGTAAGTCTCAGGTAAGACTATACACACCTACCTTAATTTCGGCCTCCCATAGACACATAGTCATAATACTAATGGGATTCCGAAGGGTCTATCGAGAGCGAAGCTATTTCCCGTACCATCGGTGAAACACGACCTCCTATCGCACTTGCATAAGTATCCAATACTTATATATGAGAACTATGCCGTTGTGCCCTCACAACGCACACAAGTGCAATACTAGCCTATTCCGCATTATCGATGTCCAGTCTCGATAATACTCCGGCTAGGATATTTAATGATTAATCCTTCGGGGACTGATACTGTCTCATATCATTCTCAGTCCAGGAACTAATCATAGGGACCTCTCTTCATTTATATATCTATGGTGATCTAATCACAAATGATGAGAGTGCAATTTCCTTGTCACATAGTTAATTTGCTACAACAACACAATGATCTGTGCAAATAGTGACACTATGGGTCATTTTGTCCAACAGTAACTTCTTAGTTTTCAGGACTATCCTAAGATTTTATTCCCAAATTGAAAATTAAAGTCGTTTAAAACATTTTCACCCAGGATTATGTTTTAATAACACTAATCTTTCAATTATCTTGATTCCAATAGTCAAACTATCGAATCAACGATTTTAGGTAATATGATTATAATGATTACTATAGTCCAACTAGATAATCAACTATAATTTAATAGGTTAAATCAATTATATTAATTACTATAATCCAATTATAAAATCAACTATTAATTGAAATGGTTAATTCAATATATTGATTACTATAATCCAATTATATAATATACTATAAATGAAATAGTTTGAATACAGTCCAACTGTTTAATTAAAACAACATTAAAATATTAGTCGAACTAATATATTAATTTATATGACGAAAAATTGTAATGAGCGCGTATGGCAAGTAACTAAACAAATATTGCAAATTTAATACTTGCCTCCCACTATTTTTCGGCGAGCCTCTAACCCTCTGTGGAGTACTCGGGAAACCTTGTTTCCTAGTGGGCTAGGATCCCGTTAAATAACACACAATCTTGACTTTGGCCAACAAATTGTATGATAATTAACTAGGTAGATCTCTAAGGTCAATTGGATCCCATCCAATTCCTAGATCCAGTAGGTGGACGTCCAAGTCCGAAACATATATCTTATATATGCCAATATATCCAATATATTGCCTAACCTTTTTTCCTCTGAATCAACTAAGCCTTGGCTTTGGCACAACAAACTTAGTGATCTCAGTTAAGCGGAACCTATTGACCATGGAAAGCTTCGTAATCAATGTCGATGGACAAGAAGTGATCTTGACTTTGGCCAACAAATCACAACTTGGACAAGACACCGATATGGAACAAAGCCTTCATAATTCAAACACATCCTCGACGGAAAAAGGTCTTGACTTTGGCCAACAAACCAATGCCAGTCTTGGATCTTGAGTAAGAATCACTCAATGGAAGGAAAAATGCTTAATATGATGTTGAGGGTTTTTCACGTGCAATTGGCAACCAATTTATTATCTTTCTTAAGGTCTCATCATCATACACCCTTAAACATGCATTCTAAACACATAATAAGACGCGTAAATAAATATAATAATGATATGGAGATGGATATTTAAAAATTGTTCCTAGAACAAATCTCTCCATTTCCTTTCTCCCGCTAGCACAAGTATTACTTCTACCCAATTACATAACACTTCTAAAGAAACCTCATTTACATTGAGGGGAATAGGTGAGAAGAGAAATACAAAGAGTAAGGAGGTAATAGGATGGACACGCATGTCCAATTAATAAATTCTAAATTTATTACAACAATTTCCAAAATTGCCCCACTCATCTAATATCTATCCGATATACATTATTCATGCATCGTAACCATGTATTCACACAAGCATGTTATCAATCAATCTAATCCAATTAATTAATCTGATATTAATGACCATCCAATGTTCAAACAACGATTTGATTTTGCGCGAGTCAAACTCATTTTGCGAATAAGTACTCAAAGTACGAATTCTTGAATTATACTAAACTACAACATTAAATCCAATTTAATTTGCATTTAATACTAATTCATTTATTTAATTCCAAATTAAATATTTACACTTTTTAATGTACCTTTTCGACTAAATCTAATCGTTACGGGTCTCAAAGCCCGATTAACATCCAATGTCAATTTAATTAAAGTCCAATGGGCTTTTAATTAATTTCTTAAGGCATGGATTTTTGGTCAATATGGGTCAAACCCACATATCAAAGCCCATTTAAGGAATCACCCTTATTTGCCAAGAAACCAATTTAGGCCCATTAGGCCCAATTATTATTAAAGGTCCATTAAGTCATAATTGGACTTTATGGATATGGTTTTGGGCCCAATTGGATCCAACCAATTTTCCTAAACCAAACTTGGCCCAACCAAGCCCATTAAGCCCAATTACAGCTTTTAAAAGCTCAATTCCAAATTTGGCCCAATTAATTAACTTACAAAATTCCAAATTTCACAATTAATTAATTAAAGTGTATGCCATAATTAATTACCCAAATTAACATTTCCAAAACACTAATTTACACAATTAATTGTGCTCATTATCATCAACACATGTCCAACACATTTGAATAAAAAAATCAACTCATTTTCCATGCATAGTGGTCACGGCATTTTGGAGTTTTACATGTCCAATTCGGTTTCAATCCAATTAAATCCACAATCAACATTACCCAATTGTTTCAAGTTATCCAATGATCAAAGAAACAAAAAATACCATGACATTAGGGCACATGTAGTATTCGGCCAAGCCAAATCAATTTGGGGAAAATTGATCCAATCAATATTTCATGAAATTGATCATGCACAACTTCAATAAAATATCATTCAAGCATACTCAATCAATTAATTTTATCAAATCATGCTCAAAATGATTTTACCCTAACCAAGTTTCATGCTCAAAATGGCTCTGATACCATTGTTGGGTTTCTATTAAGTCCCAATGATTATTTTCAAGCAATGAAATCATGTGTGAATACTCAAAATAAATATGGCGAAAACATACTTACAACGATCGGTTATGGCGATGCGAGGAACAACAAAACTTCAAGCTTTTCATCCATGTGGCTCTAGGCTTTTGCTCCAATTTTGCTCCAAAATTTTCGGCCATTGTGGTCCTCCAAGCTCCAAGCTTGTGATGTGTATTCCATGCCCACGGGTGGGTTTCCCTATCACCTTCGTAAGACTCCGGAAGTGTGCTAGCACTTGGTAATTTTTGCCACAAAAATCACCTACTTGCTTCTCCTTGTTCACGGCAAAACCAGAAAAGGAAGAAGAAATAATGCCCGTTGGGCGTGAGAGAAAAGAAGAGAAAGAGAGAAGTTGTGTGTTAATTGATTTCCAAAATCAAAAGTCAAAAAATGATATACCAAATTCTAAAAAGGTATATAGCATTTCCATTTAATTCTTACACATTTGGAGTGTAAAATAAGCTACCATCAATTCCTACACCAACTTTCAACACCTTAAAGGTGAATGAATGACTAGTGATGTGACTTGATGTGACTTGTGGGCCCCATTCGATTCCAAAAACGAGTGGGTCCGCAAACACTCCCGGGCTCGGGTTCGCTAATTCCAAATTAACGAATTTTCCGTTGCGACGTAATTAAATAATTATGCCTAGCAAAATCACTATTCACGTCTCTAACGAATTAATTCTAAATTAACTCGTTCGCCCGGATTAAAATCTAATTTTAATTCCGCGTCGAAATCTAATTTCGTATAATATATCGAATATATTATTTTATCGATTAATTCCAAATTAATTTTTCTCTCTCTTTAAATAATGTTTTATCCCAGATAAAATATCTCCGTAATTAATCCCAGATTAATTTTCTCTTTCATCTAATTAATCCCAGATTAATAAAGTGCGAGTTATACGTCATCGGTGAATCTTCGAGAAACGACCCATGAGATCCCCGAATATGTTGGCAGTAAATCCGGTCGTCAGACTATCCGAACACGTAAGTACCTAGTACTACGTTTTTACCGATTTACAAGACATGGTTGGATTCTAGCAAAGCATCATGCCTACCCAATTCTCCAGAAATATTCTTACTGGAATATGTTATCTATATCAGGCGTAGTATACGTAGTATTACGTATTTCGATCAAGTATCGGATGTCACGTGCAAGGCCTGGGGCTGGAAATGTGTCTGCCCCGTACGAAGCACATATCGGATCTCTGGTAACTAGTCTCTATAATCGGATAAACATGACCTAGTCATAATATCCCGATAGCTGCAGCATATAAGAAAACCAGTTCCGTATCCTACGTGATCATCATCTCCACTATGACTGGAGTGATACTTCCATCTCGACATCACACCCAATACACTACGATTCTCAATATACCCAGAAGTGGCGTACACAGAACCTGTTAAAGCCCTGGACGACCAAAACCAAAGTATATTGATTGTCGCAAGTATTAACGGTGCAAGTCTCAGGTTAAGACCAAATACACCTACCCTAATTTGAACTTCCATAGACACATAGTCATACTACCAATGAAATTCCGAGGGGTCTATCCAGAGCGAAGCTATTTTCCGTACCATCGGTAAAACACAACCTCCTATTACACTTGCATGAGTATCCTATACCCAAATATATGAGAACTATGCCGTTATGCTCCCAAGACGCGCACAAGTGTAATACTAGTCTATTCCGCATTATCGATGTCCAATCTCGATAATACTACGACTAGGGATATTTAATGATTAAACCTTCGTGGATTGATATTGTCTCATATCATCTCAATCCGGAACTAATCATATGGACCTTCTATCATTTATACATCTTGGTAATCTATTTACAAATGATAAAAGAGCAATTTCCTTTGTCACAAAGTTAATTTGTACAACAACACCATGATCTGTACAAATAGTGATGCTATGGGCCATAACTGTCCAACAATAAGAGCCTAAGAGGCCATGGTATTTAAGAGAGTTCGCTCCACCCTCCCTATGGGAAATTTTCAATAGAGAAATTCATTTGACAGTTATTCATGTATCGTGAAGTGGTTTTTCGCTCGAAGCGGTGGATCGTGATATGGAACCATCACTCGTTGGCACGTACCTTAAGGTATAAAAAAGGCGCGCTCACTTGGTTGCTCGAACCCTTGAGTGGGGAGACCTAGTTGTGGGCAATCCTTCGCCGGCATGAGCCTTTATCTATACTCCTATAAACTCGCATGTGAACCATAGTTGCTATAGAAGCCACCCTTTATGCTTGTGTTTGGGGCCATCATCATTTGGATTCATTTGGACTTCTTATCATGAGATGTGAACTTGTTGGGCCATTTAAACTGGGACGAGTTTGTGTCTTATGAAAATTGGGCCAAAAGCTTCTAAAATACCGATGGGCCACTTTGTGTTTCTATCATTTAAAGTTGTTTAGCCACGTTATTGCAAAAGTGTAAACCTGTTGGGCCTTTTCAACTGGGACAAGTTTACACCTCACAATAATATGATTGAATGCTTTGAAATGATAATGGGCCAACTTGTATGAAAACCTTGATGGGCTTAGAAAGTCCAAACATGATCCAAATATGCTAGAAGCATGAGTTCGATATCCGCACTAGCTTTCATCCAGAAAGGTTACGCCTTGTTACAACATATTTGTATACTTTTAGACGCTTCTAATTTCATCCCCACGACCACGGTTACCGAAAGCCCAATTCGTCGTTTCTAGACAATGGCATGATCCCATCATCGGCTTAGTCCATGTAGAAAATGGACGGTCTTTGTCTTTTACCGATGGAAAGGGACTGAGGTAGCCAAGGTTCACCCCGTAGCATAGGAGAGAACGATTTTGTGTACCTCATATTGGTGCATAAAATAAGCCATGATAGAAATGGACATACCAAGAGTGTGGGAGGAATAAGGTCAGAATGATATATTCTATTTGATTACCTCACGCGTTTTATATATTCCATGCATCGCACGCATACACGTACCATGCTGACTCGTAGTTAAAAGCCATCATAGATTTCTGTTGGGTTAGAGAGGAATGAAGGCTCGTCAAAAGACCGTTAGCGGATATGAGTGAGTCAGATAACTAGGGTTATCGCATGGATCAATTATAGACCAACCTCACTAAGATTACTGAGTAGTTGCAATCTTTAGCCACCGTCGTGGCCAATATGACATTGCCCCGCGCAGGGGGAACGTAAAGCAATGAGAACATTAGGCTTGAGGAGCCTCCGAACAGGATGAGTGATGAGATCCTTGTTTTTGATGATGACATGGCTGAGTAAGCCGCGAGAAGGGTAGCCGGGTCTCAGGCCGAGTTGTAGAAACTCGGGGATCAAGTAGAGTCAGTTACCCGTAAGCTGAAGGGTAAACATGAAGATTTGTTAGATTACGATGCGATGACTTTTGAGGAGCAGCTGCCCTCTTAGTTAAAGATGCCCGACATAGCCAAGTTCAATGGGAATGGGGATTCGAGGGTCCATCTTCGGAAGAATGTTTCTGTGATGAGTTCAGTGGGTCTGTCGAAGCGTCAGGTTCAGAAGATGTTCGGGATGTCGCTTGAGGGGGCACCCGTGGTATGGTATCATGGCCTGGAGAGGAAGATCAATGATGATTGGAGGGCATTAACAGAAGCCTTTCTGAAATAGTATGTCACGGATTTGGAGATCGACTTGTCGCTTCGCGACTTGGAGAATATCAAACAAAAGCTAGAGGAGAGCTTCAAGGATTATGTAGATCGCTGGAGAAGCCAGCTCTTGAAAATGCAGACTCAGCCCTCAGAGAATGACCAGATCAAGATGATCATTAAGGGCACCAGGCCCTCTATTTATAACAAGCTGAGGAGAATGACCTCCATGATTAGCGACTTTCGACAACTTAGAGAAACTGTTATGGATATCGAAGAAGATGAAGCTGAGAATCGGAAGTTTTACAGCCAGGATAGAAGGACTAGTGATGGGCCTTTCGAAATCAAGCCCGCTACTGCTGAGGTCGCTGCCGTAAAAAATAGGCGATTCTCCAACCTTGGTAAGCCTCTATCAAAGGTGCTTGAGAAGTTGAAAGGACAAGGACTCCTGAAACCTTTAGAACCTAGACCAATTCCAGACCTTGTGCCACACTACTTTGACTTAAACCAATACTGCCACTTCCACCAGCAAAAAGGCCATGACACCGATAACTGCACCCGCCTTAGGCATGAGATCCAAAACCTCATTGATGCTTATAAAATACCCGATCCAGAAAAAGAACAACCCAACACACACAGAAACCTTCTACCTAACTACCACTCTGTTCCACCACCCACCTACATGATTAACTCAAGCCTACCCGAAACCTTTGTCCTCCAAACTCTCAACCACCAAGCTTCTTGCATTGGGATAGGGGATGGCAGCAGTGAAGAACCATAGGCTGAGGAAGAAGACAATGCAGCAGATGATGAAGATGTTTCCCCTGGTTTATTTGATTGCAATCCTGCATTTTTAATAATAAAGACATTATTTTTTACCTAATTGTTCGAGTTTTTCCCTCAATAGTTAAGCGTGAGTCCGATGATGAAATTGTTTGCTTTAGAGTGAAACCTTTGAAACAATAAGTGCGAGAGGTACTCTCATCCGATATTTTGAGTAGTTGATCTTGACTAGAATCGCGAACACTTAATTATAGGATCTTAGCAGTGAAAGCCGGAGTAGCCGGCAAGGTGACTAGTTGAAGAGATTGCTGATCGATGAATGATCGTTCGATTAGATGTCCATCCTGACTTACTTATGTTACGATATGTGGTATGGTTGGAAACAAAAGAAAAGTCTCTAAAGAAGAAAATATAAACCACCTATAACCGATAAGCGTGAAGCTACCCATGGGCGAGTATTAGGACCACCATGAGGAGAAATGCTACCTTAAAGGGTAGGTGTATTGAAAAAAATAAAAGACGAAAGAAAAGAAAAAAAGAAAACCATATCATATTGAGTACGGAGAAGTAATTGCAGAGCATGATCAAGACATCTAGGTTGGTTTGACCTATTGATCCCATTCTTTAAAATAAAATCATCGAGTTGGTTTACTTAAAGACCAATCTGTAAAAGACCATTTGCACACACACACTTTGAGTATAGTTCAGATCATTTATTCAAACAGTCGGATTTGAGTTACATCGAGTACTTTGAAGGTTCTCCGGTTTCGACACTGGGCATCCTTTGAGGACGATAATATGTATAACTATTGAGACTATTTCGTAAAAGGCAATATAGTATATTGATATGGAACGTCATATCACATGATCTACTTTGACCTAGTGCAAGCAGCAAAAAGCAGAAAGCTAAACAAAGTCTGGGGGCGACCAGTCAACCACCTCACGAATAAGGGATATAATGGAATCTTGAGTCATGGGATGAAAGAAAATTTAGCAATCACCAGAAGAGAACTGGCAAAAGGAAACTGTAAGCATGCCCATGGGGCGACCAAAGACATTAGTAGGCGAAGGGCGTCAGATAGCACAAGGAAGGCCTAACCCATCGGAATACGAAACACATCCATGCATACATGCATACACGTCACATGCACGTAATTTTTGTCTTGTTTTTATTCGCAGGTTTTGAAGAAAAGTAGCAAAGACAACTCAATTCGGGAATAAGTCCCACAATTCAATTCGGGAACAAGACCCACAATTCAATTCGGGAACAAGACCCACAATTCCATTCGGGAACAAGACCCACAATTCAATTCGAGAACAAGACTCACAACTCATATCGGGAACAAGACCCTCAAATCAATTCGGGAACAAGACCCTCAACTCAATTCGGGAACAAGACCCTCAACTCAATTCGGGAACAAGACCCACAATTCAACTCGGGAACAAGACCCACAATTCAATTTAGGAACAAGACCCACAACTCAAATCGGGAACAAGACCATCAACTCAATTCGGGAACAAGACCCACAATTCAATTCAGGAACAAGACCCACAATTCAACTTGGGAACAAGACCCACAATTCAATTCGGGAACAAGACACACAATTCAACTCGGGAACAAGACCCACAATTCAATTCGGGAACAAAACCCACAATCCAACTCGGAATAAGACCTACAACTCAGTTCGGGAACAAGACCAACAACTCAATCCGGGAACAAGACCCTCATCTCAATTCAGGAACAAGACCCTCAGCTTAATCCGAGAACAAGACCCTCAGCTCAAATTGGGAACAAGACCCACAACTCAGTTTGGGAACAAAACCCACTCGGTGGTTCGGGAACAAGACCCAGGGGTCACAGCGCCTCGCCATCAATCTCAACTCAAGTAACGGTTCGGGAATGAACCAGGGGTCAAGCACCTCGTCACTATCAACTCAGTTTAAAGTGTCTCAGAACAACCGGTAAGTTCGGCAACAGCTGGCGAGCTGGGTAAGTAAAAAATGCATGCATGACTTTGATAGGATTGTCACTGTCACACACTGCACAAGTCCCATCAAAGAAGGGGCGACTGTAGACACTTGCATTTTTGCATGAAAGCCCAATGATGAGCCTCGTATGGAGGCACTACTCGATAAGTTGCGGAAGTCGCGGGAAACAGACGTCAGAAGGAAAAAATTAAAAATCAATACATCAATAAATTTAACTCACTAATTGGCCTCGGATTCGCCCGATTAATCTCTGTTTTAAAATATTAAGCCTCGGCCTAAAACCCCATCACCCATCCAAAGCCCATTTCACCCAAGCCCAATCCAAAAATAATTAAAACATTTAAAACACATGTCATAAATTAAATTAAATTAAATCCAATCAAATCCAATTAAATTAAATTAAATCCAATTAAATTAAATCAAATCCAATTAAAATCAAAATAATCCCCTTCCTAATTAAATCAAATCCTCCTCCTAATTTAATCCAATCACATCCCAAATTAAAGAAATTTCCCACAAAAGATATGAATATTCTTTCCTTAAATAATTAAATTAAATACACACATAATTGATTGATTTGTTCCCTTTTTAAGTCATGCACACACAAGGAAACCCTAACATGCACTATTATATAAAGAAAACACAAAAACCCTAATTTCCCTTGGCTCTTCACACACAAAAAAGCTACAAAAAATAATAAACCCACTCACTCTCTCGCCCCCCTCTCTGATCAGCTCACAAAACTCGGCAATCACCCAAAAAAACTCTCACGCAGCAAAACCTACTCGTCTCCCTCACACCACAAAAAAAAGATAAACCCTAGATACCTCTCTCTATCTCTTTCTATCACCCTTCACTCTCTCTCACTTCCTCTTTCATTCGGAAACCCTAGCTCTCTCCTCATACACGCCATGAACAAGCAGACCTCACACACGCCATGAACAAACACAAACAAAATAAACACACAAAGCTCTCACTCTCTCTCGACTCACACAACAACCTAATAAAAAACCAGCACCCTCCACTGACTGAACACAAAAGTCGTGAGCACTCCTTAAACACACAAAGATGAAACACACATGCACAATCATTCCTATCACGAGACAAATAAACAAATAACCCACCGACCAAAGAAAGACACGACAAGACACTTCCCAAACACGTGAACCCAACCACTCATAAGCCTTCAGCCACGTGAACCAACCCCTTCACTGCCACGAAACCAACAGCTCCAAAATCGAGCCCAAACCAGTCCAAGAAAATAGTCCCCGAAACACCCAAAAACAGTCCCAAAATACATCCGAAACACTGAACCAAAATAGCCCTTAAAACATTCCAAATTTCACCCCAAAACAGTGAACAAATACGATGAGCAAGACTGCAGTAAAAAATAGCAAAAACAGTGAAGAAAACAGAGAAAACGGTAGTGAAAAAAGCAGAACAGCGAAGGAAAATCTTGAACCAGAAAACTAGGAAATAATGGAGCATTAACCCTTACGGCGACGACATAACGCACTTCCAAGGAGCATATTAAAAGGTAAGACCTGAGGGCCCCCCTTTTTATTATTTATCTTTTCAGTTATTCTTTGTCGATCATTCGCATGCGTCGTTGTGTTTTACGTATGGTTTCATTTGTGTTGGGTTGATGATTGAGTGTTATCCCTTGCGGTATATCGGATGGAAACCCATACGTAAATTCCGTAGCTGAATCCGAATGGATGGTAGTGTTGTCTGTACTTGGGACACAACTCCACGTACCGCTTGAGGAACTTTCAAGCACGTGTTTCATTTTGGTATTTAATTTCGTGTTTGTTGTTCCGCTATTTATTTTCTATGTGTTGTTTCTTTATTTATGTATTGTTAATCTAATTGGCATGGGCTAACTAGGGTCGATTAAAGGTCCTCTATTCGAGGGAAATGCTTAAAGGCTACCTTTACCATGATGTTTTGTCGCGCTGGACGAAGTACACTTGATTGAATGTGAAATGTGTTTAATCGGGCATACAAGGTCCCATATTATTTATTTGTTTATTCATGCATTGATAATTTAGTGCGCATGGGCTAACTAGGGTGGATTAAAGGTCCTCTATTCAAGGGAAATGCCTAAATGCTACCTTTACCATGATGTTTTGTCGCGCCGGATGAAGTACGTTTGATTGAACGTGAGATGTGTTCAATCGGGCATATAAGGTCCCATATTATTTATTTGTTTATTCATGCATTGATAATTTAGTGCGCATGGGCTAACTAGGGTGGATTAAAGGTCCTCTATTCAAGGGAAATGCCTAAAGGCTACCTTTACCATGATGTTTTGCCGCGCCGGACAAAGTATGTTTGATTGAACGTGAGATGTGTTCAATCGGGCATACATGGTTCCATATTATTTATTTGTTTATTCATGTATTTCTACTTGATGCGCATGAGCTAATCATGTAGGTTAAAGGTCCTTCATTCGAGGGAAAAGCCTAAAAGGCTACCTTTACCACAATATTTTGTTGCGCCCTTCCCCTATTAACTTTGCTATCCATCTCTGTTTTGGTTGTTGTTTTACATATTTTTATTTTCGCATTCGTGCCATGTTTATGTTTGAGTGTTTGATTCTAATGGTATATCAGATGGAAACCCAGACATAAATTCTGTAGCTGAATCCGAATGGACGGTAGTGCGGTCTGTACTTGGGATACAACACCACATACCGCTTGAGCAACATTCATACATGTTTCCGTGTCATTTCAGATACCACTTTGGTAATCTCGTTCGAACGCATTTCTGAACGCTACACGAACATATATATTCTGTCTCATTTCTGTTCGAACGTGTTTCCGAACGCTACACGAATGTATGTATTCTGTCTCATTTCTGTTCGAACGCGTTTCCAAACGCTACTGGAACGCGCCTGCATTCTGCTTTACCATGCATCAGGTTTTATCCCGTTCGAACGTGTTTCCGAACGCTATACGAACGCGAACATTCTGTTTACCGTTACAAATTAAAATAATATCCTTCTAAATTAAATCAAATCCAATCAAATTAAATCCAATCAAACTAAATCAAATCAAATCAAATCAAATCCCCACCAAATCACCTTTCTAATTACCAAAGATTTAAATCCAATCTAAATAAATCCTTCACCAAATTAAAGATATTCCCCACCAAAATTACACAATATCATTTCCTTTAATAAACTAATTAATCACCTCCCTTATTGGCATGATTCCCTTCCTTACCTAGAATCCATAATGCACAATTATAAAAGAAACCAAAATTCCAAACCCTTAACCCCTTAGAGACTCACAACAACATTCAAGAAAGAAAACATAAGAAAATAATAGAAAACCCTAAGCTCTATCTTCTCTTAGGCATTCATCACTCTCTCTAGAGCACATTCACGCCCAAACACCAAGAAGAAAACACTCTTAACCACCAAAAACTGCAACACCAAAATACTCATCCATCACCGAAAATCACACCCAAAACAGTCCCCTACATCACCGAAAACTACCCCCAAAACAGTCTTTAAAACAGTCATAAAATCATCAAAACCATCCCTAAAAATAACCACCAAACAACGGCAAAGGAACAGCAAAAAACAGCGAGGAAAGACCAAGAAAGCGGTAGCGAAAGCAGCGGAACGATGAAGGAAAATAGTAGACCAGAAAACCAGAAAAGTTGAGGAACAATAACCCTTCCGATGACGACGTGACGTACTTCCGAGGAGCAACTTAAAAGGTAAGACCTGAGGGCACCCTTCATTACTTTTTATTTTGTAGTTTGGATGCGGCACGCTCGGTTGGACATGAAATATGTCCAACCGGGTGTGCGATGTCACATCTTTCTTTAACGTTCCTTTATCTATTTATCGCACATTTATTTCATATTATTAGCTCTTTATGATTCCACATGTTTCTTTCTTTGTTTATGTGTTGTTATATGCTTTATCATACTTCATGTCCGTTTTTATGATTGCATTGTGTTAACGTTTGAATGTTGCCTCTCGTGGTATATCGGATAGAAATCCAGACATAAATTCCGTAGCTGAATCCGAATGGACGGTAGTGCGGTCTGTACTTGGGATACAACTCCACATACCACTTGGGGAAACATTCCCGCATGTGTTTACTGCATTATGGATGCCACTTTTGCCATCCCGTTCGAACACGTTCCCGAACGCTACTCGAACGCACACATTCTACCTCGCCCCCGTTCGAACGCGTTTCCGAACGCTACACGAACGCGGGCATTCTGGACAGATTCATTTATCATGTCTTAGGCATTTTTGTGTTCATTGTTCCGCTATCTACTTTCTATGTGTCTTTTTCTTTATTGTTAATCTAATGCGTATGGGCTAACTAGGGTGGATTAAAGGTCCTCCATTCGAGGGAAATGCCTAAAGGCTACCTTTACCACGATATTTTACTGTGCCGGACGAGGTACACTCGATTGAATGTGAAATATGTTCAATCGGGCATACAAGGCCCCCATATTATTGCTTTATTTATCTTCTATGCGCATGGGCTAATTATGTTGGTTTAAAGGTCCTCTATTTGAATGAGAAAAAGTCTAAAAGGCTACCTTTACCACGATATTTTGCCGCGCCTTTTATTATTCCGCTATTCATTTTTCGCATATTATCTTTTTGTTTATTCATGCATTGTGATCTAGTAACCATGGGCTAACTAGGGTGGATTAAAGGTCCTCCGTTCGAGGGAAATGCTTAAAGGCTACCTTTACCATGATGTTTTGCCGTGTCGGATGAGGTACACTCGATTGAATGTGAAATATGTTCAATCGGGCATACGAGGTCCTACATTATGTATTTGTTTATCCATGGATGTGTTTGTGTCATTTTAGATGCCATTTTGGTAATCTCGTTTGAACGCGTTTCCAAACGCTACACGAACGTATGCATTCTGCCTCATTCCTTGCGAACGCGTTTACGAACGCTACTCGAACGTGCATCTATTTTGTTTTATCATGCATCGGGTCTTACCTTGTTCGAACGCGTTTCCGAACGTTATACGAACGCGGACATTCTGTTTCATTTACGTTCGAACGCATTTTCAGAACGCTGCTCGAACGCGCACGTATTCTGTTTTATCATGCCTCAGGTCTTGTCCCGTTCGAACGTGTTTCCGAATGCTATACGAATGCATGTATTCTGTTTACCGTTCGAACGCGTTTACGAACGCTACACGAACGCAAATACAGTGCACATATTTCTTCTCGTCACATTTCATGCATGTTTGCTTCTTTGATCATTTCTTTTGCACTACATGATTAATCATATCATTTCATTATTTACGCTTAGACAACTATCATCTATTTATATTTCCGCATTTATCTATTTAATGTGTTTATAAGATTGTGTGCTTGCCTTTATTTCACTTACTTTTATGCATGCAATCTTAGATATATGTGGTATGCCAATTTAGATATAGGTTATTCTTGTGTATGTATATTGCGTAGACTTGGTTATATTATTGCACAAATCCGTTCATTACAAGTGGCATAAGTAAGGGACTATTCTGAACCCAACGGTTTGAGGTCTTCCCTTGCGAGGGGTGATTGCGGCCTTAAATCATTTCCCAGTTCACACTGGGTGGCGACTCCATTTTATTTCTCTGATTTAGTCCTTTGTGGGCTACTCCGTACTCTCGATCGGGCCGCGAGCCTAGAACAGCATCACCGATTTCTGTGTCCTACAAGTGCCCAGTACGCCTTGTGTTCAAGTTCAACTGGCAGATGGCACGCTTTCCCAAACACCATTCGATATGGGGACATACCAATGGGTGTCTTGTAAGATGTCCGGTAGGCCCATAATGCGTCATCCAGATTTATATACCATTCCTTCCTTGTTGATCCAACGGTTCTCTCCAAGATTCTTTTGATTTCCCTGTTTGAAACTTCAACTTGCCCATTTGATTGTGGATGGTAAGCAATGGCAACTTTATGAGTAACTCCGTATTTGGATAGGAGTGCATCGAGGTATCTGTTACAAAAATGTGAGTCACCATCACTGATAATTGCACGAGGTGTTTGAAGCGAGTGAAAATATTCTTTTTAAGGAATTTTATCACCACTTTTGAATCATTGGATGGCAATGTAATTGCTTCAACCCATTTGGAGACGTAGTCTACTGCAACCAGTATGTATAGGTTTCCGAATGATGGAACAAAGGGTCCCATAAAATCAATCCCCCATACACCAAATATCTCCACTTCCAGAATGTTTTGCAAAGGTTCTTCATTTATTCTCGAGATATTTCCCGTTCTCTGGCACCTGTCACATTGAAGAGCAAACAGATAAGCATCTTTAAAAAGAGTGGGCCAGAACAAACCTAATTGAAGGACTTTGGCTGCAGTTTTGTTTCCACTGAAGTGTCCGCCATATGGTGATGAATGGCAATGTTGCAGAACACTGTTAACTTCCTAATGTGAAACACACCGTCTCAGTAATTGATCAGCACAGAGTTTGAACAAGTACGGCTCATCCCAAACATAGTGCTTGACTTCTTTGAAGAACTTCTTTCGTTGCTGAGTTTTCGATTCCAACAGCCATTTTCCTGACACTATGTAGTTGACATAGTCACCATACCAAGGGACATCATGTTGTTTCATGGCAAACAGTTGTTCATCTGGGAAATTTTCTTTGATTGTCAGCTCTTTGCCAGCTGTATCTTCATTGTCAAGCCTCGATAAATGATCTGCCACTTGGTTTTCAGTCCATTCCTGTCTCTGATCTCCACATCAAATTCTTGCAGTATAAGTATCCAATGGATCAATCAGGGTTTGGCATCTTTCTTTGTGATCAAGTATTTGATGCTGAATGATCTGTGTAGACCACCACTTTGGGACCCAGCAGATAAGAGCGGAATTTGTCAAAAGCGAACACAACTGCGAGAAACTCTTTTTCAGTGGTTATATTGTTGAGTTGAGCTTTATTAAGAGTTCTACTGGAGTAGTAAATGGTGTGGAAAACATTTTCTTTACGTTGTCCAAAAACTGCACCTACAACAAAATCACTAGCATCGCACATCACCTCAAATGGAAGGGTCAAATCTGGTGCTACAATGATAGAGGTAGAGACTAACTTCTGTTTCAAGATCTCAAAAGCTTCCTAGCATTCTTTGGTGAAGTTGAAAGGCACATCCTTCTCTAGAAGATTGCACAGAGGTTTAGCAATCTTGAAAAAGTATTTGATAAATCTCTTGTAAAAGCATGCATGTCCGAGAAAGCTCTGAATTCCTTTGACTGATGTTGGTGGAGGTAATTTTTCAATTGTCTTGATCTTTGCTTTGTCTACCTCGATTCCCTTTTGTGAGATCTGATGTCCCAGAACAATGCCTTCATGTACCATGAAATGGCATTTCTCCCAATTGAGTACTAGGTTGGTATATCCGCATCTTTGTAACACTTGTTCCAGATTTTACAAGTAGTGGTCGAAAGAGTCTCTAAACACAGAGAAATCATCCATGAAAACCTCCATACTTTGTTCCAGCATGTCTGAGAAGATGGCCATCATGCAACGTTGAAATGTGGCAGAAGTATTACATAATCCAAATGGCATCCTGCGGAAAGCAAAAGTACAATACAGACATGTAAATGTGGTTTTCTCATGATCTTCTGGGGCGATGGAAATCTGATTGTACCCCGAGTATCCGTCCAGAAAATAATAAATGGCAGCGGAATTAGCTCATTCTTTTCATTTGTGACTACAATAATTCCTCTTTTCTTTGGCACACATTACATAGGACTCACCTACGTGCTGTTTGAGATGGGGTAAATAATGCCAGCATCCAACCATTTGATAATTTCTTTCTTCACGACCTCCTTCATGATTGGATTTAGTCTCCGTTGATGCTCCACTGTGGGTTTGTACTCGTCATTCATCAGAATCTTGTGCATGCAAAATGATGGACTAATGCCTCGAATATCTGCTATAGTCCAGCCAATGGCTTTCTTATGTTCTCGTAACACTCTCAGCAACTTTTCTTCCTGCTCCAATGTTAGCGAAGAAGAAATAATCACAGGTAATTCATAAGAGTTTCCTAAAAATTCATACCTGAGATGGCTCGGAAGTAGCTTTAGTTCCAGCTGCGGTGGTTCTTCAATTGAAGGCTTGATTCGGTATTTCTTCAGGAATTCCAGACTTTCCACCTGTGGTGTCGATTTAAAGCGAAATGGCTTGTCAAGATAGTTGATACATTCTAGAATTTCAACATCTAGCTCACTGTCAGTCATGTTGGAGATGCAAGCTTCAAGTTTATCCGTGGGAGGTGGCATTGCATCATTATCCTGGATGATACTATCAACAACGTCAATTCTGAAACATTCATCCTCAATTTCATCACTCAAGAATTTCATGGCTTTGAAAACATTGAATGTAACTTCTTGGTCCTGCACTTTCATGGTTAGTTCTCCTTTTTGCACATCAATAACAGTTCGACCTGTAGCCAAGAATGGCCTCCCCAAGATGATAGGAACATATTTGTCTTCTGCCATGTCAAGGATAATGATATCAGCTGGGAGACTAAGTTTGTCAACTTTGACCAGCACATCTTCAACTACTCCTCTTGGAAATGAGAGTGTTCGATCAGCAAGTTGCAGAGAGACTGAGGTAGACATTGTTTCTCCAATTTGCAGTTTCCTGTAAATAGAAAACGACATTAAATTAACACTTGCACCTAAGTCACATAAAGCCTTACCGATATAATGTTTTCCAATGGTGCATGGGACAGTGAAATTGCCAGGATCTTTCAACTTTGGGGGAAGTTTCCTTTGAATGATGGCGCTGCATTCTTCTTTCAATGCTACTGTCTTATAATCTCCCAATCTACGTTTTCTTGAAAGAATGTCTTTCATGAATTTGACATAACTGGGCATTTCTTCCAATGCTTCTGCGAATGGAATATTGATATGCAGCTTTTTGAACACCTCTAGGAATCGAGCAAACTGCTTGTCCAGTTTGTTTTTCTGAAGACGCTGAGGAAAATATGGAGGTGGAGTGAATTTTTCTTGATCTTTTTCCTTTGCTTCTTTTTCCTCTATCTGTGGGACTGCATCTTTTGGAATTTCTTCAATAGTTGCCTTGATTCCAACATCTTTTGGCGGTCTGTAACTCTGAGAATTGGCCAGTTGTCCAATTTGATTCTCCAGTTCCTTTATAGAAGCTGATTGTCTTTGGTTGAATGCTGCTTGGGCTTGAAACATAGCATCATATTTTGCTTCTTGCTTTTTGAACATCTCTGCAAACCATTCTTTCATTTCTGGTTCTTTTTCATATTCATGGCCTTTGTTTTGCTGTTGGAATCCAGGTGGTGGATTGTTCTTTTGCCCTGAATCATTGATCAATGAAAAATTAGGATGAGTCTTCCACCCTAGATTGTAGGTGTTGGAATATGGATTGTTCCCATGTCTGTTGAAATTGTTGACATAATTCACCGTATCTTCTTGTTGAACTGGCTCTGGTGCTCCTCCATATGGTGAACTTGTGGATCCAGAGATGTTTACAACTTGCGTGCTAAGTGTTTCCAGAGATTTACATATCTGATCCAGCCTGGTATTCACTACTGTGTTGGCTCCAACTTTATAAATTCCTGCAATTCTTTAAATCATGCTCCTGTCTGTTGGCCAAAATGAATTATTGATAGCCATTTCTTTGATTAAGTCTCAGGCTTGATCTTCTCCTTTCGCCATCAAAGCTCCTCCAGCAGCAGCATCAATTGTGGTTCTCATCAGTCCAGAAAGTCCATTATAGAAAGTTTGGACTTGTAGCCACTTTGCAATCTCATGGTGAGGACATTTTCTGAGTAAATCCTTGTACCTTTCCCAAGATTCGTAGAGAGATTCTAAGTCATGTTGTACAAAGAATGTGATATCATTCCTCAACTTTGCTGTTCTGGCTGGTGGAAAATATTTTGCAAGGAATTTAGTGGCTAGAGAGTTCCAAGTTGTGATGGAACCTGCTGGTAGTGAATGTAGCCAAGCTTTAGCACTGTCTTTCAAGGAATATATGAAAACACGCAGTCTTATTGCTTCTTCAGCTGCTCAATTGTAGTTGAAAGTACCACAAACTTCCAGGAAGTTGCTGATATGGGCATTAGGATCTTCAGTTGCATTCCCCCCAAACTGAAATGACTGCTGAATCATCTTAATGTATGTTTTTATGTCACATGCATTTGCTGGTAATAGAGGAAGTACAATACAAGAAATGAAGCCGTCAACCACCAGAATGGTTCTGTCTCGAATGGGAATTGGTGGTGCAACTTCTAAAGGTTCAGGTTCCATGTTGACAATTGCTTCTTGACCTTCTCTCATTTCCCTTCTCAACTATATGATGGTTCTTTCAATCTTTGGGTCAAGTGGTCGGCGTTCAAAGCTTCTGGTTCGTCTCATGTAGTGTCTGAGAACCTGAAACACAAGAAAACAAAAATAATAAGTAAAAAGAAATTAGATACAAGTAAAGGTATCTAACCCAAAAACTAATAGTGAAAGATAAATAAGTCCCCGGCAACGGCGCCAAAAACTTGACCAGCATTGTCACACGCGTATAACGTAAGCGCACGTATCGTTCAAGTAGTATAAAAAATATCGATCCCACGAGGACTTAATACCTAAGTTATTAATTTATGAAGTCAAATGTTTACGGGTATCTAATGGATTGATTGATTGGATGATGATTTTAAATTTAAAAAACAAGTAAATAAAATGACGCGAAAGTAGGTTTAGGAAAATTCAATATTAAGAAACTATCTAGGGATGTGAATCTTTCCAATATCTTTTAAAAGATGAAGTGGTTATTTTATGTTTGTGTAATATATTTGTTTACTAACCTGGAACACGAAATTATGCAAAAGCCTCTGTCGATGGTCGGATGCAAATACCTAGTGTAACCCAATTAATCATATGTCTATGTCAACCAAGTTACCTGAATTCATTAAGATTAAATTCCAATTGTGGTTACCCCCGCCCGATAGGTATATGTCTATCATGTAAGGAAATCTATTAAATGGTTATCTATCCTCAAAGAAGATCGTGGGCTATTAAGTCTAAGGCTGAAACCTAAAATTCCTTTGTCAAATTTATTTTAAGTTTACCAGATCAATCTTATTAATGGCCAGTTAACAAGAAGCATTAAGACTAAGACTCAATAAATAAACATTTATATTACCCAAACCGTAAAATAACTCCATATAAACCATTGATAATGGAAATCATCACAACCCAGATAACATGCTTAGTTACAACACATATCTAAGGCTAGTAAAAGCTTAAATAAAATAAAAGACATAAAGTAAATGCTAGAAATTAAAAACGTAAATAAAACAATAAAGAAAATGCTGGAGTTTGAGAATCCACTTTTAATATTTCAAAATTAGAAATCTCTCTTATTCTCAATGTTTACCGATTAATTAACTAGACCATAAAAGCGGTAATTTCATTTGTCTCAATTAAATCCAACCGACCATATAGGCGGTAACAATGTTATTACCTAAACCGACCATATAGGCGGAAACTACGTCTGAAATGTAAAACCGACCATATAGGCGGTAAATAAGGTTGTCACCTAAACCGGCCTTATAGGCGGTAACTAATTAATCCAAATTTTAATTAAAATAAAGGAGATTAATCTAATTCATTATATAAAAGTCTCACATTTTCACCCTAGTAGAATAAGATTACCTGCTCATGCTGTAAATGAAATACAAAAATTTTATTAATAAAAAGAAAATACAAGAAAACTTAAATAGATATACAAGACATTTTCCTTTAGCATTTCATGAAGAAATTCCTCCAAAGAAAGTATGGAAAATTTATAAAGTTTAGCTTCGTATTTATAGGAGAATTTAAGGCTTCCACCAATTTCTCCACCAAACATGACACCAATTTCTTGTTTGGTGGAAGTTTGACAATTTTTTTTTTTTTTTTTTTTTATATTTTGAAAATGGAAATAATAATTACACAAACTACACTGGATTATTCATCAATGTTGGTCTTGAAAACTTCAGAATTTGAAAATATTTAAAACTTCAAAGTTGTAGATCTTTGTGTCATCTTAATCTGGAACCTGAATTAGCTCAATCATATATCAAATGAAAAAATAATGGCCAAAATACCAAACTTGCGCAAAACTAGAATTTAGGACTGCACTTCGTGACACGTATAGTAAATTTCCGTTTTCACCATTTTTTGCTCCAGATTTCATCGTTTTAGCCCCGAATTGATTCCATTAAGTCCCAATACTTTATTTATCTGCAAAACACATCAAAACGTTCATCAAACCCGAGAACTAAACAAAATATTAGGTAAAATAGCGGTAAATATTGATATATTTCCCGCTCATCATCATTACAAAAAATGTAATTATCATTGCAAAAAAATATATATTTGTCCTTGTAAAAATGTGACCGTGCTTACAAAAATGTGATTGTCCTTACAAAAATATGATTGTCCTTGTAATAATTTGACTTCTTTACAAAAAATATTATGACTATTTCTACAAAAAAAAAATATGATTGTCTTTAAAAAATGTGACAATCCTTATAAAAATGTCAAATCGTTGCCTAAAAAAATATTGTGAACAGTAAATTCACACATAAATAATATTTTTTAAAAAGTGTGCTTAAAAAATTAATGTTGTAATATAGATTGATAAAACGGGAATATAAATATGGATAATGTCAACTTATGATTAATATTTGGACTAATTAGGAAGAAACTAAAAATATTATGACTAATTAAAAAACTAATTAAGTGATTATCCTAAATTAGAATATCTCTCGGTGGAAATGACTTTTTAATAATTTCTTAAATAAAATAATGATATTTTAGTTAATTTAACTCTTAAAAAACTATTTCTAACATCTACTCCTAAAAACCCAAATTTTGAGTTTTGCTACCACAGGGAAAATAATTTTTTTAATTTCCAAAAGTTCTACTCTAAATGTAATCAAATACCACCAAAAATTTTGAAAACTTTTTTTGAGATTAAAAAACTCATTTTCTCCACTATAAGACATATAAAAAGTATAATCCTAAATTGAGTTTAACCAATTATATTCTTATTTTACCTATTTTCATTGCAACATTAATTTTCTACCGTGATATTATAATAAAAAGATCACGGACTAATGTCTTAGTAGTTTTTGTTTTTTTTTTTATGTGGATAAGGTAAGTATATTAATTAAAAAAGAACTACAAAGGCATAAGAGCATATCCCGGAGAAAACAAGCTATGGATGATAGAGCTAAACAAGTAGAGCAAACAGGTAGAGCCAAACAGGCTAACACCAAAACAAAACAAAACAAAACAAAGAGAACTCAGAAAATATGGTCAGATAATTCCAAGAATGATGAAGCCATCTATTATCATAAGATGGTTTCACTTTCTTTAACAAGCTAGCACGTGTCCACACAGTAAATACAACAGAATAACATTAGGAGGGTGAGGTGGATCACCATGCAGATGAGCATTCATTTCCCTCCAAATAAAGTATACTGCAGCTGAAAATGAAAGCCGAACAATCAAATGACATAATGAATTGCCGCTATACTGCTCCATCCATGATATTGTCTGTCGCCAATCACAAGAGTGTCAAATGATATCTCAATTAGCCAAAGTAGAATACAAAACCCAAGATGAAAAGGTGCATTGGAAGAAAAGGTGATCAGCTTCATCTCCAAAGTTACTACAAAACACACATGTAGACAATCAGAAATGCCAAAGACCGCCAGTTTATCTTGAGTATGAAGACCACCCTGAATCGCGAACCAAATGATGAAAGCATGTCTCAAAACCGTCTTAGGAAATCACACAATCTTACTCCAACTCACTCGAGTACCACTCGTCCGTAAAGCCTCCCAAACACTCATAACTGAGAAAACACCCCTACTATCATCCTCCAAAACTAGCTCATCCTTATTCGAACTACTAGGAACATAATCCAAAGATATAGTATAGGCCAACTCGAGAAGAGTAGCCAACCTACTGAGGGCCAACGCCAAGAAGACCCGTCAATGATAGAAGCCACCCTAACCATCTAGTCTAACCCTGAATCATAAATGACTCTCTCACCTAAAGCATCCACAATTGGTCCCAAAGGATGCCAATTATCAAACTATTAGAAAGCATTCTCACCATTCCCAATCATAAACCTTATCCTCATACGTACCCAAGAGTGAAGACTTAAAATCTTCCTCAAACTCCAAGAACAATCTCCTAGAAAGAAACCTCCCAAAATCTCAATCCCCTCAACAAGTAAGAAGTGACCATAATAGACCAAGAGGAGACCTGGCTCAAATAAAGAAACCACAAATGCTTTATGATTATTGCCCAATTCTAGTGCTCCAACTTCTTAATCCCCAAGTCACATTCTTCCACAAGTAAACAAACTATATCCCAAGCCACCTTAGCCCATGTAGGCACTAACTCACTACCCTTACACAAAAAAGATCTCAACGTGGTCTTCATCTTCCTTATCACAACCTTGAGCAAAATGAATAAAGAAGACCAATACACATGAATAGAAAACAATACCGACTTAATTAGCTGCAGACGCACCGCATAGGAAAGAATCATTCAACTCCAACTCTTGGCACGACCAATAATACGCTCCACAATGATAGAACAATAAGAAGCCCTAAGATTCGAGGAAATCAAAGGTGTTAGTGTCCTAGAAATGCCATGAGATCTCTAAGCGTGATTATTGTGTGAATTAATCAAGAAAGTTGCGGAATACTTACATTGATTGGATTTAGGATTTCAAAAATTCCATGGATGTTGAAGCTTCTAAGCTCATGGATGAGTATCCCTATCACCTTCATTTGACTCCCATATGTGCTAGCAAGAACAAAATGGAACAAATTTTATCTCCCAATGAGAAGCAAATTTGCCTAAGAGAGAGAGGGAAGCAATCGGCCTTGTGGAGATCAGAGGCCAATTGGCCAAAATGACCAAAGGCCTTTCGGCCATGCTTCAAAAGCAAAAGGCCATTTGGCCGATCCTACAAAAGAAAAGAAGCCAATTGCTTTAACCTTTTGGCCATTAATTGAAAAGTCAGTGGCCAATCTTCTTTCAAAAAGTCAATGGCCATTCTTCTTTAAAAAAAAAAGTGGCCATATTTAGTGGCCATTCGGCCTAAACAAGGAGGGAGAGAGAGAGAGCATTTTATGTTATTGTTTTTCCAAAAACAACTTGCCAAAACCTTTTCCAAAAAAATGTATATACTTTTCCAAAAAGTAAAGTCAATGTGTGTTGAACAAGTTAACATAAAATATTCTCAACCACTTACATCAATTAGATTGACTAGTGATGTAAGTTGGTGGGTCCCACACTTTAATTCAAAATTCAAGTTGAGTGAGACTACACATTTTGGGCTCGGGTTTCTTTAATCCGATTAAATGAATTTTCATTCGCAACGTAATTAAATCTAATTTAATTAAATAATAATGCCTTCCAAAATTATTACGGAACTCGCTTACGAATTAATTCTAAATTAATTCGTTCGCTTGAATTAAAATCCAATTTTAATTCCGTATTGAAATCAAATTTCAATTAATATATCTAATATATTATTTTAGCCCAATTAAATAAATTAAATAGTAAAATCTAATTTCACCATTAAATTTACTTTGCCGATTAATTCCAAATTAATCGCGTTCTCTCCTCTCGACGAATTTAATCCCAGATAAATTCTCGACGCAATCAATCCCAGATTAATTCTTTCTCTTATAATTAATCACAGATTAATTTTCTCTCTCATAAATAATCACCGATTAATTCTGTTCGAGTCAAATATCATCGGTGAATCTTTGGGATGCAACCCAAGAGATCCATGGATATGTTGGCAGTAAATACGGTTATCGGAGTATCCGAATATGTGCGTATCTGGTACCACATTCTTACCGATTTACAAGACATGGTTGGCTTCTAGCAAATCACCGTGCCTACCCAATTCTCCAGAAATATTCTTCTACGGAATATAAGATCTTTGTCAGGCGTAGTATACGTAGTATTACGCATTACGATCCAGTATCGGATGTCACATACTAGGCCTGGGGCTGGAGTTGTGTCTGCCCCAGACGAAGCTTATATCGGATAACTAGCAATAGTCTCTTTATGATCAGAAAGTCATGACCTAGTCATACTTCCTCGATGGCTATAGCACTTGAGAGTACTAGTTCTGTATCTCTGCGTGATCATCATCTCCATATGACTGAAGTGATACTTCCATCTTAACATCACACCCAATACACTATGATTCGCAGTATACCCAGAAGAGGCGTACACAGAACCTGTTAAAGCCTCAGACGACTAAAACCAAAGTATATTGATTGTCGCAAGTATTAGCTATGCAAGTCTCAGGTTAAGACCAAATACACCTACCTTGACACGGATTCCCATAGACATATAGTCATACTACCAATGAGATTCTGAGGGGTCTATCCAGAGCGAAACTATTTCCGTACCATCGGTAAACAAAACCTCATATTACACTTGCATGAGTATCCAATACCCAAATAAATGAGAACTATGCCATTATGCTTTCATAACACGCACAAGTGTAATACTAGCCTATTCCGCATTATCGATGTCCAGTCTCGATAATACTACGACTAGGGATATTTAATTATTAAACCTTTATGGATTAATACTGTCTCATATCTTATTAATCCTGAACTAATCATAAGGACTTTTATCATTTATATATCCGAGTAATCAAATTACAAATGATAAAAGAGCAATTTCATTTGTCACATAGTTAATTTGTACAACAACACCATGTTCTGTACAAATATTGATGCTATGGGTCATAATTGTCCAACAAAAGGTACACCCAAATAACGCACAAGGAGCACACCTTCTTGAAACCTCAAAAGGCTAAGTAACCGATGCTTATAAGCTGAGGAAATATCATATGAGAATCCATAACAACCCATATAAATTCATTTCACATATCATCAAATGAGGTTTAAATTTACCAATGTAAAGATGATCCCTAAATTAATTAGTTCAAAGATGCAAGAAATTAGATATATTTACCTTGGAAATTCGAAAGTCCAAGAATCCCGAAATTTATATCAAGTTTCGGTCTTAGAAGGAGGAATGTAGGGCTGACTTGTTTGCTTTTCTTGAGCACATGTAGCATAATATCTTCTATGGAGCTAGAAGGATGAAAAATGGTGGGTTAAAATGCATAATTTCGAATCAATAGGCTGTGTTTTCTTTCTCAAATTGACGTGAAGAAGATGGTAGGGAAGAGCAAATTCGTGGGTTATAATGAGTGGGAGAGAGAGATTGAGGATATTTATTTTTTTTTTTCCTAGAGAGCTCTTGGAGCTTGGAGAAAAATTTCCAAGCTTGGCCAAAACTTAAGAGATAAATAGGCTTTGGTTTTTGTTCCCTTTGAGCCTTGAATGTGTTTTAAGTATTGCTAATATTTTAACTATTATTGGGTCTTTTATTTTGCCCCATGCCTTTTATGCTAGTGTTACGCCCCTTATGCTCAATTCCAAATAAGGCTCATTAGCCCACTAAATCTTTCCAAAATTTTCTTTAAGCTCACAGAGAAAAAATTTATATCTAAGTTACCAATATATGATTTTAACCACGCAGTAAAATTTTGGTCCTTACAATTCTCCCCCTTAAAATGATCCGTCCTCGAATCATATTAGACCTGGAATAAATCTCATGCTTGAGTTAAGCAGTAACCAAAGAATTAAATTTTCAATGACTTTTCACGTTCTTAGGTGGTTATTTATACTTCGCAACATTACTAGTTTACCAAAATCTAAAAATATGTAAAAACTATATTCTTTGTTCTTAATCTAAAGGTTATTTCGATCAGTTCCATATACAATGGATCTGATTTATGAAATCTTATTCTAGATAGAGAAAACGTAGTTCATATAACTCACAGTTCCTTGGATCGAAGTCTTTGTAATATCAACTATCCAAGTCTTTACTTGTCATGACTTATTTGTTATTCTTGTTAGTTTAATTTTATTTCCACTTTGTTGTCTCCGACAATATATCAAACCCCAGCAACTCCATTTCTTTGACTTCTGAGGATTCCTTACACTTCATCATAATGTAGCCCCCATTTTAAGGTTTTTCTGGTAAACAGTGTTATATATATATATATACTTAGTTAATGGCTAAGGTGTAATCGCAAGAAGGAGTGAAATCCATATCGATGCAAAACGTCCCCAGCTACACATCAAACCATGTCCCCAAAATACGTAGCTATTGGTCGGTATTTATACACCAACTTCACCATTGTAAATCAAAGGATATAGCCTGTCGTGCATAAGTTCTTAATACAGTCAGGATTCAGATCAATCCATATATGACCATCTAGTATATTGAAATGAATTTCTTTATTTAACGAATATTATAAGAAATTCATTTTTATTTGGGTCCAGTCCTATATGATCACATCATATAAGGTGCCTACAGTCTCATGTCACTGTATGGATGATCTCGGATCAAGGTCGCCATACAATTATAGAATGGACCGCAATTGTAGAAAATCACAAACAAAGTATCTGCTTTGTTTGCTCTCTATGGACTATTTTAGATTACTAACTTCATACTTAAATCCTATTGTGTATGACACTCATACACTAAGTCTGAAGGAAAATAAGTAATCAAGGGTTAACTGGATAATTTATAATATGTGATTTAAACTAAAACAATTGATAACTGAACAATGCATCTTTTAATTTAAACAAGTAATTCCATTTACACATTACATGATGTTCTAGGGCATAAATCACAATAATATCCCACTTGCACTAGAGAAAATGGGACATGTCATGTAATCCTAGACCCTTTAGGCGACCTTTAAACACTTTAGCCGACAAAGACTTTGTAAACGGATTAACCAGGTTCTCTACTGATGCAATCTTCGTGATACAAATGTCTCCTCTCTGCACTATCTCTCTGATGAGATGAAATTTTCTCTCTATATGCTTTCCTCTTCTGTGGCTTCTTGGTTCTTTGGAGTTTGCCACTGCACCACTATTATTGCTTCACAAGCTCCTACGTACTCAGCCTTTATGGTGGAGTCAGCAATACAAGATTGTTTTATGCTCCTCCACACAATGGCCCCGCCACCTAGAGTAAATACTGATTTCCTAGAATCGACATCCGCCTGAAAATCAGAGTCTGTATATCTCCTAAGGATCATATCCTCACCAGAATACACAGGCATATAATTTCTCATTCTCTTAAGATACTTGAGAACATATTTCACATCTACTCAATGATCTAATCCTGGGTTAGATTGAAACCTACTGACTACCCCCATTACAAAATATATGTCTAGTCTCATGCATAACATAACAAACATGAGATTACCAACTGCTGGGGTAAATTACCTTTCTTGGAATTCTACATCTCAAAATACACAAGGATCTTATCGATATAGGATGCCAGAGACATAGCTAACAGGCATTTCTTGGGATCTCGAAGAATCTGGATCTCAAGTATATAACTGGCCTCTCCCAAATATTTTATTTGGAGTTGGTTATCTAGCCAGAATTTCTTATCTGATAATATTTTTACATCATTCCTAACGAGTAAAATATCATCGATGTACAATATGAGAAAAAATCATCTTACCATCAATGACGCACTTGTATACACAAGGCTCATCGACATTCTGCTCAAAATCATAAGACTTGATCGAGGTATCAAATTTCATCTTCCAATATCATATGCCTGCTTGAGTCCATAAATGGACATTTACAACTTGCAAACCTTTTGTTCTTGACCTTGGGCTATGAACTTCTCTGATTGTACTATATAGATACACTCATCAAGATTGACATTCAAGAATGCAGTCTTGACGTCCATCTGCCAGATCTCACAGTCATAATATGCCGCAATAGAGAGAAAAATGTTGATGAATTTGAGCATGGCTACTCGCGATAAAGTCTCCTTATAGTCGACTCCATCTTTTTAGGTAAAATCCTTAGCCGCTAGCCTTTCTTTGAAGGTTTGTACCTTTCAATCTACTTATTTCCTTCCCTTGTAGATCCACTTGTATCCTATGAGTTTTACCCCATCAGGTTGGTCTACAAGTTCCCTGACTGAGTTTGAATTCATCGACTCCATCTCGAGGTTCATGGCTTTTAGCCATTCCTCTTTATCATAATCATCTATTGCAGTACGATAGGTTAATGGATCATCTACACCTTCACTGGATGCGAAAATTTATGCCTCTCCAACTCCAGATAGCATTCAGGTTGTCGTACAACCCTCCCAATGTATCTAGGTGGTAGATCATTTTAATATACTTGCATCCGACGCTCAGATGTCGAAGGTGTTATGCTTTTGTCAACTTTTATTGATGATGGCGTGCTGGTCGAACCAGTTAGTAACTCATCGAGTAACACTTTACTTCAAGGTTGTGACTCCCTCATGTAGACCTCCTCAAGAAATGTAGCATTTTTCGATACAAACACTTTATTATCTATCGGACTATAGAAGAACCAACACTTAGTTTCCTTAGGATATCCTACAAATAGGCACACCTGAGAACGTGACTCCAAATTTGTAGTCTTATTCTCCAGCACATGTGCTGGACACCCCATATGCAGAAATGTCGTAAATTGGCTTTACGATCACTCCACTGTTGGGGTAAATGTGGAACCCCTAGGGTCAGATCGGTACCTCGCGCAACGAAAATGGGTCTAACCCATGGATATCTAACATTGGTGTATTTTTAAAATTAATAAAATATAATATTCTATTTTTAAAGTGTTTAGGGAAAAATCAGAAATAAATCTGGATCCAGAAAAATATAATCGAGATAAAAACTCGAAATTTCAGAACAATTCAGACCCGTACGCACCTAATGCGCTTGTAGGCTGCAACGCTTCCCTCTCGGGAAAACTGGAACAATTTTTATTTTATTTTAAAAACTTAAACACTTTTAAAATCACCCAAAATAATTTTTATTTCAAAACCAACCACAACATATATTATGAAATAAACATATATGTATTATATATATATATACACACGTATTTCTTTGAATCAAATTACAACCCAAATTAGAATCCCAAAATGAAATGACTCATGAACAATTCTAGGTCACCCAAAGATGGTCAAGTGATTTGAGAATGGTAGCCTTAGCTCCAATCTATTATCTAGAGTTCCAAACTCTAATTTTATGTCTATGTCTAACATAAATATTTTGACTTAATAACAAGCATATTGTGTTTATACTTCCAAAGCAACATAACACAATTTATTAGCCTTATTTCAACATTAATTTATGTGATCATGCATCCAATATATAAAAGAATATAACTTAAGAGAAGTTCAAACTTACCTAACAAGCTTGATGTAAAGATTTAATCTCATTCTCTTTGTTGAAATGGTAGGAGAACCTCCAAGGTTTGTAAGCTTCACTCCAAGATCCAATATTGATTCCAATGTTAGAAAGCTTCAATCCAAGATCCAATCTTGATTTCTCCTAGATGAAATACTGTAGAGACCTCACAAGCTTCTCTAAACACTTCTCTAACTTAGGCTAATTTCTCTAAGAATTTGCTTGTACTTAGCTTTCTCAAGCTTTTGCTTTTCTTAATTAAAACCTTCATAAAGCTATTTATAGCAAAACTTAGGCAAGTTTTAATTAATAAAAGTTATAATCAACTTTTAGGTCGGCTTAATCTAATTTGTCCAAATATGTATAATTAGGTGTGACTAATCTTCATTATCTACCAATTTGATTTAATCCAATTAAATCAAGACAAGGATTAAGAAATGGATTAGTTAAATATTTGCCACTTTGATTTAATCCAATTAAATCAAGCCAAAATCACCTATTATTTCATACTTTCAATTACCATAATATCCTCAAATGGTAGAGATAATTATGATTTTATAATTAAGCCCTTGTGTAATTATTGAATTAATCTAATTAATCCAATTAGGTCAAAGTAAATAATCAATGTTATCCAATAACACTTGATTATCTTAGTTGATAATTATAATATCGAATATTATCTTTTATCAAAATTAATTGGCTATCCAAGTGCTCAACGAGTACACTTCATATTGGGACTCTCTAAGTTCAGACACATTCGTAATATAAGTCTAGCTAATATGTGTTGGGTTTCAATCAAGTCCCAAGGATCATAAATTAAGCATAAACGAGTTGAATACATATCAAATGAGGTGCGGAAAAAACTCACATTGATCGGTAGAGATGCAATGAAGACAAAAACGCATTGCCATCTCCTTGCTCGGCAGTGGGCTGCGCAAGTGGTGGACTGCTCGGCGTGGGGACTTCTTCCTCCTCCAAGAATCGGCCATGGGTGATCCTCCATGGAAGCTCCAAGCTCCAAGCTTCACAAGGTGATTCCTTGCACACGAAATCACTTTCATCACACCTTTGTAATCCTCTATGAGTGTGCTAGCACATAGATCTTGCAAGAAAATCACTCATTTCTTGTCTTCATTTTCGGTCAAACCAGAAGGAGAAGAAGGAGAAGAGACGGTCCAAGACCGAGAGAGAAGAAGAACCTTTTTTGGCTCCAAAAACCATATCCCGTAAAAAACATGAAAAGGAGAGAGAGAATGAATTATCAAAATTAAAAAAATGTAATAGGTTTATATATTTTCCAAAAATTAATAAACCATTTACCTTTTCTTTTAATTCCAAAAAGCAAACATTAAATGCTTGTCTATCACCACAAATCAACTCACATCAATCACTCAAATGTCACATCACTCAAAGTGACATGTGATTTGACGCTTGATGTGACTTGCGATTTGACGCTTGATTTGACTTACGTGCCGCACTCGAATTCGAAATGCGAATGCGCTCGCAAACAATCCCGGGCTCGGGTTCGCTAATTCCAAATTAATGAATTTTCCGTTACGTCGTAATTAAACGATTACGCCTAGCGAAATCACTATTCACGTCGCTAACGAATTAATTCTAAATTAATTCGTTCGCCTGAATTAAAATCTAATTTTAATTTCGCGTTGAAATCCAATTTCGTTTAATATATCAAATATATTAATTTACCGATTAATTCCAAATTAATCGTTTTTCTCTCTTTAATAGATATTTTATCCCAGATAAAATATCTCCGTAATTAATCCTAGATTAATTTTCTCTCTCATTAAATTAATCCCAGATTAATTAAAGTGCGAGTCATACGTCATCGGTGAATCTTTGGGAAGCGACCAATGAGATCCCCGGATATATTGGCAGTAAATCAGGTCGTCAGACTATCCGAACACATAAGTACCTCGTACTACGTTTACACTGATTCACAAGACAAGGTTGGCCTCTAGCAAAGCGCCATGCCTACCCAATTCTCCGGAAACATGCTTACAGGAATAAACGATCTATATCAGGCGTAGTATACGTGGTATTGCGTATTTTGGTCCAGTATCAGATGATCACGTGCTAGGCCTGGGGCTAGAATCGTGTCTGCCCCGTACGAAGCACATGTCGGATCTCTGGTAACTAGTCTCTATATCGGATAAACATGACCTTGTCATTTTATCCCGATGACTGCAGTACTAAAGAGAACCAGTACCGTATCCTACGTGACCATCTACTCCATATGACTGGAGTGACACTTCCGTCTTGACATCACACCCAACACACTACGATTCTCAATATACCCAGTATTGGCATACACAGAACTGGTTAAAGCCCTGGACGACCTCAACCAAAGTATATTAATTGTCGCAAGTATTAGCGGTGCAAGTCTTAGGTTAAGACCAAATACACCTACCCTGATTTCGGACTTCCATAGACACATAGTCATACTACCAATGGAATTCCGTGGGGGTCTTTCCAGAGCGAAGCTGTTTCCCGTACCATCAGTAAACACAACCTCCTATTACACTTGCATGAGTATCTTATACCCAAATATATGAGAACTATGCTGTTATGCCCTCATAACGCGCACAAGTGTAATACTAGTCTTTTACCCATTATCGATGTCCAATCTCGATAATACTCTGACTAGGGATATTTAATGATTTATCCTTCGTGGATTGATACTGTCTCATATCATTCTCAGTCCAGGAACAAATCATATGGACCTCCTATCATTATATATCTAGGTGATCTAATCACAAATGATAATAGTGCAATCTCCTTTGTCACACAGTTAATTTGTACAACAACACCGTGATCTGTACAAATAGTGACGCTATGGGTCATAATTGTCCAACAATCTCCCACTTGGCCTATAGCCAGTCACTCGAGTGTCTACCACCCGAACTATGTACGGTTCGCTCAAATTGCTGAGAAAAGGTTTTCATCAGCGGATTTTCATGATTATCATCTGATGCGATTTATTCGATCATCACATCGCCACGATGTATGATCCGAACGTATCAGATGAATATCGAAGTATTTATCTGGATCGTTGATGAGACCATTAATTCTTTAGCATGTGTTGTAGCCTAGCTCAGCTGCTAAAAGAACTATATCTAATCTAATTAGATATTTATCGACCCCATAAGGCTTCTATTGGTGCCTCAGCTGCAGCAATAACCCGCATTTGTTGTTTATTCGGTAATAATATCTTGCTTGGAAGATTTCCAACTCATTGTACCGTTATTCAAACTGTATAGTACCGTTTGCGACTTTCAGTCGTCTTTATCAGTTTAGGAAACTTGCAGTAGTGATCCCAGTCACTTCAAGTTCTCATTCTCCAAGGTTTAAGACAGCATCCTTAGATCTCTAAGATACTAACGGATGTTCTTAATATCAATCCAGTGACTATCACTTGGATTGGCCTGTTTGTGAATCATATGCTCAAAGCGTATGAGACACTAGGTCGCGTACATTTTTCAATGTATGATTTCTCGGAGAGTGTTCTCGAAAGCCAAGCTTTCACCGATTGTTATTTATGGGAATATCATTTCCAAGAAACGACATGTCATCATTATTTATATAGGACAGCCACTGTCAGTGCGCTCTCACTAACCCTCTTATATACACAAGAATCCTTTTCGTTTTGAATTAAATCATAAACCATTATGATTACATCAAAATGATAATTCCTAGAACGAATGCTTGCTTTAATCCAAACATGGATCGAATAACCTGCAAACCTTGTTTGCTAGTTTTGGTATGACAAAATCGTCAGGATGTTGCAAACATCCCCCAAAAGGTTTCCTTTTCAGGAAAGCAATTTTGCGTTAAGCTGACATATTTCATAAATGAAACATGCAGCATTAACAAGCATTATCCAAATGGATTTAGCGTGGCAACATTTAAAAGGTTGAATCATAATCAACACAATGTTGATAATGATACCTTTCCGCTGAAAGCCTAGCTTTACACGTTGGTACGTTGCCATCCATGTACGTCTTCCTTGAAGACTTATACAGTACCAGTAGGCACAATGCCTTGCGGTATGTCAACTAGTATCCAAACTTGTTGATATACATGGAATCCATTTTGGACTCATGACACTTTGTCATAATAGGGAGTCGATACCTTGTATCACTTCCTCATACGTAGTCAGTTGGTATACCTCAATAAGATAGATATCTTAATGAGGTGAGATCAGAAACCCATACCCCAGGTTGTTTTCTGACTCTCTCCGACTCACGCGGTTCTTGTGTATTCGAAGATTAATGGTAATAGTTGCATCCTTGATGAACTATTTATGTTCCATTAGGATTTGATGCCTAGAATAGTATTACTCCGATTTTCATCGAGTTTTACTATCCTCTCACTTACCACTGCATATCGGTATTCCTCTTAGGAAAACCACATGGCGAGTAACAATTACATTGTTCTCTAGTGAGTTGTATAAATACAATACTTATGGTATCCCTAGGATAACCTACAATTGGCACTTATCCAATTTGGGTTTTAGTTTGGTATCATCCAAACATATGCCCAGCATACCCAAATTTTCAGGAATGTGAAACCCGGTTTCTTTCCTGTTAATATCTAATATGAAATATGTCAAACAGATTTTAATGGAACCTTATTCTAAATAAGTTCTGCACTGTTTATGCGTATCCGTCGAAGGAAATTGGAGCTCAGAGCGACTCATGATTAACCTAATCATGTCTAACAAAATTCGGTTACTCGGTTCGGACACACCATCAAATTGACATGTTTCGGGAGGAGTCCTCTTTTGAAAGAATACTTTACTCTTTCAAGTATTTTAGAAACTTATTGCTTAAGTAATTTCCATTACGGTCTTACCGTAAGGGTTTAATACTATAGCCGATCTGTTTGTCTATTTCGTGTCGAAACTATAAAAGTTTCCGATTTGTGTTCTTTAAAAGAAACACATAACCATTACGCGATGCCACATCCGTATAGGTCATGAAATATCCACATATAGCCTAGCTAGACATGGCCCCACTAACTTCACTATGAATTAGGGCTAACAGATCGGTGGCATTTACACTTTTACCAAGTAAATAGTGTTTTAGGCACTTTGCCCGATAAACTAGATTCGTAGGCTTTATTTGATTGGAATCAAATATGTCCTAGTACCCACTCTTCAAAAGTGCGGATATATGAGTCTTGTTTAATGTGTCCCAGACAACATTGCCACTTTTAAGTTTCTCCCTGATCAAATCAGTTCGAGCTATTTGTTTATCATGATATACGTGTGAGATTTATTTATATTCTAAATATAAATTCTGTTGTTCACATCTAATGTGTTTATCTTAATATCATCTTTATATAATAAAACACTTTAGTGTTCTAAAATATAAAGGTTCAATCCGCAACGGATTAAACACTGATATAAAGATAATGTTTCTAGTCAAACTAGTTACATTATAACAGTTTCCTAATTTACGTAAATACCCAAAGGGTAGTTCCTAAACTTAGGTATCTACGGTCAAAACAACGACTTTCGTCCCGTTTCCGATTCGCAGATTAATCTCTATTGAAGTCAGTATCCTGTTCAAAACAGATTCTAAACATCAATACATATTTATGTACCACACTAAGTATTTAAATCTAATTTTAATACTAGTAGTGAACATAATTATGACAAACATATTTGAAGTCAGAGCCTTGCTCGTCTTCAATTCCTTCTTGGGATATGTCCTTTTATCTTCCAAGAAGACTATAATGATTTAGCCTTCGCCCTTTTCAATATTTCAGAAGCCTTTGGCCAAGCCTCGGGTTTCTAGAATATCGAAGTAAGGTGTCCCTTGCGCTACTTGCCTAATTGTAAACTTTGATTTTATCTCCTTGAGAATAGTCATTAACTCTCCAAGAGTTTATTATTGCAATTTGTTTACTTCTAAAATCTAAGTATAGATTTATGAAGATCCTTCAATTTCAATATTATACTTTAAGAATCTAATTCTTAGTTCTGATAAAGAAATTAAGGAGTCTATATGACAAGTATAATGGATTAAGCACTAAAGTTATCATTACATGAATATTCCAAATATCACGTTCCACTTATTAGCTTAACTCCAGACTTAGGCCTAATATGTTATTTTATCAAATAAACTAACTTATTATATTTCCAGGACCATCCTGAAATATTATTCCCAATTAGAAAAATTAAGTCATTTCAATACATTTTCCCTAGGATTATGTTTTAAATGCTAATCTTTCATTTTATCTTGATTCTAATAGTCCAACTATTTAATCAACGATTTGTGGTACTATGTATTATATTGATTATTATAGTCCAACTATACAATCAAATATAATTTAAATTAATTAAGCTCAATTACATTGATTACTATAATCCAATTATAAAATCAACTGTAAATCGAAATTAATTAATTCAAATATATTGATTACTATAATCCAATTATATAATCAACTATAATACAGTCCAACTGATTATAAAAAACAACAATTTAAATATTAGTCCAACTAACATTTAATTAATATGACGAAATATTTGTGATTGAGCGCGTATGGCGAGTAATTGAATGAATATTGCAAATTCAATTCTTGCCTCCCGCTATTTTTCGGCGAGCCTCTAACCCTCTGTTGAGTACTCGGGAAACTGTGTTTCCTAGTGGGCTAGGATCCCGTTAAATATCACACAATCTTGACTTTGGCCAACAAATTGTATGATAATTAACTAGGTAGATCTCTAAGATCGATTGGATCCAATCCAATTCCTAGATCCGGTAGGGGACATCCAAGTCCGAAACATATATCTTATCTATGCCAATACATCCAATGTATTACCTAACCTTTTTCCTCTGAATCAACTAAGCCTTGACTTTGGCACAACAAACTTAGTGATCCCAGTCAAGCGCGACCCATTGACCATGGAAAGCTTCATAATCAATGTCGATGGACAAGATGTGGTCTTGACTTTGGCCAACAAACCACAACTTGGACAAGACACTGATATGGAACAAAACCTTCGTGATTCAAACACATCTTCGACAGACAAAGGCCTTGACTTTGGCCAACAAACCAATGCCGTCTTAGATCTTGAGTAAGAATCACTCAATGGAAGGAAAAACGCTTAATATTATTTGATGGTTTTTCGCGTGCAAATTGGCAACCAATTTATTATCTTTGTTAAGGTCTTATCATCATACACCCTTAAGCATGCATTCTAAACACATAATAAAGCGCGTATGTAAAAGTAATAATGATATGCGGATGGATACTTTACATTGATCCTAGATCAAATCTCTCTCTTTCTCTCTCCAGCTAGCACATGTATCAATTCTACCTGACATGATCCAGGCAGACAACAAACCAAATGACGCATTACAAGTACTAGAAGGGCCAATTACGAGGCAGAGGACCAAGAGACTCAGAGAAGCAATGGCGGGATTAGTTCAGAGTTTTATGGCCGGCTGCAACCAAAAAATAGAGGCGCATGTGGGCTTCGATGGAAAGGGCCCAAAGCCATTTCACTTGGCCCAAATCAGTTTAGAATAAAGCTCTCTAGGCTTTTAAAGACTTAAAGACTTGATATTTGTGTAATTTCATTTTTAGGGGCATTATTGTCTTTATGCCTTTAGGGTTTCTTTTTGTAACAATATTTAAGCTTACTTTCTTCTTCTTTTGAGGCAACCAACGAATTTGTAAACTCAAAAGCTTAAAGCTTTGGCTATGGCCGAATTATTGTAAGGGAGGGATTCCCCTTTTCAAGTTTGAATCGACTTATCTAAGTTTTGGCAAACTTAGTGGCGTCTCCATTGCTAGCAAAACACTACAAGGATTCATCTTAAAGGTTCTCAAGGGCAAGTTCTTTGTGGGTCTTCTTTGTGGCCTTGGAAGGGTTTTGTTTGTACAAAATCATATTCGCGGTTCTTGGGGTTCCGTCCGTTGCTTGGGGTTTGCTTGGATTTCGAATCCAAGTGGGTTCCTTGTCATTTGGTATCTAGAGCTCAGGGTTCCAAGGTCTGATTTTTCTATCTTTCCTTTTGTTTGATTCTGTTTTTCTCTTGTTCTTTGTTATTTTCGTTTCAGTTCTTGTTGGATCTTGTTTCTGTTTTTTGTTTTGTTTATTTCTGGATCTGTTTTTGGTGTGTGTTCTTTGTTATTTTTGTTTCAGTCCTTGTGGTTCTTGATTCTGTTTTTTGTTTTGTTTATTTCTGGATCTGTTATTGGTGTGTTCTGCATATCAGTTCATTCCAGTTGCATATCAGTTCATCTTCATCACTTTTCCAGTTCTGGGCTTCTGTTCTGTTCTTCTATCAGTTCGTCATAGTCATTTTGTTCTTTAGCATATGTTTAAGAAATAAGCATGTTCTTGGCGGCTGTGTGTTTTGTCTCTAAACCCTAGTGAAGTGTGAAATCAGACCCTGAAATCTTAGCTTCTGAAATCAGACCTAAAACGTAACCTTTGAAATCTGCCTCTGAATCAGACTCGAGTTCAGACCTTGAAACTTAACATGAATCAGACTCTGAGTTCAGACCTTGAAACTTAACCATTGAATCAGACTCTGAGATCAGACCCTGAAACTTAACCTATGAAATCAGACCCAGACCAGTAGCCTCTGAAATCAGACCCAGACCAGTAGCCTCTGAAATCAGACCCTGACCAGTAGCCTCTGAAATCAGACCCTGACCAGTAACCTCTGAAAATTAGACCCTGAAATCAGACTCTGACCAGTAACCTCTGAAAATTAGCCTCTGAATTCAGACCCTGAAATCAGACCCTTATTCGACTCTGAAATCAGACACTGACCAGCAGCCTCTGAATTCAGACCTTAGATTCAGACCATCATCAGACTCTGAAATCAGGCTTTGAAAACCAGCCTCTGAAATCAGAACCTAAATCAACCTCTGAAATCAGAACCACATTTAGCATCTGACGTTATCAAAAAAAAAAAAAAAAAAAGAGAAAAGAAAAAGGGACTTGAGTGATAGTGATCACTTGAGCAAAAAAAAAAAGTGAAATTTTTTGGTTGAATTTAGTTTGTTCCATATTATCATTTAGGTGCCCGTGGAGGGTATTCCATCAAAATTCTATAGCGGTGCCAAATTTTCTACCGAAATTGCATACGACCGTGAATTTGCATGCTTATTTTTTTTCCATTGTGCTAATTGTTTACTCCTTATTTCTAATACTCTAGTTTAAGTATTATTGATTGAGTCTTCGTCGTTGCTATTCCTGTTCGTATTTTGTTTCCACCTGTCCTATATATTATTATTAGACCTTTGTGTTTCATGCTGGCTTGAGGACTACATTTGGTTTGTATTCTTGGATTGAGTGTGATTCACATTTGAATTGAGGACGAACTCAAGAGTGGTAAAAGGCAGTGATTGTGAGCACAATATCGGGTAAAAGCCAATAGAGTGCAAACACGAGTGGAGTGATATCATTCGAGTGTAAACACGTGAGATTGTGAGGATTTAGATATTTGTTTTACTTTCTTGTTATTTCTAATCTGTTTGTTTAGTGTTGAGATGGCAGGTCTAACTACTGATGAAAAGCTTGAGGCTTTGGATAGGAAATTTACAGATATGATGGAGAATATGAATACTGCTTTGGAGAGATTGTCAAGAGTGTAGAGAGTATTCAAACTGGTAGCGGTCCCAGAGTACCACCACCTCAGAATGTACCACCACCTCACAATGTGCCACCTCGCCGTGTACCACCACAGTATGTACCACCAGATGAAGAGGAAGCTGAAAATGAGTTTGATGATTCTGATGGTTTTGATGATGTGGAGGAGAGATTTCAGCCTGGGCATGATAGGAGGCCTAATAGGAGGTTTGATAGGAGGAATGATAGGAGGGATAGACGGTTTGATGATAGAGGTGCATTTGATGCCAGAAGAGGGGATTATGATCGGAGAGGATATGGTAGGCGAGGAGATGTAGATGGTGATCTAGGTAGCATCAAGATCAAGATACCAACTTTCCAAGGCAAGAATGATCCTGAAGCTTATTTGAATGGGAAAAGAAAATAGAATTGATTTTCAACTGTCATCACTACTCAGACGAGAAGAAGATCAGTCTGGCAGCAATTGAGTTTACCGATTATGCTATGATTTGGTGGGATCAGCTTGTCTCTACTCGGAGGAGAAACTATGAGAGACCGGTTCAGACATGGGCAGAACTTAGGGGTCTCATGAGAAAGAGATTTATACCCAGCCATTACTATAGGGAGTTGTATCAGAAACTACAACATCTGTATCAGGGGACCAAAAGTGTTGAGGACTATTACACAGAGATGGAAGTTGCCATGATCAGGGCAAATGTAGTTGAGGATGCAGAAGCTACTATGGCACGGTTTCTAGGGGGCTTGAATAGAGAGATTGCAAACATGGTGGAGTTGCATCATTATGTTGATTTGGAGGATATGCTTCACATGGCTATCAAGATAGAAAGGCAACTCAAGAAAAAGTCAACATCCAGATTTGGTACTCAGGCTACTTCTGCATGGAAAGGGAAATGGGTTCCGAATGAGAAGCGAGATGGAGGCTTTGACAAGCCTAGAGGCGAATTCAGTGGAGGCTTTAATAAGCCTAGGGCCGAACCTAGTGCCAAGGGTAAAGAGGCTGCGGAACCGAGCAAAACTAGACCAAAACCTGAGGGTGCAGCTGCTAGAACTAAAGATGTCAAGTGTTTCAAGTGTTTGGGCATGGGACACTATGCTTCACAATGTCCCAATAGGCGTACCTTAGTGATTGATAAAAAGAGTGGAGAGGTGTACTCTACCGATAGTGAGGTTGAGGAGGAGATGCCAGAGTTGGAGGATGCTAGTGACCATGAGGGAGCTGCATACCCGCTGGATAACTTATCCTTAGTTGTCAAGCGTGCTTTGAGTGCACTTGTTGTAGAGGATGAGAGTGTGCAGCAGAGGGAGAACATATTCCATACTAGGTGCCGTGTGAATGGCAAGGGGTGTAGTATGATCATAGATGGGGGCAGTTGTACTAATGTTGCTAGCACAGCTTTGATTGAGCGATTGGGGTTGAGTTGCTTGAGACACCCGAAGCCTTACAAGTTGCAGTGGTTAAATGATTGTGGGGAGATAAGTGTGACAAAGCAGGTACTGTTGAGCTTTACCATTGGGCCATACACAGATGATGTCCTATGTGATGTGATACCGATGCATGCAGGACATATTCTTTTGGGCAGGCCGTGGCAGTTTGATAAGAAGGTTATTCATGATGGGTTCAAGAACAAGTACTCTTTCCAGCATAAGGGAAAACCCATTACATTATACCCACTTACACCTGCACAAGTCCATGAAGATCAGGTTAAGTTGCAACTTGAGCGTGACAAAGAGAGAGCGAAGGGAAACACCACCTTGGGTGAGACTAGTGAGAGTGGTGTATCTGGTGAGAAAAATAAGGCCAAGGCCGTGGGAGTTTCCAAGGGGAGTGTGAGTGAACGTAAGGGGAAACAAAAGAGAGAGTTAAAAAGAGTTTCTACATGGGTGAGGGTGAAGCAAGGAAAGCATTCAAGGCTAGCAAGCTCATGTTATTGTTAGTCTATAAGGAGCCTCATATTTATTTTACTAACTCTGACCATTTGCTTCCTGTGTCTATTTCATCTCTTTTGCAGGATTACAGTGACGTACTGACAGAGGACATACCTAGTGGGCTTCCACCCATTAGAGGTATTGAACACCAGATTGACTTCATACCTGGAGCAGTCATTCCTAACAGACCGGCTTATAGGAGCAATCCCGAGGAGACAAAGGAGCTACAAAGGCAAGTACGGGAGTTGATGGACAAGGGGTATGTAAGGGAAAGCATGAGTCCTTGTGCAGTACCAGTGCTTCTAGTTCCTAAGAAAGATGGGACGTGGCGTATGTGCGTTGACTGCCGAGCTATCAACAATATTACGGTAAAGTATCGTCACCCCATTCCTAGGCTAGATGACATGTTGGATGAATTGCATGGTTCCAAAATTTTTAGTAAGATTGATTTAAAGAGTGGATACCATCAAATTCGCATGAGAGAGGGAGATGAGTGGAAAACTGCATTTAAGACTAAGTATGGCTTGTATGAATGGTTAGTTATGCCATTTGGTCTCTCAAACGCACCTAGCACATTTATGAGATTGATGAATCATGTTATGCGTGCATTTTTAGGTAAGTTTGTTGTGGTTTACTTTGATGACATCTTAGTTTATAGTAAAACAGTAGATGAGCATGTAATGCATTTGAGCATGTACTTGATGTTTTACGAAAAGAACAATTGTATGCTAACTCTGACAAATGCACATTTTGCATGGATAGAATTGTTTTTCTTGGCTTTGTTGTGAGTGCAGATGGCATCGAGGTAGATGTGGAAAAGGTAAAGGCAATTCAGGAATGGCCTACACCAACTACAGTGACAGAAGTCCGAAGCTTTCATGGGTTAGCGAGCTTCTATAGGAGATTTGTCAAGGACTTCAGTAGCATTGCCGCGCCATTGACTGAGGTAGTAAAGAAGACAGTTGGTTTTCAATGGGGCGAGGCGCAAGAGCGAGCATTCCAGGACCTTAAAGCGAAGTTATGCAGTGCACCCATTTTAGCACTACCCAACTTCGAGAAGACATTTGAGATTGAGTGCGACGCATCAGGGTTAGGTATTGGAGCAGTTCTCATGCAAGAAAAGCGGCCAATAGCCTATTTTAGTGAGAAGCTGAATGGAGCAGCTTTGAGGTACCCCACGTATGACAAAGAGTTATATGCGCTTGTGAGAGCACTTGAGACATGGCAGCACTACTTGTGGCCTAAAGAGTTCGTGATCCACACCGACCATGAATCATTAAAACACTTGAAGGGTCAAGGTAAGCTGAATAAGCGACACGCAAAATGGATGGAATTCGTTGAGTCATTTCCATATGTTATACGCTACAAGCAAGGTAAAGAAAACATAGTGGCTGATGCATTATCTCGCAGGTATGTTTTACTTACTTCAATGCATGCACGGATGTTGGGATTTGATTTGATTAAGGAATTATATGAGTGTGATTCTGATTTTGGTGAGATTTATGCTACTTGTGCAAAGTCATCTTTTGGAAAGTTTTACATTCATGATGGATTCTTATTTAAAACGAACATGTTGTGTGTTCCTGCTTGTAGTATGCGTGAGTTGCTTGTGAAAGAAGCGCATGGGGGAGGTTTGATGGGGCATTTTGGGATTACTAAGACTTTAGCTATTTTACATGAGCACTTTTATTGGCCTAAAATGAAACGTGATGTTGAGCGTATTTGTGATAAGTGTCTAACATGTAAGCATGCTAAATCTAAATTAATGCCACATGGTTTGTATACTCCTTTGCCTGTACCTAGTGAACCCTGGGTTGATATATCGATGGATTTTGTGTTAGGTTTGCCTAGGACAAAGAGGGGTAGAGATTCAATCTTTGTTGTAGTTGATAGGTTTAGTAAAATGGCTCATTTCATTGCATGTCATAAAACCGATGATGCTACAAACATTGCAGATTTATTTTTCAGAGACATAGTGCGACTCCATGGTATACCTAGGAGTATTGTATCTGATAGAGATGTTAAGTTCCTTAGCCATTTTTGGAAGGTGTTGTGGGCTAAACTAGGCACCAAACTATTGTATTCTACCACATGTCATCCACAGACTGACGGACAAACAGAGGTAGTTAATAGGACTTTATCTCAATTATTGCGCACTATAGTTGGCAAAAATTTGAAGAGTTGGGAAGATTGTTTGCCATTTATTGAGTTTGCATATAATCGTAGCATTCATTCTTCTACATCATTTTCACCTTTTGAAATTGTTTATGGTTTTCAGGCACTAACTCCATTGGATTTGTTACCTTTGCCTGTTGATGAGCACGCGGGGCTAGATGGAAAAAAGAAGGCCGATTTGGTGAATCACATACATGAGAAAGCAAGAGAGCAAATACAATGAAAGAATGAGCAATATGCTTCTTATGCTAATAAGGGAAGAAAGCGTGTGGTATTTCAGCCTGGAGATTGGGTTTGGGTACACATGCGCAAGGAGAGATTTCCTGAACAACGTAAATCTAAGCTACAACCGAGAGGGGATGGTCCATTTCAAGTTTTGGAACGGATTAATGACAATGCATACAAGCTGGATTTACAAGGTAAGTATAATGTGTCTGCTACATTTAATGTTTCTGACTTAACTCCTTTTGATGCAGGTACAGATTCGAGGTCGAATCCTTTTCAAGAGGGAGGGGATGACATGATCCAGGCAGACAACAAACCAAATGACGCATTACAAGTACCAGAAGGGCCAATTACGAGGCAGAGGACCAAAAGACTCAGAGAAGCAGCAATGGCGGGATTAGTTCAGAGTTTTATGGCCGGCTGCAACCAACAAATAGAGGCGCATGTGGGCTTCGATGGAAAGGGCCCAAAGCCATTTCACTTGGCCCAAATCAGTTTAGAATAAAGCTTTCTAGGCTTTTAAAGACTTAAAGACTTGATATTTGTGTAATTTCTTTTAGGGGCATTATTGTCTTTATGCCTTTAGGGTTTCTTTTTGTAACAATATTTAAGCTTACTTTCTTCTTCTTTTGAGGCAACCAACGAATTTGTAAACTCAAAAGCTTAAAGCTTTGGCTATGGCCGAATTATTGTAAGGGAGGGATTCCCCTTTTCAAGTTTGAATCGACTTATCTAAGTTTTGGCAAACTTAGTGGCGTCTCCATTGCTAGCAAAACACTACAAGGATTCATCTTAAAGGTTCTCAAGGGCAAGTTCTTTGTGGGTCTTCTTTGTGGCCTTGGAAGGGTTTTGTTTCTACAAAATCATATTCGCGGTTCTTGGGGTTCCGTCCGTTGCTTGGGGTTTGCTTGGATTTCGAATCCAAGTGGGTTCCTTGTCACTACCGTTACACTACACTCTAAAGAAACCTCATTTACATTGAGGGGAATATAGGTGAGAAGAGAATACAATGAAATAGGAGATAAGGCTTGGACTCGCAGGTCCAATTAATAAATCAAATTTATTACAATTTCCAAAATCGCCCCACCCAATCTAATATCCATCCGATATACATTATTCATGCATCACAACCATGTATTCACACAAGCATGTTATCAATCAATCTAATCAAATTAATTAATCTGATAATTAGTGACCATCCAATGTTCAAACGACGATTTGATTTTGTTCGAGTCAAACTCGTTTTGCGAACACATACTCAAAGTACGAATTCTCAAATAAAATTAAATTAGATAATTAAATCCAATTTAATACGCATTTTAATTCTAATTCATTATTTAATTCCAAATTAAATATTACACTTTATAAAATAAACCTTTACGACTTAAATTCCGAATTTAATCGTTACGGGTCTCAAAGCCCGATTAATATCCAATATTAATTTAATTCAAGTCCAATGGGCTTTTAATTAATTTCTTCAAAGCGTGGACTTTTGGTCAACTCGGGTCAAACCGAATAACCAAAATCCAATCCGGGAGTTACCCCATAAGCCTAGAAATTAATTTAGGCCCATTAGGCCCGATTAAACTTTAAAGGTTCATTAGTCGCATTTGGGCCTTTTTGGATGCGGTTTTGGGCCTAATTGGATCCAACCAATTTTTCCTAAACCCAACTTTGTACAACAAAGCCCAATAAGCCCAATAACAACTTTAAAAGCCCAAATCCAATTTAAGGCCCAATTTAATTAAATTACAAAATCCAATTTTTTTAATTCAATTAAATAAAGTGTATAGCATTATCAATTACCCAAATCAATATTTCCAAAACACCAAATTTGTCCAATTAATAATGCTTATCATCTTAGAATCATGTCCAACATAATTTGATCAAAATCAAACCCAATTACATGCTTCAAGTGTCTCAGCCAAAGGGGAAAATTATGCCCAAATCAAATTCAATCCAATTGAACCAAATTAAACATAAAATCAATATCCCCTAATCATTTCTAACACATCCAATGAATAAAAAAATCAAAAAACCAAGACATTAGGGAGCTTGCCATTTTCGGCCACACTAAGCAAATTGGGGAAAATCAATCCAATTAATTTTTCAACAAATTGATTACATATAACTCTAAGTTATCCATATAAAAACATACTTAAACAAACAATTTGTCAAAAACATGCTTCAATCAAAAAGCCCCAAATTTTTAGTTAAGAACCCTAATTTTCATTTTATGCCCAAATGGCTCTGATACCATTGTTGGGTTTCAATCATGTCCCAAAGATCATAAATTAAGCATAAACGAGTTGAATACATATCAAAGGAGGTGCGGAAAAAACTCACATTGATCGGTAGAGAAGCAATGAAGACAAAAATGCACTGCCATCTCCTTGTTCGGCAGTGGGCTGCGCAAGTGGTGGACTGCTCGGTGTGGGGGCTGCTTCCTCCTCCAAGAATCGGCCATGGGTGATCCTCCATGGAAGCTCCAAGCTCCAAGCTCCAAGCTTCACAAGGTGATTCCTTGCTCACGAAATCACTTCCCTAACACCTTTGTAATCCTCCATGAGTGTGCTAGCACATAGATCTTGCAAGAAAATCACTCATTTCTTGTCTTCATTTTCGGTCAAACCAGAAGGAGAAGAATGAGAAGAGACGGTCCAAGACCGAGAGAGAAGAAGAACCATTTTTGGCTCCAAAAACCCTATCCCGTAAAAAACGTGAAAAGGAGAGAGAGAATGAATTATCAAAATTAAAAAAATGTAATAGGTTTATATATTTTCCAAAAATTAATAAACCATTTACCTTTTCTTTTAATTCCAAAAAGCAAACATTAAATGCTTGTCTATCACCACAAATCAACTCACATCAATCACTCAAATGTCACATCACTCAAAGTGACATGTGATTTGACGCTTGATATGACTTGCGATTTGACGCTTGATTTGACTTGCGTGCCGCACTCGAATTAGAAATGCGAATGCGCTCGCAAACAATCCCGGGCTCGGGTTCGCTAATTCCAAATTAATGAATTTTCCGTTGCATCGTAATTAAACGATTTCGCCTAGCAAAATCACTATTCACGTCGCTAACGAATTAATTCTAAATTAATTCGTTCACCCGAATTAAAATCTAATTTTAATTCCGCTTTGAAATCCAATTTCGTTTAATATATCACATAAATTAATTTACCGATTAATTCCAAATTAATCGTTTTTCTCTCTTTAATAGATATTTTATCCCAGATAAGATATCTCCGTAATTAAACCGAGATTAATTTTCTCTCTCATTAAATTAATCCCAGATTAATTAAAGTGCGAGTCATACATCATCGGTGAATCTTTAGGAAGCGACCCATGAGATCCCCGGATATGTTGGCAGTAAATCGGGTCGTCGGACTATCCGAACACATAAGTACCTCGTACTACGTTTACAACGATTCACAAGACAAGGTTGGCCTCTAGCAAAGCGCCATGCCTACCCAATTCTCCGGAAACATGCTTACAGGAATAAGCGATCTATATCAGGCGTAATATATGTGGTATTACGTATTTCGATCCAGTGTTGGATGATCACGTGCTAGGCCTGGGGCTGGAATCGTGTCTGCCCCGTACGAAGCACATGTCGGATCTCTGGTAACTAGTCTCTATATCGGATAAACATGACCTTGTCATTTTATCCCGATGACTGCAGTACTAAAGAGAACCAGTACCGTATCCTATGTGACCATCTACTCCATATGACTGGAGTGACACTTCCGTCTTGACATCACACCCAACACACTACGATTCTCAATATACCCAGTATTGGCGTATACAGAACCGGTTAAAGCCCTGGACAACCTCAACCAAAGTATATTGATTGTCGCAAGTATTAGCGGTGCAAGTCTCAAGTTAAGACCAAATACACCTACCCTGATTTCAGACTTCCGTAGACACATAGTCATACTACCAATGGAATTCCAAGGGGGTCTTTCCAGAGCGAAGCTATTTCCCGTACCATCGGTAAACACAACCTCCTATTACACTTGCATGAGTATCCTATACCTAAATATATGAGAACTATGTTGTTATGCCCTCATAACGCGCACAAGTGTAATATTAGTCTTTTACAAATTATCGATGTCCAATCTCGATAATACTCTGACTATGGATATTTAATGATTTATCCTTCGTGGATTGATACTGTCTCATATCATTCTCAGTCCAGGAACAAATCATATGGACCTCTGATCATTTATATATCTAGGTGATCTAATCACAAATGATAAGAGTGCAATCTCCTTTGTCACATAGTTAATTTGTATAACAACACCGTGATCTGTACAAATAATGACGCTATGGGTCATAATTGTCCAACAATATGTACGCAATTCGGCTACCTCTGAATTGACGAAGAACACGAATGACCTTTCTGAACTATACAATTTGAGGTCATCACATATGTTTAACAATCCTTCCATCATATGCTATCTGAGTTGTGCTTAGGAAACATAGAATACACCGTCAAGTTTCCAAGGCGCACATCTCATATCGACATGTCCATGATTCTTTAAAACTGATGCGATCCACTATAGGTCACCAGCTTTGGCCAAAGTCTTAAGAATCGTGACTTTAATCACATGGATACCTAAACCCTTTATGGTACACATACATGCTAACAGATCCTATCTTGCTTCGCATTTGATTACTGAGTGCATCGGTCCACACCCAACGAACATCTAGATGCTAGACCATGAAAGGTTTCTGACATACATGGCATCAAAGTGTGGAGGATCTCACACAAAATCAATGTTATTCTATAGTCAAAGGATTACATATGCTACTCGACTCGAGGAGATTCCTATTGACGGTGGTGTGTACTTCCAACTATTAGGAATCACATGTGAGTCATTCAGTATTCGATCCAACCAATACTCACATGTCTATACGATCTTCCAAAGCTCATGGTACATCAGGTTAAACCATTGGAACTCCAATTCCAATATACGACATATGCTAGTCTTCTAGGTTATAGGAATTCGACTGTATTCCAAAACCAACGACTATGAATATTTACTTAAAGAATAGCTTACAATAGTAATACTTATCCCAATGTTGGAGCATCTAGTGTCCAGTATTACTACAAGACTATTCTAAGGTAGATGTCATTCTTAGCATATCTATACATCAATCTAAGACGGATAATGACAATGCCATTAATAAGCTCCCACTTGCTCAGTGATAATTTGGATGGTATCGTAGTCTCATCTCCTCCACATGTTTATCGAATAACTTAGGAGGTAAGGCCTTTGTAAGCTGGTTTTCTATATTGTCTAGTCCTTGAACCTTCAAGACCACTATGTATTTTCGTTCAATTATCTCTCTAATTACACGATATTTCCTTTCCACGTGTTTAGACTTGGAATGCGCTCTCGGATCCTTAGATTATGCAATGACTCCGTTATTATCACATTATAATAGGATCGAATCCTAGGCACAATGCCAAGTTTTGTGATAATATTTCAAATCTATACAGCTTCTAAAACCGCTATAAATTCTGCCTCAGTGGTGGAATCAGCTGTTGAGTCTTACTATGAACAATGCCAACTAGTTGCACCATTATTAAGGGTAAATATATATCCGGATGTAGACTATTTATCAATTGGATATCCTTGGAAGTTAGTGACTATATAACCCTTAAATTGTAGCTCATATTCTCCATATATCAAAAACTTATCCCTAGTACACTTAAGATATTTCAGGATATGTTTCATGGCCGTCCGATGATCATTACCTGGATCAGATTGATATCGGCCAGTCACAATGACACTGAAACTGATGTCAGGTCTAGTACATAATATAACATACATAATACTTTCTAGAAGCATATGACAAGTTAGAATTTCTAACTCTTTTTTTCCATTTTCTTTCGAAAGATGTATGTCGTATCGGAAAGGTATATTTACTGCCTAGCAGACCTTTCTAACATTTTATCTATATAAGTCGATTGCGACAATCCTATAAGCTTTCTAACTCTATCCTAGTAGAGCCTTATACCTAGTATATAAGAAGTTTTACCCACATATTTCATGGAGATGTTCTTGCAAAGGTAGGCTTTCACACTTTGCATAAATCCTATATCATTTCCTATGATAAGGATGTCATCTACATACAAGATTAGGAAAACTATCATGCTCCCACTCACTTTCTTATAAATACATGGTTCTTCCTCGTTCTTGATGAATCCAAATAATATAATTATCTCATCAAAACAATGATTCCAGCTTCAGGATGTCTGTTTAAGTCCATAAATAGACTTTTGGAGCTTACAAACCTAGTTTGAAGTCTCACTGAATACGAAAATCCTCTGGTTGTTCTATGTAGATATCATCATAGAGGAATCCAATTAGGAAAGCGGTTTTTACATCCATCTACCATATCTCACAGTTATGATATGCAACAAAGGCTTAAAGAATCCTAATGGATTTTAGCATGACTACTGGTGAAAAAGGTTCTTCATAGTCAATCTCAGGATATTGAGTGTAACCTTTCGCTACCAGTCGGACCTTAAAGGTTTTCACATTTCTATCGAGACCTCACTTCCTTTTGTAAACCCATGTACAACCAATAAATTTAACTTCTTCAGGAAGTACAACCAAGTCCCAGACTTTGATAGTCATGCATAGAATCCATCTCGGACTTCAGGGCTTCCTGCCATTTTCCCGAATCGATATCCAATATCATCTGTTTATAGGTAATTGGATCTTATTTCCTCCAAGAGAAGAACATCATGTTGTGTTTTTGGCGCAGGCGCAACAGAAGCTCACGGTTCGAGTGAAATCATAATTTTAAAACTTTTTTTTTTGGATAACCGGGGTATCCGGGCCAGCTTACGCGCACCTCGACTAATCCCCGGGACCTGTGCCCCATGCCCTCAGAAGTTTCCCAACACATATCAGGGTAAGTCGCTGGCTTTTCATACCAGGGTGCATGGCCCCAAGGAAATGCATCTAGTGGGATTCGAACCTTGAACCTGAGAGGGAGCAAACCACTCAAGCCCAAAGCCTTTACCACTGAGGCAGCCCCTTGGGGTTATTTTAAAATTTTTTAAATTACCGAATAAATTATTGAATATCCAATATGAATAATTTATTCATATTTCACCTAAACATATTTATTCGATATCAAATAACGACATAAATAACTAAGAAACATTGCAAAATTTTTACGAAAATATTTTTCCACAAAATGGCATAGAACGCGTTTTTGACCGAACCGACCACCCAATGAACATGAGGACTGCCCAGGTCAGCCCCAATAGTGCTAGGGTAGTTCATGGGCTTCCCGAATATTGACCAATTCACTATTTGGGCAGCCGTCTCCCGATTGGTTCAAAAGTCACCCGGTAATGCCGTTTTTCACCGTTTTCACTTATTTCAACTCCAAAATAATTTCCGGAAATTATTCCAACACCCAAAACACATCCAACACATTTATATGACATCATTTTCATCACAATAAACCCAGTTTTTCCAGATCTGATTTTGTAACAAAAATTATTAATTTTTCATGCTTTAATCCAACTTTCTCAATATTAATCATATTAATACTAACACAAATTCAAGCCACTACCAATGAAGCACCCAAGAACAATTCTAGGCATTACAAGAGTGGTCATAACATTCTAGAATAGCAACATATCATCAAATGATTAAAGTAAACCAATATTACAATAATATCATTCAAATCAACTTCACACATGCAATAAGCCTCCAAATCCATCTTCCAAATCAAAAAACACCCAAATTTATAGAAAAGAAGAAACCCTAGAATCAATCTAGATAATCAAGAAAATGAAACATGCTTTCAAAGCTTAGGGATATTGAAGATTACCTCTAATCTCTTAATTTCCTAAAGTGTTTTCTTGATTTTTCTTCATTTTCTTCCTTGAATCATCAAGCCCAATTTGAGAGTTATTTGGAGGATGATTTTCGGCCATAGCAAGCCATTAGAGAGACAAGAAAAGTTTTTCCCTTTTTAAATTTCATGACCAACTTTACTAGGGGTATTTGGTCAATTTTGCAAAAATTAATTTGATCTAAAATAAAATTAATAAATCATGCCACATGTTACCAATTAATAAGCATGTGTGATAACAATTATCAGAAATGAATATTATCTAATTAAATTAAATATAAAATTAAAGTAGTGAAAAATCAAATTTAACACTTTAACCTTAAATTTAATGCCATGTGTAACCAATAATAATTAAACATATATTCCATAACAAATATTATATATATATATATATATATATATATATATATATAATATCAATAATCATCTAAAAATTTAATATTTAAATATCCAAATAATTAATTAATATAATTATTATTCATATGTATTTTATTTATATTAAATAAAATACATATAGAAGTGACATGTTTCAAAATCTCATTTGATAATTAATTAATGTGTATCTAATCAAATTATGTATCAAATACAAATACACAATAATTACGATTGACAAAAAAAAATGCCCCTATGCATGTGTTTTCGTTTAACAGTTTAAACGATTCGAATTAACTCATTTAATCCGGTGAAATATTATGAATAATCTTTATTATTCATAACGCGTTGCCCAAGTGCTCAACGAGTACACTTCATATTGTGGGACTCTTTAAGTTTAGGTTTATCCGTCACGAAATATAATTTCATGTCCATAATTCACCCACTCATGAATTATGATGACCACGGATAATCTCCCTAAACTATGCAAGTCAAAGGTTATTGCATACGTATAATCCATCCGTTACAGGCGATCCATATTATACCTAGGATATAGATAAGAACGTCAAATCCTTATGGTATAATATAGTCGATTTTCAAATTTACGATCTCTAAATAACACTTGGAACTTGTTTTTGAAGTTATACCACAGCCATGGATTTACTAGATCGCAAACACGTGTAGGATGCATATGCCTTGTACACAGGACTGATGGATTCTATCTTAATACGCACTGGATATCATGAGCATCAGTCCACACCCAAAGAATAGACGGAGGTATGATCTAAATAGATCGGTGAAGTGACTGCCATCAAAATGTGGAGGATAACTCATATATCCACTGTGGTATCTCAAGTCGAAGGACCACTATGCTCGCTTAACTCGAGAAGATTCCTATTGATGTTGGTGTACCATCTATTAGGAAATCTTCAGTGAGTCGTTCAGTGTTAATCAAATAAACACCTACATGTCTATACGAGTCTCCCGAGACTCATGGTTCATTGGGATAAACCATCGGACCAAGTCACGCTATACGACATGTATAGGTCTCAGCGGATTTTACTAACCGACCCGTGTTAGTAAATCTTGACCAGGAACTTTATTTAAGGATATACAACTTATAGTAACGCTTCCCAATGTCAATTACAAACTACGTTGTAACTACGCACTACGTTGTAAATCCTAGGGTCTTTGTCTAATATACATGTATCACTAAATCAGATTTAGTTTCAATCTAATCATAATTAGATATCTAATCGTAATTAGATCGAATATGTATATAAAAGACAAGAGGTGTGACCATTAAATAAGTAATATTATGGGAAAAGAAATTGATTGTATTCATGAATCAGACATAAATACGATCCGAATTGGCACTCTGAGCACCAACCCTAACAATTTCTCCCACTTGCTCTAGTGCCAATCCACGGTATCATATACACATCTCAATGTGTATCACATACTCATGGCCCTCAAGAGCTCACCTAGCACTCAAAAGGTAAGCAACATGAAGTAGGTCCGCTATAACATATTGAGTTTGTCCAACAAACCCAATCGTTTCCCTTAACCATCATCATTCATATTTTGTAGAATCCAAGTTCTACATCAATATGACTTAAATGGGATATCAATATTGTGTTATAGCTATTAAATCGTCTATGTATTTATAGATAAAATCTGAAATACTATGCAGACAACCGCAAACACAATACTAATATCAAAACTTCTAATCTATGAGATCATTATGCAACTTCATAAGTCAATACTTCATAAGTTGTAACGAATTACACTAATATAGTATAATCAACCGTGACACTCCCACTGCATCTTTTCTGACTTTATATGACATAGACCATCTAATGTCATAATTAGACTCAAAACTAATCTGACCCTAATGGTTGCGTATTATATTCTCCATAAATAAGAAACTTGTTCTTAATATCAAAAAGATAATAAAGAACATGTTTCAAGACACATCCTATGGTGTGTAGCGTATCAAAAATAGCTCGTAACTATTACGATTAAATTGATATCTTTAATCACACATAATATAGTATTCATTATGCTATCATCATATAATGCATCAGATTGACTAGACATTCTAATCAATTTCTCTTTCGACAAAGGAATCGTCATTCACGAAAGATTAATACTATATACAAGAGACACACTAACTGTCAAACAATTATACTAACTGTCATACAGATAGTTTTAATGTGTCCTTTATTAGATCATATCTAATGCACGACGAAATGGAGTATCTCACAAGTCTCTTGTTTTATATCATATATAAAATTTTATATCAAATATAACAGAGACTACTCCCACTACTTTCACGGAGAAAAGAAGAGTTAGGTAAACCTTTTACCTCACAAACATTTCATTATTACATTAATAATGATAATGTCGTTAGGATATACAACACTAGAAAGAAATTTGTACACTCCCACTGACCCTACTATTACATATGTATTCTCTATGCTTTGATAAAATCAGAAAATCTGACTGTATCAAAATAAGCTAGTATATCAAACTGTGATCTTAGCAGAATACAAACTCTAGGACCATTATAGAATGAACTCTCAAACAAAGAAACCATAACGGATTTCTCATTCGAAGAAAACATTCAGGAACACCACTTTGCATTCTTGAGCCAAAATACATAGTTTAACATCAACATTAACCAACAGATCTTTAATTATTCAATCAATGCGACTAGAGACAAGTTTCCTCAGAATCTACAATAGATCACTGAGTAAAACCTTTCTCACTGTCATACTGTAAAGGTCAAACCTTTAATTAGCTCATATTGTTTTTGCTGCGTAAATAATTTGCACATTTTATGAACTATTCATAACGAAAGCTTAATCAAGTTTAAAACTTGATCGTATTAAGCTAGGAACAATCTTAGATCTATGGTTTAATGCTAACTTCCGAAATCGATATCAAATATCTCTCTCATTATAAGTTATAGGATAATTTTCTTCAATAAGAAAACAACAGAACCATTAAGTATCAAATACTTTTGTAAATGATTCTGACATCCTATTGAACTTATACGGAAGTTGTCTAATGGTCTTTTCATCTTATTAATTATGTAGTTTCATTATAGTTTATCACTCTCACATTTGACTTCAATAAGCCAAGTCTTTTCTACAATTGTCAACATCCGATGTTATGTTGGATAATATGACCCATAGCATCACTATTTGTACAGATCATGGTGTTGTTGTACAAATTAACTATGTGACAAGGAAATTGCACTCTCATCATTTGTGATTAGATCACCATAGATATATAAATGAAGAGAGGTCCCTGTGATTAGTTCCTGGACTGAGAATGATATGAGACAGTATCAGTCCCCGAAGGATTAATCATTAAATATCCCTAGCCGGAGTATTATCGAGACTGGACATCGATAATGCGGAATAGGCTAGTATTGCACTTGTGTGCGTTGTGAGGGCACAACGGCATAGTTCTCATATATATAAGTATCGGATACTTATGCAAGTGCGATAGGAGGTCGTGTTTCACCGATGGTACGGGAAACAGCTTTGCTCTGGATAGACCCCTCGGAATCCCATTGGTATTATGACTATGTGTCTATGGGAGGCCGAAATCAAGGTAGGTGTGTATAGTCTTAACCTGAGACTTACATCGCTAATACTTACGATAATCGATAGACTTTGGTCTTGGTGGTACAGGGCTTTAACCGGTTCTGCGTACACCACTTCTGGGTTTATCAGAGAGTCGTAGTGTATTGGGTGTGATGTCAAGACGGAAGTATCACTTCAGTCATAGTGGAGATGATGTCACGCAGGATACGGTACTAGTGCTCTTGAGTGTTGCGCAACCAATCGGGATATTGTGACCAGGTCATGAATATCCGATTATAGAGACTATATTACCAGACATCCGACATGTGCTTCGGACGGGGCAGACACTTATCCAGCCCCAGCCCTAGCACGTGACTATCCGATACTGGGCCGATATACACAATACAATTGGTATACTACGCTTGATATAGATCTTAAATATTCTTATAAGAATATGTCCGGAGAATTGGGAAGACTTGGTGCTTTGCTAGAAGCCAACCTTGTCTAGTAAATCGGTAAAACGTAGTACTTGGTACTTACGTGTTCGGATAGTCCGATGACCGATTTGACTGCCAACATATCCGGGGATCTCATGGGTCGCTTCCCAAAGATTCACCGATGACGTATGACTCGCACTTTTATTAATCTGGGATTAATATGATGAGAGAGAAAATTAATCTGGGATTAATTACAGAGATATTTTATCTGGGATAAAATATCAATTTAAAGAGAGAGAATGATTAATTTGGAATTAATCGATTAATTAATATATTTGATATATTAAACGAAATTGGATTTCGACGCGGAATTAAAATTAGATTTTAATTCGGGCGAGCGAATTAATTTAGAATTAATTCGTTAGCGACGTGAATAGTGATTTCGCTAGGCGTAATCATTTAATTACGACGCGACGGAAAATTCGTTAATTTAGAATTAGCGAATCCGAGCCCGAGATTATTTGCGAGCGCATTCGCATTTCGAATTCGAGTGCGGCACGCAAGTCAAATCAAGCGTCAAATCATTAGTCGCATCAAGCGTCAAATCACTTGTCACTTTGAGTGATGTGACTTGACAACTTGATTGAGTTGACTTGATGTGATGAGTGATGTGTGTGGTTGGCAATTAAAGCCAAATGTGTGTGAAATGAAATGTAAATTCGAATTTCATGTGTATTAGATACACAACACACACACAAAAACGCATTACACATTTTCCCTCCTCTCTCTCTTCTTCTTCTTCTTCCTCTCTTCACGCCATTTCTGGTTTTGCAGGCAGTGACCGAAAATTGAGGAAGCCAAGTGCGTTTTTGATGCAAAAACAAGAGTGCTAGCACACTCCGAGATCAATGCGAAGGTGATAGGGAAGTTTACCCATGAGCCGGGATTCAAATGATGAAGCTTGGAGCTTCAATTCTTGTTGAAAATGGCGCAAAACAGACCACCAAACTGCTGCAGTGGGCGCACATGAGCAGTGGGCAGTGAGCAGAATTTCGTTTTTTGTTGCCTCCTCCTTCGTCGCTCAACCGATCGATGTAAGTATTCCGCAACTTCCGTCGTTGTATTCACTTGTGTATCATGCTTGAGTTTTGATCTTGGGACCTATAGAAACTCCAACAATGGCATCAAGAGCTTAGGTTAAAAGCATGAAAAAGTTAGGGCTAAAATTTGGGCAAACTTGATTTTGAGCATGATAAATTAAATTGGATGGATTTGTATGCTTAATTGTGTTTGAATTGAAGATTGATTGGGTCAATTTCAACAAATTGTGATTGGATCATTTTTTCCCCAAATTACTACCTTGGCCGAAAATTGATGATGATTAAATGTCTTGGGATTTTTGATTTTTGACAATTGGATGTGTTGGAAATCATTCGGGAATATGATTTGATGTCGATTGCGGAATCAATTGGATTGAATTCGAATCGGACGAAAAATCCCCAAATTGCCAAGTATGTCATAAAGCTTGAAATTGGGTAAAATTGATTTAAGCATGCAATTATGAAATTGGATGATAAAGTATGCTTGAATGTATTTTAATTGATGATTGTTGGATCAATTTGATTAAATATTGTTTGGAACAAATTTCCCCAAAATGCTTATGTTGGCCGAATAGTAACTTAGCCCTAAAGTCTTGGAATTTTGATTTTTAATTCATTGGATGAGTTAGAATCAATTAGGATGTTAATTTAATGTCGATTGTGGGTTTAATTGGATTGAAACAAATCGAACATGAAATTAACCCCATTGCCGAGAACAAAGTAAGCATGAATGGGTTTGATTTTAATCAAATATGTTGGACATATGATGATGATAAAGAGCATGATTAACTGTATGAATTGATGTTTTAGAAATGTTAATTTGGGTGATTAATCATGATATACACTTTAGGTAATTAAATTGCGAAATGGGATTTGTGTAATTTAATTAATTGGCAAATTTTGGAAATTGAGCTTGAATTGTGTTGTTATTGGGCTTATTGGGCTTTGTTGTACAAAGTTTGTTTTAGGCAAAATTGGTTGGATCCAATTGGGCCCAAAACCGCATCCATAAAGCCCAAATGCGACATAATGGACCTTTGTAATTTAATTGGGCCTAATGGGCCAAGATTAATTTATAGGCTTATGGGGTAACTCCCGGATTGGACTTTTGTTGCGGTTTGACCGAGTTGACCAAAAGACCACGCCTTAAGAAATTAATTAAAAGCCCATTAGACTTTAATTAAATTAATAATGGATATTAATCGGGCTTTGAGACCCGTAGCGATTAAATTTGGAATTTAAGTCGAAAAGGGTTTATTATTAAAGTGTGTTATTTAATTTGGAATTAAATAGTGAATTAGAATTAAATACAAATTGAATTGGATTTAATTGTGTAGTTTAATTTAATTCGGGAATTCGTACTTTAAGTACTTATTCGCAAAAACGAGTTTGACTCTAACAAAATCAAATCGTTGTTTGAACATTGGATGATCACTAATTATCAAGATTAATTAATCGGATTAGATTGATTGATAACATGCTTGAGTGAATACATGGTTGTGATGCATGAATAATGTATATCGGATGGATATTAGATGGGTGGGGCAATTTTAGAAATTGTTGTAATAAATTTGATTTATTAATTGGACCTGCGTGTCCAGCCTTATCACCTCATATTCTTTGTATTCTCTTCTCACATATTCCCCTCAATGTAAATGAGGTTTCTTTAGAAGTGTAGTGTAACGGGTAGAAGAAAATTTTGTGCTAGCGGGAGAGAGAAAGTGAGAGATTTGATCTAGGATCAATGTGTAAAATATCCATCCGCATATCATTATTATTTTATCATATGCGCTTTATTATGTTTTAGAATGGATGTTTAAGGGTGTATGATGATGAGACCTTAACAAAGATAATAAATTGGTTGCCAATTTGCACGCGAAACCCTCATCAAATATCATGCGTCTTTTCCTTCCATTGAGTGATTCTCACTCAAGATCCGAGACGGCCTTGGGTTGTTGGCCAAAGTCAAGCCCTTTGTCTGTCGAAGATGTGTTTGATCACGAGGCTTTGTTCCATATTGGTGTCTTGTCCAAGTTGTGGTTTGTTGGCCAAAGTCAGACCACTTCTTGTCCAACGACATTGATTACGAAGCTTCCATGGTCAATGGGTCCACGCTTGACTGGGATCACTAGGTTTTGTTGCCAAGCCAAGGCCTAGTTATTCAGAGGAAATAGTGTTGGACAAAATGACCCATAGCGTCACTATTTGCACAGATCATTGTGTTGTTGTAGCAAATTAACTATGTGACAAGGAAATTGCACTCTCATCATTTGTGATTAGATCACCATAGATATATAAATGAAGAGAGGTCCCTATGATTAGTACCTGGACTGAGAATGATATGAGACAGTATCAGTCCCCGAAGGTTAATCATTAAATATCCCTAGCCGTAGTATTATCGAGACTGGACATCGATAATGCGGAATAGGCTAGTATTGCACTTGTGCGCGTTTGTGAGGGCACAACAGCATAGTTCTCATATATATAAGTATTGGATACTTATGCAAGTGCGATAGGAGGTCGTGTTTCACCGACGGTACGGGAAACAGCTTCGCTCTGGATAGACCCCTCGGAATCCCATTGGTATTATGACTATGTGTCTATGGGAGGCCGAAATCAGGTAGGTGTGTATGGTCTTAACCTGAGACTTACATCGCTAATACTTACGATAATCGATAGACTTTGGTCTTGGTGGTAGGGGACTTTAAACGGGTTCTGAGTACACCACTTCTGGGTTATCAGAGAGTCGTAGAGTATTGGGTGTGATGTCAAGATGGAAGTATCACTTCAGTCATATTGGAGATGATGTCACGCAGGATGGTATTAGTGCTCTTAAGTGCTGCGCGGCCATCGGGATATTATGACAAGGTCATATATATCCGATTATAGAGACTAGTTACCAGACATCCGACATGTGCTTCGTACGGGGCAGACACTTATCCAGCCCCAGGCCTAGCACGTGATTATCCGATACTGGGCCAATATACACAATACTACGGTATACTACGCTTGATACAGATCTATATATTCCTGTAAGAATATTTCTGGAGAATTGGGTAGGCATGGCGCTTTGCTAGAAGCCAACCTTGTCTTGTAAATCGATATAAACGTAGTACGAGGTACTTACGTGTTCGGACAGTCCGACGATCGTATTTACTGCCAACATATCCGGAGATCTCATGGGTCGCTTCCTGAAGATTCACCAATGACGTATGACTCGCACTTTGATTAATCTGGGATTAATTAGTAGAGAGAGATGGAATTAATCTGGGATTAATTCGATGAGAGAGAAAATTAATCTGGGATTAATTACGAAGATATTTTATCTCGGATAAAATATCGTTAAAGAGAGAGAACGATTAATTTGGAATAATCGATAAAATAATATATTCGATATATTATTAGAAATTGGATTTCGACGCGGAATTAAAATTAGATTTTAATTCGGGCGAACGAATTAATTTAGAATTAATTCGTTAGCGACGTGAATAGTGAATTCGCTAGGCGTAATCACTTAATTACGACGCGACGGAAAATTCGTTAATTTGGAATTAGCGAACCCGAGCCCGAGAGTGATTGCGAGCCCATTCACATTTCGAATTCGAGCGCGGCACGCAAGTCACATCAAGCGTCAAATCGTTAGTCGCATCAATCGTCAAATCAATTGTCACTTTGAGTGATGTGACTTGAAAACATGTCACTTTATTAAAGTGATGTGATATGACTTAAAGTAAAGCAGAAATGATGTGTGAAAAGTAGAAAAGCATTATTAGACTTTTGCTTTTTACTTTTACAATATGATAATGATTTATATATTTATTTTGTTTTTGAAAATAAAATTAAAATATATAAACTTATCACTCTCTCTCTCCAACATGCAGTTCACAATAACTCTCTCATCTCCCTCTTTTCTTCTTCATCTCCTTCACGCATGGTGCGATTTCTTCTCTTATTTTTCTGGTTTCACCGAAAATTTGAGAAGCAAAATGGAAGATGAACAAGTGCTAGCACACCTGAGTGATACATAGGTGATAGGGAAGTGTCTTCATGAGCTTGGAATGCTTGAAGCTTTGAGCTTCAATGGTGCTCATCAATGGCCGAACATGGAGGAGACTTTCACAGCACAAACCGTGCGTCCACTGCAGTTCCAGAAGCCATTGCCGAGCTTGGAGGGAGCTTAAAAACGCATGTTCTTCGTTTCATCAAAACCGTTCAATGTGAGTTATGTTTCCGCCTTACTCCTTTGATGTGTTCATATCCGGTTTTTGTGCATGATTTGTGATCTTGGGACTTTGATTGAACTCTTACAATAGGTTAGGGTATATATTGGATATATAGGCATATATATGATATATGTTTAGGACTTGGATGTCCACCTACTGGATCTAGGAATTGGATTGGATCCAATTGATCTTAGAGATCTACCTAGTTAATTATCATCAAATTTGTTGGCCAAAGTCAAGATTGTGTGATATTCAACGGGATCCTAGCCCACTAGGAAACACGGTTCCCGAGTACTCGACAGAGGGTTAGAGGCTCGCCGAAAAATAGTGGGAGGCAAGCAAGAATTGAATTTGCAATATTCGTTCAATTACTTGCCATACGCGCTCATTCAAATTATTTCGTCGTAATATTAAATGTTAGTTGGACTAATATTTAAATTGTTGTTTTAATAAACAGTTGGACTGTATTATACTTGATTATATATAATTGGATTATATTAATCAATATATTTGAATTAATTAATTTCAGTTTACAGTTGATTTTATAATTGGATTATAGTAATAATGTAATGAGGTTTAATTTAATAATTTGGATTATATTTGATTATATAGTTGGACTATTATAATCATTATAATATATATAGTACCACTAATCGTTGATTAGTTGGACTATTGTAATCAAGATAAAAATTGAAAAGTTGGATATTTAAAATATAATCTGGGATTAAATATTTTAAATGATTTAATTTTCAAATTGGGAATAATAATAGGTTACTTTATTTGATAAAATAACTTATTATACCTTACGCCCAAAATTAAGCAAAATAAGTAGAGCATAAAATCTTTGGAAGATTTATGTGATGATGACTTTAATGCTTAATTTAATATACTTGTCATAAATCTAATTTTAGATTTAAGAAGTATTAAAATTGCAATTGTGTAATTCTTGGAGAATTAATTGACTATTCTAGAGGAGATAAAGTCAAAGTTTGCAATAGGCATGTAGCACGAGGTGCACATCGTTTCGATATTCTAAAAACCCAAGGCTTGGCCTAAGGTTCCTAAAATATTGAAAAGGATAATTGACATATACCAAAGTGACTACCATTTGGATATGGCAGACACGAAGGAATTAAAGAAAGGGCAAGGCTCTGACTTTAAAAATGTTTGTCAAAGTTATGTTCACAACTAGTGTTGAAATTAGATTTTAAATACTTAGTGTGGTACATAAAATATATGCATTGATGTTCAGAATCTGCTTTGAGCAGGATACTGACTTCAAGCTGAGATTGCTCTGCGAATCGGAAACGGGACGAAAGTCGCTGTTTCGACCGTAGATACCTAAGTTTAGGAACTACCCTTTGGGTGTGTACTTAAATTAGGAATTGTTATAATGTAACTAGTTTAACTAGAGACATTATCTCTATATCAGTGTTTAATCCATTGTGGATAAACCTTTATATTCTAGAACACTAAGTGTTTCATTATATAAAGATGATACTGAGATAAACACATTAGATGTGAATAACAGAATTTATATTTTGAATATAATTAAAATCTCAAAACATATAAAATGACAATAAATAGCTCAAATTGATTTGATCAAGTAGAGACTTATTTGTGGCATTGTTGTCTAGGACAGAATTAAACAAGACTCGTATATCCGCACTTTTGAAGAGTGGGTACTAGGACTGATTTGACTATTCAAATAAAGTCTACGAATCTAGTTTGTTAGGTAAAGTACCTAAAACACTGTTTACTTGGTAATAGTGTAAGTGCCACCGATCTGTTAGCCCTATTCATGGTGAAGTTAGTGGGCCCATATCTAGCTAGGCTAGATGTGAACATGAATGTTTCGTGACCTTAACGGATGTGGCATCACGTTATGGTTATGTGTTTCTTTTGAAGAACACAAATCGGAAACTTTTATAGTTTCGACACGAAGTAGAAAAACAGATCGGCTATAGTATTATGCCGCCACGGTAAGACCGTAATGGAAAATACTTAAGCAGTAAGTTTCATACGTACATGAAAGAGTACGGTATTCTTTCAGATGAGGACATGATAAGGTTTATCACAAGTCGCTCTGAGCTACTATCTCCTTCAACAGGATATGTATTAACAGTGCAATAACTTATTTAGAATAAGGTTCCATAATAATCTGTTTGACAGATTACATATTAGATATGAACGGGAAAGAAACCGGGTTTCTCATTCCTGACCATTTGGGATGCTAGGCATATGTTTGGATAATACCAAACTAAAACCTAAATTGGATAAGTGCCAAATTGGTTATCCTAAAGGAAACCATAAGTATAGTACTTATAAATCTCACATGAGAACCATATGATTGTTGCTCACCATGCTGTTTTCCTAAGAGGAATACCGATATGCAGTGGTCAGTGGGAGGATGGTGATACTCGATGAAAATTGGAGTAAGTAATACTGTTCGAGGCACGAAATCCTTAATGGAACACATATAGTTCATCAATGATGAATTTATACCATTAATCTTCGAATACACAAGAACCGCGTAGATCGGAGAGAGTCAGAAAACAACCTAGGGTATGGGTTTCTGATCTCACCTCATAAAGATGTTAATCTTTTAAGGTATACCAACTGACTACGTATGAGGTAGTGATACAAGGTATCGACTCCCTATTATGACAAAGTGTCATGAGTCCGAAATGGATTCCATATATATCAACAAGTTTGGATACTAGTTGATGTACCATAAGACATTGTGCCTATTGGTACTTTATAAGTCTTCAAGGAAGACATACATGGATGGCAACGTACCAACGTACAAAGTTGGGCTTGTGATGGAAAGGTATCGTTATCAACATTGTGTTGATTACGATTCAACCTTTTAACTGTTGCCACGGTTAATCCATTTGGATAATGCTTGCTAAAGCTGCGTGTTTTTTATGAAATATGACAGCTTTACGGGAAAATCGCTTTCCTGAAAAGGAAACCTTTCGGAGGATGTTTATAACATCCTGTCGGTTTTGTCGTACCATAACAAGCAAACAAGGTTGCAGGTTATTCGATCCATGTTTGGATTGAAGCAAGCATAGGTTCTAGGAATTGTCGTTTTGATGTAATCATAATGGTTTATGACTTAATTCAAAACGAAATGATTCTTGTGTATATAAGGAGGTTAGTGGGAGCGCACTGACAGTGAAATTCCCAATAAAGCAATTGGTGAAAGCTTGGCTTTCATAAATATTCTTTCATAGATATTCTTTCATAGAAATTCTCCGTAGAATTCTTGGGAGTAACAACCTTTATTCAAGGAATAAAGATCTACTGGGCTAGATTTGGAGTTGTTAACACTCTCTGAGAAATTGTACATTGAATAATGTACGTAACCTGGTGTCTCATACGCTTTGAGCATATGGAGTCACAATCAGGACAATCCAAGTGATAGTCACTGGATTGAAGTTAAGAACATCTGTTAGTATCTTAGAGAACTAAAGATGCTGTCTTAAATTATGGAGTAGGAGAACTTGAAGTGACTAGAATCACTGCTGCAAGTTTCCAAACCGGTAAATACTGCGGTACTATAAAGTTTGAATAACGGGACAGTGAGCTGGAAATATTCCGAGCAAGATAACTGTTGCCGAATAAACAACAAATGCGGATTATTGCTGCAGCTGAGGCAGCAATAGAAGCCATTTGGATCGATAATAAATCTAATTAGATTAGATATAGTTCTTTTAGCAACTGAGCTAGGCGTCAGCACACGCTAAAGAATTAATGGTCTCATCGACGATCCAAGATATATACTTCGATATTCATCTGATTCGTTCGGATCATACATCATGGCGATGTGATGATCGTGTAAATCGCGTCAGACGATAATCATGCAAATCCGCTGACGAAAATCTTTTCTCAGCAATTTGAGCGAACCGTACATAGTTCGGGTGTTAGACACTCGAGTGACTGGCTATGTGCCAAGTAGGAGATTGTTGGATAATATGACCCATAGCGTCACTATTTGTACATATCATGGTGTTGTTGTACAAATTAACTATGTGACAAGGAAATTGCACTCTCATCATTTGTGATTAGATCACCATAGATATATAAATGAAGAGAGGTCCCTGTGATTAGTTCCTGGACTGAGAATGATATGAGACAGTATCAGTCCCGAAGGATTAATCATTAAATATCCCTAGCCGGAGTATTATCGAGACTGGACATCGATAATGCGGAATAGGCTAGTATTGCACTTGTGTGCGTTGTGAGGGCACAACGGCATAGTTCTCATATATATAAGTATCGGATACTTATGCAAGTGCGATAGGAGGTCGTGTTTCACCGATGGTACGGGAAACAGCTTCGCTCTGGATAGACCCCTCGGAATCCCATTGGTATTATGACTATGTGTCTATGGGAGGCCGAAATCAAGGTAGGTGTGTATAGTCTTAACCTGAGACTTACATCGCTAATACTTACGATAATCGATAGACTTTGGTCTTGGTGGTACAGGGCTTTAACCGGTTCTGCGTACACCACTTCTGGGTTTATCAGAGAGTCGTAGTGTATTGGGTGTGATGTCAAGACGGAAGTATCACTTCAGTCATAGTGGAGATGATGTCACGCAGGATACGGTACTAGTGCTCTTGAGTGTTGCAAACCAATCGGGATATTGTGACCAGGTCATGAATATCCGATTATAGAGACTATTTACCAGACATCCGACATGTGCTTCGGACGGGGCAGACACTTATCCAGCCCCAGCCCTAGCACGTGACTATCCGATACTGGGCCGATATACACAATACAATTGGTATACTACGCTTGATATAGATCTTAAATATTCTTATAAGAATATGTCCGGAGAATTGGGAAGACTTGGTGCTTTGCTAGAAGCAAACCTTGTATAGTAAATCGGTAAAACGTAGTACTTGGTACTTACGTGTTCGGATAGTCCGATGACCGATTTGACTGCCAACATATCTGGGGATCTCATGGGTCGCTTCCCAAAGATTCACCGATGACGTATGACTCGCACTTTTATTAATCTGGGATTAATATGATGAGAGAGAAAATTAATCTGGGATTAATTACAGAGATATTTTATCTGGGATAAAATATCAATTTAAAGAGAGAGAATGATTAATTTGGAATTAATCGATTAATTAATATATTTGATATATTAAACGAAATTGGATTTCGACGCGGAATTAAAATTAGATTTTAATTCGGGCGAGCGAATTAATTTAGAATTAATTCGTTAGCGATGTGAATAGTGATTTTGCTAGGCGTAATCATTTAATTACGACGCGACGGAAAATTCGCTAATTTAGAATTAGCGAATCCGGGCCTGAGATTATTTGCGAGCGCATTCGCATTTCGAATTCGAGTGCGGACACGCAAGTAAATCAAGCGTCAAATCATTAGTCGCATCAAGCGTCAAATCACTTGTCACTTTGAGTGATGTGACTTGACAATTGATTGAGTTGACTTGTGTGTGAAATGAAATGTAAATTCGAATTTCATGTGTATTAGATACACAAACCACACACAAAAACGCATTACACATTTCCCTCCTCTCTCTCTTCTTCTTCTTCTTCCTCTCTTCACGCCATTTCTGGTTTTGCTGGGCAGTGACCGAAAATGGAGGGAAGCCAAGTGCGTTTTTGATGCCAAAAACAAGAGTGCTAGCACACTCGAGATCAATTCGAAGGTGATAGAGAAGTTTACCCATGAGCCGGGATAAAATAATGAAGCTTGGAGCTTCAAATTCTTGTTGAAAATGGCGCAAAACAGACCACCAAATTGCTGCAATGGGCGCACATGAGCTGGGCAGTGAGCAGAATTTCGTTTTTTTTTGCCTCCTTCGTCACTCAACCGATCGATGTAAGTATTCCGCAACTTCCGTCGTTGTATTCACTTGTGTATCATGCTTGAGTTTTGATCTTAGGACCTATAGAAACTCCAACAACACACCAAGTAATAAAATAATTTTATTACTTGGGATCGTATAAAAGATATTCTATCAAATAAAATACAATATTATATTAAATAGAATAAATGATAAACCTCTACTTGTACCTCCAAGGCGCAAATACTTTTCAATTATATAACCAATACAAAAGAAAGATTCAAATCTCAAACTTTTCAAGATTAGAAATTTTCTACCTATACATATCATATACGTAACTGTAGAAACTAATGGAACATTAATTAAAATGATGAATTAGTGTTACTGGAGCATATCCCCAAGAGTATTGAAACTAATTCGGTAACACTCAATATCAAACGAATCAAATCATATAAGATTCAGTTTCTCCCACTGACCAATTCCATCACGATGGAATCGTAGAAGAATAATATTGAGTAAGAATCACATCCATCAAATAACTTTACAAGTAATTGCCATAAATTCATATGTTTGATCATATCAAACATCATTGAACAATTCAAAGACTCACGATGAATTTTAAAATTATAGTTTTCAACACTTCAATTAGAATATCTTTGAATCATACAAAATATTTTATCCGCGTTTCACCAAAAACATATTGAAAGTTCTCGAACCATTCAAGACGTTCAATATATATTCTTTTATAAACACGCAACTAAGTTATGACAACTCATTAACTAAGTCACGAAGTAAAGAAAACTATCCAAGATAATTTATAATTCATTAAACTACATACATCCAATGTATTAGTTTAAGAAATCTGCGGTCCAATGACGATCATTGGTTAAATGAGATTTAATCACATCCTGAATACAATATTCATTAAATGGATAAGGATATAGGGTGTGATCTTGTATCAGACCATCCTTTACTATACAGAATAAGCATCTAATGCTTATGTGATAAAATTCATAAAGCATTGTTCTAAGTTATTTAGTTAACCAAATATTTTTCTTAATGTTTATCTTCTTATCAATGACACTACTAGTCATATTAAAATATTTAACAACTGTTTATATAGAACAAGTAACTATCCAATAGTCACAAGTTCTGATATCAAATATCAAAAACAATCATTATAAACACTATTTTAAATAACTAGACGGGAGATCTGGTATCCAATACCTACAGTTGTCGTATTGTGAGAATCGATTTCTCTATACACAACTATACACATCTCTTTTCTTTAGCTTTATAATTGGCCTTCAATTATTCACAACAATTGAAAATAATTGATTAGCAAATTGTGTCAAACACGTGACTTCTAAAAGTCACTAAAGCCAAGAAACGTCATTATAAGATAAACAAAAACCTAATGGAGTTTTCTTAATGCCAGTCAAGAATCTCAAGACATGAACTAATTCATGTCAATTCTTACCGCACAAGAAACTATTCTCTCTAGACAATTATATCCTAAAAAAAATATCTATTTAGATTACTTATCGTGACTTAGCAACTAAGTCACCAAACATCTTGATTTTTTAAGAAAATCGAAACAATAGTTCCTGATGGTTTAGACTAATCTAACAATATCCAAGTCTACTAACATTCTAGAACCTATCTAGAAATTTGCAACCATAAGTGAAGTCAGAAAAATATTCAAATAATATGCATGCAGTGGATTAGAAGCTTAATTCTATTAACTATATAGAATAAAGGAAAACAAACAAGGGGTAATTTCCATAATATTACACACTGCTTTAGTTATGGATTTTTAACCCAATAGTGTCTCCAACTACTTTACATAATATCGTAATCCCCAACGGAAAATGGGTATTAAAAAATTAAATCGAATTCCATTGTGAGAGGTGGACCTCATGAATATATTTCGACTCACAGCTTTGGCACGATCTCGTCTACGTATATTCATTAGGTAGACAACTCATTGTCAATTACACTCACTGTGACTCATGATTTTGGTCCTAACTATTTCTCGTTAAAATAGCTTTGGCACGTTCACAAGGAGGCGTATCAAGGCTTCACTTGCCAATGACAAACTCAAGGAAAGATTAAGCATTTAAAATACAATAAACATACATGCAAAGCTTGAAGGATGGCGGAAACATACTTACAAAGCTATGTGATGAAATTGTTGAAGAGGATCCTTGAGCCTCCAAGGTGGAAGTTTTCGGCCAAGCAAGAAGATGGAGAGAAGCTTTAAATCTTCAAGTATTCCAAGCTCCAAGGTTGTTTCCCTATCACCTCTTTTGATCCTTGCTTGTGCTAGCAAAAATGGAGAATGAAAACAATTTTTCTGCCTATTGTTAGAAGCTCACGCGCTCGTGAGCAAGAGAGAAAAGGAGAGGAGAGTGTTTCACTTTCAATTTTTGTTTTCCTTTTGCATGCCAAAACCGTGAATGATGACCAAGGAATGAAAAGTGATATGATATCTAATACCAAAATAATTTTTAATGCAAAAAATCCTTCAAAGCCATGCATGGCTTTCCCTCCAAAATGAAATCCATCATTTGCCATCATTACCACACTTTGAGATTAGAGACAATGTATCATCCCTCAAAGGTGACTAGATACATCCACCATCTATTCGTATTAAGTAATGAGATATCGCGATGTGATTTGCGGATATCACTCGATTCAAAATACGAATATGTCCGCAACACACTTTCGGGCTCGGTTTCGTTAATTCCGAATTAACGAATTTCCGTCGCGACGTGAATTAAATAATTACGCCTTGCGAAATTACTATTCAGTTCGCTAATGAATTAATTCTAAATTAATTCGTTTGCCCGAATAAAAATCCGATTTTAATTCCGCGTCGAAATCTAATTTCGTTTAATAATATATCGAATATATTATTTTATCGATTAATTCCAAATTAATCGATCTCTCTCTCTCTCCTAATAAGGCATTTTATCCAAGATAAAGTTTCTCCGTTATTAATCCAAGATTAATAAAGTTCGAATCAAACATCATAGGTGAATCTTCAGGAAGCGACCCAAGAGATCTCCGGATATGTTGGCAGTAAATACGGTCGTTGGATAATCCAAACACGTACGTACCTCGTACTATGTTTACCGATTTACAAGACAAGGTTGGCTTCTTAGCAAAGCGCCATGCCTACCCAATTCTCCAGAAATATTCTTACTGGAATATTAGATCTATATCAAGCGTAGTATACCATAGTATTGCGTACATCGATCCAGTATCGGACGATCACATGTTAGGCCTGGGGCTGGAAATGTGTCTGCCCCGTACGAAACATATATCGGACATCAAGCAACTAGTCTCTTTAAATCGGGCAATACTGACCTAGTCATATTGTCCCGACGGTTGCAACCTTTTATAGAGCACTAGTTCTGTATCCTGTGTGATCATCAACTCCATATGTCTGAAGTGACACTTCCATCTCGACATCACACCCAGTGCACTACGATTCCTGATAAACCCAGAAGAGGTGAACACAGAACCAGTTAAGGTCCCCCAACCACCAAAACAAAGTTTACCTATTGTCGCAAGTACTAGCGATGCAAGTCTCAGGTTAAGACCATATACACCTACCCTGATGCGGCCTCCCATAGACACGCAGACATACTACCAATGGGATTCCGCGGGGTCTATCCAGAGCGAAGCTGTTTTCCGTACCATCGGTAAAACACAACCTCCTATCGCACTTGCATGAGTATCATATACTTAAATATATGAGAACTATGCCGTTGTGCCCTCACAACATGCACAAGTGCAATACTAGTCTATTCCGCATTATCGATGTCCGATCTCGATAATACTCCGACTAGGGATATTTAATGATTTAAACCTTTATGTATTGATAATGTCTCATATCATCTCAATACGGAATTAATCATATGGACTTTCGCCATTTATATATCAAAGTAAATAATTACAAAACGGCAAAAGGCAATTTCATTATCACATAGTTAATTTTGTACAATAATACAATATCATTACAAAACAGTGACGCTATGGTTCATAATGTCTAACAGATCATCAAGCCAAACTTGAGAGGTATTCGAAGGATGATTTTCGGCCATAGAAAGCTATTAGAGAGAAAAGAAAAAATTTCCCCTTTTAAATTATCATGACCGACTTTACTAGGGGTATTTTGGTCAATTTTGCAAAAATTAATTTGATCTAAAATCAAATGTTACCAATTAATAATAAGCATGTGTGATAAAAATTATCACAAATGAAAATTATCTAATTAAATTAAATATAAAGTAGTGAAAAAACAAATTTAACACATTAACCTTAAATTTAATGCCATGTGTAACCAATAATAATTAAACATATATTCCATAACAATTATGAAATATATATATATCAATTATTCATCTAAATATTTGACATCTAAATATCCAAATAATTAATTCATATAATTATTAATTCATATGTATTTTATTTATATTAAATAAAATACATAAAGAAGTGACATGTTTCAAAATCTCATTTGATAATTAATTAAAGTGTATCTAATCAAATTATGTATCAAATAAAAATACACAATAATTACGATAGACCAAAAAAATACCCTTATGCATGTGTTTTCGTTTAACCGTTTAAACGATTCGAATTAACTCATTTAATCCGGTGAAGTATTATGAATAATCTGTATTATTCATAACACGTTGCCCAAGTGCTCAACGATTACGCTTTATATTGTAGGACTCTCTAAGTTTAGATTTTTCCGTCATGAAATCCAATTTCGTGTCCATAATTCACCAACTCATGAATTATGATGACCACGGATAATCTCGCTAAACTATGCAAGTCGAGGTCATTGCATATGTATAATCCATCCATGACATGTTATCCATATTATACCTAAGATATATATAAGAACGTCAAATCCTTATGGTATAATATAGTCGAATTTCAAATTTACGATCTCTGAATAACACTTGGAACTTGATTATGAAGTTATACCACAGCCATGGATTTACTATATCGCAAACACGTGTATGATACATATGCCCTGTCCACAAGACTGACGGATTCTATCTTGATACGCACTGGATATCATGAGCATCAGTCCATACCCAACGAACAGATCAAGGTTTGGTCTAAATAGATCGGTGACGTGACTGCCATCAAAGTGTGGAGGATAACTCATATATCCAATGTGGTATCTCAAGTCGAATGACCACTATGCTCGCTTAACTCGAGAAGATTCATATTGACGTTGGTGTACCATCTATTAGGAAATCTTCAGTGAGTCGTTCAGTGTTTATCAAATAAACACCTACATGTCTATTCGAGTCTCATGGGACTCATGGTTCATTTGGATAAACCATCAGACAAAGTCACGATATAAAATATGTACTGGTCTTAGTGGATTTTACTAACCGACCAGTGTTGGTAAATCTTGACTAGGAACTTTATTTAAAGATATACAACTTATAGTGATGTTTCTCAATGTCAATTACAAACTACGTTGTAACTGCGCACTACGTTGTAAATCCCATGGTCTTTGTCTAATATACACGTATCACTAAATCAGATTTAGTTCCAATCTAATCATAATTAGATATCTAATCGTAATTAGATCGAATATGTTTATAAAAGACAAGAGGTGCTACCATTAAATAAGTAATATTATGGAAAAATACATTGATCGTATTCATGAATCGGACATGAATACGATCCGGATTGGCACTCTGAGCACCAACCCTAACACATTAAGGCTCACATCAGATGTTAAAAATAATCTCTTAGGATACATTGATATTTTATTTGACTTACGTAGAACATGTGCTATAGATCCTCCACCTAGTTGGATCTCTGGTTCCATCTCATGTTCCTTATTATTGGGATCAAACTCATTAAGTTCAATCTTTCTACAATTCCCACTTTCTCTTAAAAATTCATTTTCAAGAAAAGTGGTAAAGTGAACAACAATTAAATTTCGTTACTCAGAATCGTAGAATTAATATCCCATGGAATTATTATGATATCCAACGAACCTTTATTTATACCACATGGACGCTAGTTTATCCCGCTGCGTAACTCTAATGTATGCAGGACAACCCCAATTCTTTAAGTATCTAAGACTTGATTTTCTACCGAACCATATCCAATATGAGGTTGTAGAAACAACTTTCAATGGAACTCTATTAAGTATGTGGGCAGCAGTAAGTAAAGCATGACCTTAAAGGTAATATGAAAGATCTATATAGCTCACATAGATCGCACCATATCCAATAAAATACGATTTCTCCGCTTAGACATATAATTGTGTTGAGGAGTTCCTGGTGGGCTATATCGGGCTAGAATTCAATTCTCCCTTAAATAATTTTTGAATTTATTGCTCATAAATTCACTACTTTGATATAATTAAAGACACTTGATGAATTTAATGATTTGTTTTTTTACTTCATTTTAGAATATTTTAAACTTCTCAAATGTTTTTGATTTATAGACTTATCATTCGTGAAAGTCACGAAGTATGTAGAAACAACATGAGCGACATAATTTAATGGACCACACACATCGCTGTGTATTAGTTCCAATAAATTTTCAGCACGGTGTCTAACACCAAGAAATAAGGCCTATGTCATTTTCCATAGGAAATATGACTCACAAAACGGATAAGGATCTAAGGTAAAATTTTCAATCAAACCATCCTTTAATAATTTTATAGACGTCTAACACCTATGTCGCCCAATTTCATATGCCTTAATTCGGTATTATTTTATTCAGATCTATTACTTGTATTTTCCTCTACATTAAAGGCATCTCTATATGTTTCTAAAACATAGTGACCGTTAGAGAAAAAACATTGTCTTTATCATATAAACATAAAGCATCATCTTTAATGTTTATTTTATATTCTTTTTATCTTATATCAATTAATATATTATTTATCTGATAAAAGAGAGCATATAAAAATAGTCATGTAAATTTAATTTACATTCATTAGGGAGATCTAGAACATCTGTTCATATGGCTCTGACATCCAATGTCTCACCATTGCCAATTCTAAGTTGGATCTCTCCTATGTTTAGCCTTCTATTTGTTGGGATTTATGTCCTAGATCTTCATGTATTGTAAACAGAATTGATTATTTTAATAATAATAAATGCATTATTCATTTTATCAAAGTTGTTTGATTTATATCGCATATTGTCTAATTGTCTTGTTTACCTTGATTACTATTGTACCTTCAGACTTAATGTATGTTTGATGCACAAGAGGGTTTATGTCTGAAGTTACTAATCTAAATAGTTCGTAGAGAGAAAACAAAGAGGGTACTTTGTTTGTGGTTTATCTATAGCTGCTGTCCATTCTATACTTGTATGACGACCTTGATCCAGGATCGTTCATGTAGTGACATGGAAATGGAGGCACCTTGTATGATGAGATCATATAGGACTTGACTCAGATAAATACGAATATCTTTTAATATCCGTTAATCGAAGAAATTCATTTTATCTATTAGATGGTCATATATGGATTCGATCTTAATCCTAAGTGTACTACGAACTCCTGCATGACATGTTATATCCTTTGATTTACTATGGTGAGGTTGGTGTTGCATTCTCGGCCAATAACTAGGTATTTTGGGGATATATATTGGTGTGTAGCTGGGAACGTTTTACATAGATATGGAATTCACTCTTTACGAGAAGCAAAAGATATTTTTTTTAAAAGTTGATTCGAGACTTGAACAATTTGAGCGTTCAACTTTTCTATTGCGAATAGAAAGTTTTATATTCATAATTTTTATGAATAAATTGTTCATTATAGAATTAATGGTGCTTAAGAGATAAAATATTTAGAAGGGTTTAATGGACTTTTGACCCGACTCTATTTATGAGATATTCGTGAAGGGCTATATCCATATGTAATGACTATATCGATGGACACCAAAGTTGTTCAGATTTATTTTATCCACCTACGGTAACGTTTAGTGGAATAACGTGAAGTTAATAATTCGTAATATATGATTAAAGAGTTTAATTAATATTTCAGAGTTATTGGAGCTCGGAACCGTATGTCTATTTGGTCCCCGTGTTAGCTCGATTAACTATAGAAAACCTAATATAATTAGATTATCTAATCATATGCTCACTTTATATTTATATATTATTAATGAGATTAATAATATTTATTGTCACAGATGAAAACTATGTTAAATTAGCTTAACTTAATGTTTTTGATTGTGAGATAATCAAGTCTTGATTATGAGATAATCAAGTAAGTAATAATTATGAGATAATTACTACAACATAATTGAAGGTAAATAAATCATTATTAAGATATTGATTTTTATTTACCATTGAAGACAAAGCCATATGGTGATAAGTGGTAATTATATCACTATTTCCCACTCATTTGACCTAATATTTTGTATAGTTTCTTGAGTTTTGTGAATATTTTGATGTGTTTTGTGTTATTTTGTAGATAAATAAAGTTTCAGGACTCTCTGGATGTGATTTGGGCCCAAAACAGTGAAAATTGGACAAAAGGGCATTTTGGTAATTTTGGCGCGTCACGACGCGCAAGCTCTTGGCGTCGCGACGCCTAACATGTACCAAGACTTGCTAACATGTGTCGGGTCCACAAGTCAGAATCAGAGAAGTTTGACTTTGCTAATGTGCGTCATGTTTGAGAGAAGAAGAATATAAAATAAAAATGAGAGAGTTTTGTGTTGTGTGGATTTTGTGTATCAAATACACTTAATAAATTTTAAAATTCATTTACCACAAAATTGGCTTTACAAAAGTCAAACCATAAAAGCCACACCAACCTCCATCAACTCACATCACTCATGAATAGTGACTTGCATCAATCACTCAAAGTGAAAGACATCTATCACTTGATTGACGAATGATGTGACGCTAGATACGACTAGCGATTTGACGCTTGATTTGACTTGCGTGCCGTACTCGAATTCGAAATGCGAATGCTCTCACAAACAATCCCGGGCTCGGGTTCGCTAATTCTAAATTAACGAACTTTTCGTTGCGACGTATTTAAATCTAATTTAATTAAATAATCATGCCTAGCATAATTACTATTCACGTCGCTAACGAATTAATTCTAAATTAATTTGTTTGCCCGAATTAAAATCTAATTTTAATTTCGAGTCGAAATCCAATTTCGTTTAATATATCAAATATATTAATTAATCGATTAATTCCAAATTAATCGTTATCTTTCTTTAAATGATATTTTATCCCAGATAAAATATCTCTGTAATTAATCCCAGATTAATTTTCTCTCTCTTCTTATTAATCCCAGATTAATTAAAAGTGTGAGTCATACGTCATCGGTGAATCTTTGGGAAGCGACCCATGAGATCCCCAGATATGTTGGTAGTAAATTCGGTCGTCGGACTATCCGAACACGTGAGTATCTCGTACTACGTTTATACCGATTTACAAGACAAGGTTGGCTTCTAGCAAAGCGCCATGCCTGCCCAATTCTCTAGAAATATCCTTACAGGAATAAAGGATCTATATCAGGCGTAGTATACGTAGTATTGCGTATTTCGATCCAGTATCGGATGATCACATACAAGGCCTGGGGATGGTACAGTTTCTGCCCCGTACGAAACATATATCGGATGAAGAGCAACTAGTCTCTTTAATATCGGATAATCATGACCAAGTCATATTATCCCGACGGTTGCAACCTTTTTAGAGAACCAGTTCTGTATCCCTGCGCGGTCATCAACTCCATATGACTGGAGTGACACTTCCGTCTTGACATCACACCCAACACACTACGATTCTCGATATACCCAGAAGAGGCATAGACAGAAACCGGTTAAAGCCCTGGACGACCAAAACCAAAGTATATTGATTGTCGCAAGTATTAGCGGTGCAAGTCTCAGGTTAAGACCAAATACACTTACCCTGATTTCGGACTTCCATAGACACATAGTCATACTACCAATGGAATTTCGAGGGGGTCTATCCAGAGCGAAGCTGTTTCCCGTACCATCGGTAAAACACAACTTCCTATTACACTTGGAAGAGTATCATATACCCAAATATATGAGAACTATGCCGTTGTGCCCTTACAACGCGCACAAGTGTAATACTAGTCTTTTACGTATTTATCGTGTCCAATCTCGATAATACTCTGACTATGGATATTTAATGATTTATCCTTCGTGGAATGATACTGTCTCATATCATTCTCAATCCAGGAACAAATCATAGGGACCTCCTATCATTTATACATCTTGGTGATCTAATCACAAATGATAAGAGTGCAATCTCTTTTGTCACATAGTTAATTTGTACAACAACATCGTGATCTGTACAAATAGTGACGCTATGGGTCATAATTGTCCAACAATCTCCCACTTGGCCTATAGCCAGTCACTCGAGTGTCTGACACCCGAACTATGTACGGTTGGCTCAAACTGCTGAGAAAAAACTTTCGTCAGCGGATTTGCTTGATTATCGTCTGATGCGATTTATACGATCATCACATCGCCACGATGTATGATCCGAATGAATCAGATGAATATCGAAGTATGTATCTGGATCGTTGATGAGACTGTTAATACTTTAGCCTGTGCTGCAGCCTAGCTCAGCTGCTAACAGAATTATATCTAATCTAATTAGATTTATTATCGACCCAAATGGCTTCTATTGCTGCCTCAGCTGCAGAAATAACCCGCATTTGTTATTTATTCGGTAGCAGTATCTTGCTTGGAAGATTTCCAGCTCACTGTACCGTTATTCAAACTGTATAGTACCGTTTGTGACTTATAGTCATTTTATCGGTTTGGAAACTTGCTACAGTGATCCCAGTCACTTCAAGTTCTCATCTTCTCCATAGTTTAAGACAACATCCTTAGTTCTCTAAGATACTAACGGATGTTCTTAACATCAATCCAGTGACTATCACTTGGATTGGCCTGATTGTGAATCCATATGCTCAAAGCGTATGAGACACCAGGTCACGTATATTTTTCAATGTATGATTTCTCGGAGAGTTTCAACAACTTTTAAATCTGTCCCAGTAGATCTTTATTCCTAGAATAAAAGTTGTTTCTCACAAGAATTCTATAGAGAATTTTCTCGAAAGCCAAGCTTTCACCAATAGTTATTTTGGGAATATCATTTCCAAGAAATGACATATTATCATTATTTTATAGGACATCCACTGTCAGTGCGCTCCCACTAACCCTCTTATATACACAAGAATCTTTTCGTTTTGAATTAAATCATACTCCATTATGATTACATCAAAACGATAATTCCAAGAACCTGTGCTTACTTCAATCCAAACATGGATCGAATAACCTGCAAACCTTGTTTACTTGTTATGGTACGACAAAACTGACAGGATATTGTAAACATCCTCCGAAAGGTTTCCTTTTTCAGGAAAGCGATTTTCCCGTAAAGCTGTCATATTTCATAAATGAAACATGCAGCTATAGCAAGTATTATCCAAATGGATTTACCGTGGCAACAGTTAAAAGGTTGAATCGTAATCGACACAATGTTGATAATGATACCTTTCCGCTAAAAGCCTAGCTTTATACGTTGGTATGTTGCCATCCATGTACGTCTTCCTTGAAGACTTATAGTACCAATATGCACAATGCCTTGTGGTACATCAACTAGTATCCAAACATAGTTGATATACATGGAATCCATTTCGGATTCATGACACTTTGTCATAAAAGGGAGTCGATACCTTGTATCACTTCCTCATACGTAGTCAGTTGGTATACCTCAATAAGATAAACATCTTTATGAGGTGAGATCAGAAACCCATACCCTAGGTTGTTTTCTGACTCTCTCCGACTTACGTGGTTCTTGTGTATTCGAAGATTATGGTATAGTTTCATCCTTGATGAACTATTTATGTTCCATTAGGAATCGGTGCCTGGAATAGTATTACTCTGATTTTCATCGAGTTTTACTATCCTCCCACTTACCACTGCATATCGGTATTCCTTTTAGGAAAACCGCATGGTGAGCAACAATCTAATTGTTCTCTTGTGAGTTGTATAAGTATTATACTTATGGTATCCCTAGGATAACCTACAATTGGCACTTATCCAATTTGGGTTTTAGTTTGGTATCATCCAAACATATGCCTAACATTCCCAAATTATCAGGAATGTGAAACCCGGTTTCTTTCCCGTTCATATCTAATATGAAATCTGTCAAACAGATTTTATGGAACCTTATTCTAAATAAGTTTTGCACTGTTTATGCTTATCCGTTGAAGGAAATGGTAGCTCTGAGCGACTCATGATCAACCTTATCATGTCTAACAAAATTCGGTTACTCTGTTCGGACACACCGTCAAATTGACGTGTTCCGGGAGGAGTCCTCATTGAAAGAATATTATACTCTTTCAAGTAAGTTAGAAACTTATTGCTTAAGTATTTTCCATTACGGTCTTACCGTGACGGTATAATACTATAGCCGATCTGTTTGTCTATTTCGTGTCGAAACTTTAAAAGTTTCTGATTTGTGTTCTTCAAAAGAAACGCATAACCATAACGAGATGCCACATCCGTAAAGGTCACGAAATATTCATATCCACTTCTAGCCTAGCTAGACATGGGCCCACTTGCTTCACTATGAACTAGAGCTATTAGATCTGTGGCATTTTGCACTTTTACCAAGTAAATAGTGTTTTAGGCACTTTGCCCAATAAACTATATTCGTAGACTTTATTTGAATGGAATCAAATTTGTCCTAGTACCCACTCTTCTAAAGTGTGGATATACGATTCTTGTTTAATTGTGTCCCAGACAACAATGCCACTAATTAGTTTCTCCTGATCAAATCAGTTTGAGCTATTTGTTTGTCATTTTATATTTCTGAGATTTATTTATATTCAAAATATAAATGATGTTATTCACATCTAATGTGTTTATCTCAATATTATCTTTATATAATGAAACACTTTAGTGTTCTAGAATATAAAGGTTTAACCGCAGCGGGTTAAACACTGATATAAAGATAATGTATCTAGTCAAACTAGTTACATTATAACAGTTTCCAAATTTAGGTACACAACCGAAGGGTAGTTCCTAAATTAGGTATCTACGGCTGAAACAGCGACTTCCGTCCCGTTTCCAATTCACAGATTAATCTCAATCTGAAGTCAGTATCCTACTCATAGCAGAATCTGAACATCAGTATATATCTATGTATTACACTAAGTATCTAAAATCCAATTTTAATACTAGTAGTGAACATAATTATGACAAACATATTTGAAGTCAGAGTTTTGCTCATCTTCAATTCCTTCATGTCTGCTTTGTCCAAACGGCAGTCACGCTTCCGCGATGCCGTTTGCCACATTAAGCAGACATTTTGGGATATGTCATTTATCTTCCTAGAAGATTATAATGATTTTGCCTTTGCCCTTTTCCACATTCTAAAAGCCATTGGCCAAGCCTTGGGTTTCTGGAATATCGAAGTAAGGTGCGCCTTGCGCTACTTGCCTTATTGTAAACTTTGACTTTATCTCATTGAGAATAGTCATCAACTCTCCAAGAGTTATTATTGCAATTTAGTACTTCTAAAATCTAAGCATAGATTTATGAAGATCCTTCAATTTCATCATCATACTTTAAGGATCTAATCCTTAGTTCTGATTCAGAAATTAAAGAGTCTACTGCGACAAGCTTAATGGATTAAGCACTAAAGTTATCATCACATACTCTTCCAAAAATTATGCTCGACTATTTGCTTAACTTCGGGCTTAGGCCTAATATGTTATTTTATCAAATAAAGTAACTTATTAGTTTTTCCAGGACCATCCTGAAATTATTCCCAATTTGAAAATTAAACCATTTAAATACATTTTCCCTAGGATTATGTTTTAAATGTCAATCTTTCAATTTTATCTTGATTCTAATAGTCCAACTATTTAATCAACGATTTAGGTACTATTTATTATAATGATTACAACAGTCCAACTATTTAATCAACTATAATTAATAGATTAAATCAAATATATTGATTACTATAATCCAATTATAAAATCAACTATAAATGAATAGTTTGAATATAGTCCAACTATTTATTAAAAAACAACATTTAAATATTAGTCCAACTAACATTTAATTTATATGACGAATGATATTTGTTTGAGCGTGTATGGCAAGTAATTAAACGAATATTGGAAATTCAATTCTTGCCTCCCACTATTTTTCGGCGAGCCTCTAACCCTCTGTCGAGTACTCGGGAAACCGTGTTTCCTAGCGGGCTAGGATCCTGTTAAATATCACACAATCTTGACTTTGGCCAAAAAATTGTATGATAATTAACTAGGAAGATCTCTAAGATCAATTGGATCCAATCCAATTCCTAGATCCAGTAGAGGACATCCAAGTCCGAAACATATATCTTATACATGCCAATACATCCAATGTATTACCTAACCTTTTTCCTCTGAATCAACTAAGCCTTGGCTATGGTAGAACAAACTTAGTGATCCCATTCAAGCGCGACCCATTGACCATGGAAAGCTTCGTAATCAATGTCGATAGACAAGAAGTGGTCTTGACTTTGGCCAACAAACCACAACTTGGACAAGACACCAATATGGAACAAAGCCTTCGTGATTCAAACACATCCTCGACGACAAATGCCTTGACTTTGGCCAACAAGCCAATGCCAGTCTCGGATCTTGAGTGAGAATCACTCAATGGAAGGAAAGACGCTTAATATTATGCGAGGGTTTTTCGAGTGCAAATTGGCAACCAATTTATTATCTTTGTTAAGGTCTCATCATCATACACCCTTAAACATGCATTCTAAACATATAATAAAGCGCGTATAATAAATAATAATGATATGCGGATGGATACTTTACACATTGATCCTAGATCAAATCTCTCACTTTCTCTCTCCCGCTAGCACAAGTATTTACTTCTGCCCGTTACACTACACTTCTAAAGAAACCTTATTTACATTGAGAGGAATAGGTGAGAAGATAAATACAATGTGAAATGAGGTAATAAGGCTGGACACGCAGGTCCAATTAATAAATTCCAAATTTATTACAACAATTTCTAAAATTGCCCCACCCATCTAATATCCATCTGATATACATTATTCATGCATCGCAACCATGTATTCACACAAGCATGTTATCAATCAATCTAATCAAATTAATTAATCTGATAATTAGTGATCATCCAATGTTCAAACAACGATTTGATTTTGCTCGAGTCAACTCGTTTTGCGAATAAGTACTCAAAGTACGAATTCTCAAATTAAATTAAACTACAAAATTAAATCCAATTCAATTTGTATTTAATTCTAATTCACTATTTAATTCCAAATTAAATATCACACTTTATTTAATAAACCTTTACGATTTAAATTCCAAATTTAATCATTATGGGTCTCAAAGCCCGATTAACGTCCAACGTCAATTCAATTAAAGTCCAATGGGCTTTTAATTAATTTCTTTAAGGTGTGGACTTTTGGTCAACTCGGGTCGAACCCAATAACCAAAGTCCAATCCGGGAGTTACCCCATAAGCCCAGAAATAAATTTAGGCCCATTAGGCCCAATTAAACTTTAAAGGTCCATTAGTCGCATTTGGGCTTTATGGATGCGATTTTGGGCCTAATTGGATCCAACCAATTTTGCCTAAACCCATCTTGATACAACCAAGGCCAATAAGCCCAATAACAACACTTAAGCCCAATTTCACAAAATAGGCCCAAATAATTAAATTACCAAATTCCAAATTCCCAATTTAATTACCTAAAGTGTGTTACACAATTAATTACCCAATTAACATTTCTAAAACATCAATTAGCCTAATTAATCATGCTCTTCAACATTAAATCATGTCCAACACAATTTTAACAAAAATCAAACCCAATCATGCTTAATAGCTCTCGGTAATTTGGGGTTATTTATATCCGATTTGGTTTCAATCCAATTAAATCCACAATCGACATAAATCAACATTCCCGAATGATTTCCAACACATCCAATGATCAAAAAATCAAACCCAATCATGCTTAATAGCTCTCGGAAATTTGGGGTTATTTATATCCGATTTGGTTTCAATCCAATTAAATCCACAATCGACATAAATCAACATTCCCGAATGATTTCCATCACATCCAATGATCAAAAAATCAAAAATCACCCAGACAAAATAGGGCATAACATTCGGCCAACACCAAAATTTTGGGCAAATTTGTTCCAAACAAAATTTCAACAAATTGATCCAATCAATCTTCAATTAAAACACATTTAAACATATTCATTCATCCAATTTCATAAATCATGCTCAAACACATTTTTACCCTAATTTTAAGCCCTAAAATATTTTCATGCTTAACCTTGCTCTTGATTCCATTGTTGGAGTTTGCTAAGGTCCCAATGATCAATAAACAAGCATGAAACACATGTGAATACATACGAGGGAGTTGCGGAATACTCACATCGATCGGTTGAGCGACGCGGGAGGCAACAAAACTCGGTTTCTGCTCACTATGAACTGCTCCGCAGTGGCTGATTTCCTCCTCCAAGAATTCGGCCATTGTTGTCCTTGAACAAGCTCCAAGCTTTGTCAAACGATTCCCGTCTCATGGGTGGACTTCCCTATCACCTTCGCATGTCTCTCGGAGTGCTAGCTCTCTTGATTTTTTCCACAAAAATCAAGCACTTGTGCTTCCCTAGCTCACGGCAGTGAGCTACTGCAGAAGAGAGAAAAACAGCCTATGTTGGGCGTGTTTGAGAGAAGAAGAATAAAAATGAATGAGAGATTTGTGTGTTGTGTGGATTTTGTGTATCAAATACACTTAATAAATTTTAAAATTCATTTACCACAAAATTGGCTTTACAAAAGTCAAACCATAAAAGCCACACCAACCTCCATCAACTCACATCACTCATGAATAGTGACTTACGTCAATCACTCAAAGTGAAAGACATCTATCACTTGATTGACGAATGATGTGACATTAGATGCGACTAGCGATTTGATGCTTGATTTGACTTGCGTGCCGAACTCGAATTCGAAATGCGAATGTGCTCGCAAACAATCCCGGGCTCGGGTTCGCTAATTCCAAATTAACGAACTTTTTGTTACGACGTAATTAAATCTAATTTAATTAAATAATCATGCCTAGCATAATTACTATTCACATCGCTAACGAATTAATTCTAAATTAATTCGTTCGCCCGAATTAAAATCTAATTTTAATTCCGCGTCGAAATCCAATTTTGTTTAATATATCAAATATATTAATTAATCGATTAATTCCAAATTAATCGTTATCTCTCTTTAAATGATATTTTATCCCAGATAAAATATCTCTGCAATTAATCCCAGATTAGTTTTCTCTCTCTTCTTATTAATCCCAGATTAATTAAAAGTGTGAGTCATACATCATCGGTGAATATTTGGGAAGCGACCCATGAGATCCCTGGATATGTTGGCAGTAAATTCGGTCGTCGGACTATCCGAACACGTAAGTACCTCGTACTACGTTTATACTGATTTACAAGACAAGGTTGGCTTATAGCAAAGCGCCATGTCTGCCCAATTCTCCAGAAATATCCTTACAGGAATAAAGGATCTATATCAGGCGTAGTATACATTGTATTGCGTATTTCGATCCAGTATCGGATGATCACATGCAAGGCCTGGGGCTGGTACAGTGTCTGCCCCGAATCAAGCATATATCGGATGACGAGCAACTAGTCTCTTTAATATCGGATAATCATGACCAAGTCATATTATCCCCACGGTTGCAACCTTTTTAGAGAACCAGTTATGTATCCCTGCTCGATCATCAACTCCATATGACTGGAGTGACACTTCCGTCTTGACATCACACCCAACACACTACGATTCTCGATATACCCAGAAGAGGCGTACACATAAGAGGCGTACACAGAAACCAGTTAAATCCCTGGACGACCAAAACCAAAGTATATTGATTGTCGCAAGTATTAGCGGTGCAAGTCTCAGGTTAAGACCAAATACACCTACCCTGATTTCGGACTTCCATAGACACATAGTCATACTGCCAATGGAATTCTGAGGAGGTCTATCCAGAGCGAAGCTGTTTCCCGTACCATCGATAAAACACAACCTCCTATTACACTTGCATGAGTATCTTATACCCAAATATATGAGAACTATGTCGTTGTGCCCTCACAACGCGCACAAGTGTAATACTAGCCTTTTACGTATTTATCGATGTCTAATCTCGATTATACTCTAACTAGGGATATTTAATGATTTATCCTTCGTGGACTGATACTGTCTCATATCATTCTCAATCCAGGAAAAAATCATAGGGACCTCCTATCATTTATACATCTAGGTGATCTAATCACAAATGATAAGAGTGCAATCTCCTTTGTCACATAGTTAATTTGTACAATAACACCATGATATGTACAAATAGTGACGCTATGGGGCATAATTGTCCAACAGCCACGTGTTGCCACGTCAGTGCCACGTCAGCTCAATTATTGACACATTTATCCGAATTGACACGTGGCAGATAAGAATCTGAAGAAACCAATCACAAGCTGACACATGGCGCGTCGCGACTCGAAGCGCGCATCGCGACGCAGGAAGTCTATCGTGGTCTAAAAATTCAGCTCAGTTTTTTAATTTCATATGTACCTTCCTCTCTAATTTCTCTGATGTAAATATAGAGTTTTCTATCTTGTTTCTTTTAATTTCAGTTTTGTAATTAAATTTTAATTACGTTATGTAATAATAGTAATTTATTTTCTTTACTTTTTACAGTTTTTACTATTCAACCATGAGGAGGTAACTTCCCCATGCTATGGTGAAAGGTAATTCTTTTACTATTGCTATTTAGATTAATCTCCCTTAAATATAATATATTCACTATTTAAAATTTGACTTAAAAAGGATACCGACAGATTGGTCGGTTGGTAATTCATTTTAATCTGGTTTAAACCTGACTAATCAAGGATACCGCTAGATTGGTCGGTTGGTAATTAAATTTTCTTACCGCCTATATGGCAGGTTTATTTTGATTCCGCCTTTATGGCTGGTTGGACTTAATTTGACTTAATCAGGTTACCGCCTATATGGCTGGTTGGTAAAATAATCCCAAGTTAATATATTATATTAAGGGAGATATCTAAATAGTAAATAGTAAAAGTTGATCCTTTTAACTTAGCATTTTATTTTATTGTAATTTACTTTTCAGCTTTTACTTTACCGCAATTACTTTTCAGCATTTTTTCTTTATGTCTTTTATTTTACTAGCCCTAGTTATGTGTTGTAACTAAATTAGTTATCTAGGGTTGTGATGAATTCTAATATCACCGGTTTATAAGGGGTTATTTTATAGTTTGGGTAATTTGAAGGTTTACTTATTAAGTCTTAAGCTTAATGCGTCTTGTTAATTGGCCACTAATAAGATAGATCTGGTAAATCTAAAATAAACTTGACAAATGAATTTTAGGTTTCAGCCTTAGACTTAATAGCCTACGATCTTCCTTGAGGATAGATAACCCTTTAATAGATTTCCTTATAAGATAGACATATACTGTCGGGCGGGGGTAGCCATAATTGGAAATTAAACTTAATGAATCCAAATAATTTGGTTGACATAGACATATGGTTCAATTGGGTTAAACTGGGTATTTGCATCTGACCATCGACAGAGGCTTTCACATAATTTAGTGTTTCAGGTTAGTAAACCGATTTATTACACAAACATAAAATAATCACTTCATCTTTTAAAAGATATTAGAATTATTCACAACCCTAGATAGTTTTTAATATTGAATTTTCTTAAACCTACTTTCGAACAATTTTATTTACTTGTTTTTAAATTTAGAATCATCACCATTTCAAATCAATCAAACAACCTGTTAGATACTAGTAATCATTTGACCTCATAAAATTAATAGATTAGGTATTAAGTCCTCGTGGGATCGATACTTTTTATACTACTTGAACGATACGTGCGCTTGCGTTATACCCGTGTGTGTAAGCACCGGTCAAGTTATTGGCGTCGTTGCCGGGGACTTATTTATCTTTCACTATTAGTTTTAAGGTTAGATACATTTACTTGTATCTAATTTTCATTTTACTTATTGTTTTTGTTTTCTTGTGTTTCAGGTTCTCAGAAACTTTATGAGACGAACCAGAAGCTTTGAACTTCGACCGCTTGACCCGGAAATTGAAAGAACCATCAGACAGTTGAGAAGGGAAAGGCGAGAAGGCCAAGAAGCTTTAGTCAACATGGAACCTGAACCTTTGGAGGTTGCACCACCAATTCCCATTCGAGACAGAACCATTCTGGTGGTTGACAGACTCATTTGATGTATTGTACTTCCTCTCTTACCAGCAAATGCGGGTGACATCAAAACATGCATTCAGATGATTCAGCAGTCAGTTCAGTTTGGGGGGAATGCAACTGAAGATCCTAATGCCCACATCAGCAACTTCCTAGAAGTTTGCGGCACTTTCAATTACAACCGAGAAGCTGAAGAAGCAATGAGACTGCGTGTTTTCCCATACTCCTTGAAGGACAGAGCTAAAGCTTGGCTACATTCACTACCAGCAAGTTCCATCACATCATGGAACACTTTAGCCACCAAATTTCTTGCAAAGTACTTTCCACCAGCCAGAACTGGAAAGCTAAGGAATGACATCAAATCCTTTGTACAACAAGACTTAGAAATTCTCTACGAAGCTTGGGAAAGGTACAAAGATTTGCTCCGGAAATGTCCTCACCATGAGATTCCAAAATGGCTTCAAGTCCAAACTTTCTATAATGGACTTTCTGGAATAATGAGAACCACAATCGATGCTGCTGCTGGAGGAGCTTTAATGGCGAAAGGAGAAGATCAAGCCTGGGACCTAATCGAAGAAATGGCCAACAACAATTCATTGTGGCCAACAAAAAGGAGCATGATCTAAAGAATTGCAGGAATTTATGAAAGTGGAGCCAATACAACAGTCAACGCCAAGCTGGATCAGATATGCAAATTCATGGAGACTCTTACCACTGGATCCACAAGTTCACCATATGGATGAGCACCAGAGCCGAACCAACTTGAAGAGACGGTGAATTTTGTCAATAATTTCAACAGACATGGGAACAATCCATATTCCAACACCTACAACCCATGGTGGAGGAATCATCCCAATTTTTCATGGAGCAACAATTCAGGGCAAAAAAAAAATCCACCACCTGGATTCCAACAGCAGAAGTATCCACCACCTGGATTCCAGCAACATAACAAAGGCCAGGAGCAGGCAAATGAACCAGGAATAGCAGAAATGCTGGCTCAGTTAAAAAAGTATGATGCTATGTTTCAAAACCAATCTGCTTCCATCAAAGCACTGGAGAATAAAATCGGACAACTGGCTAATGCTCAGAGTTACAGACCGCCAGGGAATCTTCCCAGCAATACAGAACCAAATCCAAGGAACACAGGGAAGAAGCAGTGTCATGCCATTATGTTAAAAAGCGGTACTGAAATCAACAAAGATGTTGGAGCCAAAACAACTGCTGAGGAAGTTCCAAAAGAAACAAGCAACAGATGGAGGAAAAAGAAGCAAAGGAAAAAGAACAGATCACTCCACCTCCACCTTTTCCTCAGCGTCTTCAGAAAAACAATCTGGACAAGCAGTTTGGTCATTTCCTGGAGGTGTTCAAAAAGCTGCACATTAACATTCCATTTGCAGAAGCCTTGGAACAAATGCCCAGCTATGTAAAATTCATGAAAGACATTCTTTCACGAAAATGGAGATTGGGAGATTACGAGGCAGTAGCATTGACAGAAGAATGCAGCGCCATCATTCAGAGGAAGCTTCCCCCAAAGTTGAAAGATCCTGATAGTTTCACCATTCATTGCATTATAGGAGAACATAACTTTGGTAAGGCTTTATGTGATTTAGGTGCAAGTGTTAACTTGATGCCTTTTTCTATTTTCAGGAAACTGCAGATTGGAGAAACAATGCCCACTTCAGTCTCTCTACAAATTTCTGATAGAACGCTCGTATTTCCAAGAGGCGTAGTTGAGGATGTGCTGGTCAAGGTTGAAAAATTCATATTCCCAGTAGATTTTATTGTCCTTGATATGGAGGAAGACGCAGACGTGCCAATCATCCTCAGGAGACCATTCTTGGCTACAGGTCGAACCATTATTGATGTACAAAAAAGAGAATTAACCATGAGGGTACATGACCAAGAAGTAACATTCAATGTTTTCAAGGCCATGAATTTCCCAGATGATGAAAAGAATGAGGAATGTTTCAGACTTGATGTGATACACAGTACCATTCAGAACTCCAATGCAATGCAAAGTTCTATTGACAAACTTAAAACATGTCAATTGCCTGTGGAGCCTGAAGATAAAGCGACTTTTGCACTGAAAAAGCCAATTCTTGCACTACAAGCAACAGAAGAGAAAAAGTTCCACCAGCTCAACGAATTGGAGGAATTTCAAAATAAGCCTTTTGAGGATGCCAAATTGTACAAAGAAAAGGCAAGGAAAGGACATGATGAGAAGTTAGTACGCATACAACTGGAACCAGTGCAGAAGGTACTGTTAAACAAATCAAGGGTGAAATTCTTCCCATGGAAGCCAAAATCACGGTGGTCAGGTCCATTTGTGATCACCAAGGTTTTACCAGATAGAGCCGTTGAGATACGTGATCCTCACTCCAACAAAGCATTCAAGGTTAAAAACAAGTGTGTCAAGCACTACTGGGGAGAATCATTTGAGCGACAAAAAGAAAGTGTCACACTTTCAGATCCAGCTTAACGTTCGAAAAGTCACGTCTAGCTGACGACATTAAACTTAACGCTCGCAGGGAGGCAACCCATGCAATTTTTGTATATATTGTGATCTGGTGTGTTTTATTTTTGTGTGTTTAATTTTTGCAGGTAAAGTCATTTCACGATGGAAGAAGCTCTCGCAAATCTTCGCAAGCAATTTCCTTCTCTCCCTCAAAAATCTCTGATGAAAGTCTACAAAGCTCGCTTGGAACGAATGAGGTTACTGATGATCAAAGGTATTCCTACTGACATTCATTGCATTATTGAAGCACGAGTCCGTTTGGCAGATAAGTCTTCTGACTGTTTTATTTCACATATGCCTGGTTTAGGAAGGAGCACCTATGCTAAAAAGAGAAGAGCCAAAAGAATGTGTGTTTGTTATAAATGTGCTCGTATATTTTGTGATACTTGTTGTCGTTCTTTAGGAATGGTGTCTGATAACCGCAAAGATAAGATTAATTTCATTAAGGATGGCTTGAGTAAGGAGTCTTTGGATGATATATCTAAAACTCTTGAGACGCGTCCCAGTGAATATGTGTATCACGAAATTCATGTGTTATATGCACAATTTCAAAAAGAAAGACAACATTTAAGTCTTGGGAATCTGACTCAAAAAGACCATGTTTGCCAATTTATAAGAAAATTGGATGGGAAGCTTTTCCCTGACGCATAGACGTCAATCAAGCCGATACTTTTCTTGTACATATTATATCTCTTTGTCTTTTCCTAATAATTGTAATTTGTTTTGTTGTTTTCTTTTATTTTCACCGACAGGATCCATACTTTTTTTACTATCACGATTTATTTTATTGTTTAACTAATAATTTTCATTTGGCAGGTACTAGTGCTATTATTTTACTCACCCTTTTCAGGTGTTATAAATTCAACTCATCATTGCACTTTTGAAGACATCCAGAGTAAAACATGGAAGCCACTTCAAGAAGACGAGTTGAAAATATATGTGTGTTTTGCTGTACTAGTGTTGGTGTTAAGCCACAATATGTAGAAGCAGCACAGGAATTGGGTCGAGTCTTAGCTGCAAGGAATATGCACTTAGTATATGGCGGAGGCAATCTTGGAATAATGGGGATCGTTTCAAAGGTCGTACAAGAAAGAGGCAGTCACATTTTGGGATCATCCCAAAACCCTTGGCGGAGGAAAATCTTATTGGACCATCAAACGGAGAGGAACTGATTGTGCCAGGTATGTCTGAACGATTGGTAGAAATGATTAACCGTGCTGATGCTTTTATTGCTTTGCCATGTGGCTTGGGCACATTGGAGGAAATTTTTATAGTGCTATCTTGGGCGAACTTGAACATACACCAGACACCAATTGGGCTGTTTAACGTTGATGGATTTTATGATTTTCTTTGTGTGTTTCTTGATGATGCTCGGAGAAATGGATTCGTGTCAAAACCTTTAAAAGAACTCATTTTCACTGCCAGAACTGCTCCGGATCTAATTGACCAAATCTTAGCCTATGAACCATAAATTGACCCTATCCTTTCAAAGATAAATTGGTCTGAGGAATATCGTGGTAAGAGGCGTCATATTAATCTGGATCTTAACCTTTAATTTCTTGTAGAATTTCAGTTATACAGGTATTATCTTCTAAAATTTTCTTCTACTGTTTAAGACATTGGGGATAATGTCTCATTTAGGTTTGGGGGAGGGAATTAGTTGATCAGTACCTTGTTTTTAGTTTGTGTGTTGTTTTTATTTTTAGTCCAAAAATTTTCGAAAAATACAAAAAAATTGAAAAATTTTCAAAAATTATAAAAATATTTTGCGTTTTTGTGTTTTTATTTTGACTAAAAAGGTGAAATTGGTAAGAGATAGCTGAGTTAGGAGTTTTCACTCCTGAGACGTATCTCAAACCTATTTCGGAACAAGTTAATTTTTGTTTATTTCCTTTTGAATTATTTAATTTGTGAATTCTCCATAATACTGACTAAAATGGATCTTCATATGCTCAGTTGGCAGATATTATCAACATGCATGGTAACATACGGACATGAGATAAAATTGAAAAGTTTGTAATATTCAGTGCTCTAGTTTAATTGGAGAAAGCATCTCAAAAAAATAATGGAGTAAAAAAAATGTCTGAGGTCCGAGTTATTAAGTCTGTAAGGGTGTTTTAACACCTAGTGCCCTAAAGCCAACTGGTTTGGGAGTCACTGGCCCAAAGCTCGCTACATGGATCAAGGATGTTGCAAAAAAATATATATATATCTGAAGTCTGAGTAATTAAGTCTGTAGGGGTGTCTTAACACCTGGTGCCCTAAAGCCAACTAGTTTGGGAGCCACCGACCCAACACTCGTTACATAGATGGAAGATATTGTATATAAATAAAAAAAATTAAAAAAAGTCAAAGAAAAAATCAGAAAAATTATTCCATTGCTACAAAAAGGTGTGAATTCTGATAAAACTTTAGGACAAAAATATTACTCTCTTATCAACTGCACTTATGACTGCTGTGGGCAAAAATGAGTTGTTTAAAATTTTGTTGGCTGTGTATATGGAGAATGGTAAATATAATCGGAGAATTTACTTATTCAGTAATTTAAAAAGAAAGAAAACAACTAGTAACTTGGAGTAGAAGTTTCATCTGATTAGTCACTAACTTCTTTATTCTCTTTTCGCTTGTCTTTTTGTTTTTGTTTGCATTAGTATCACTACCTTTTTACTTTTGTAAAATATTTGTGGGTATCATTAGTGTAAACCCTCACGAGACTAAAACTCGTCCACTAGGGACACCTAGGGGTTTAAAGGCTTGTTGTATACACTAAATGCAATCGTGATCCCTACGAAAGTGGCTTAGTTAAGTTTTATTTTAAAGATGTTTATGTTATTTTATTCTATGTTTTGCTCGAGGACTAGCAAAATGTTAGGTTTTGGGGTGCAATAAGTGGTAATTATATCACTATTTCCCACTCATTTGACCTAATATTTTGTATAGTTTCTTGAGTTTTGTGAATATTTTGATGTGTTTTGTGTTATTTTGTAGATAAATAAAGTTTCAGGACTCTTTGGAGGTGATTTGGGCCCAAAACAGTGAAAATTGGACAAAAGGGCATTTTAGTAATTTTGGCGCGTCACGACGCGCAAGCCCTTGGCGTCGCGACGCCTAACATGCACCAAGACTTGTTAACGTGCGCCGGGTCCACAAGTCAGAATCTGAGAAGTTTGACTTTGCTAACGTGCGTCGTGCCACGTGTCACCATCACAGCCGATCTGCTAACCTGCGCCGTGCCACGTGTCATCATCCTACGGTGTCGACAGCCGGCATCGCCATGTTTCGCCACGTGTCACTACACGTGTCTGCCATGTCATCATCCACATCACCGGTTGACCGAGTCAAAGCGCCATGTCATCATCAGCCAATCACAGCGTGCCACGTGTCGCAATTCTATGGTGTCGACAATCACTTTCGCCACGTATCGCCACGTCAGCTCAATTATTGACTCATTTATTCGAATTAACACGTGGCAGATAAGAATCTGAAGAAACCAATCACAAGCGCGCGTCCCGACGCGGGAAGCCTACCGGGGTCTATAAATTCAGCTCAGTTTTCTGATTTTAGATGTACCTTCCTCTTTAATTTCTCTGATGTAAATATGGAGTTTTCTATCTAGTTTCTTTTAATTTCAGTTTTGTAATTAAATTTTAATTACGTTCTGTAATAATAGTAATTTATTTTCTTTATTTTTTACAGTTTTTACTATTTAACCATAAGGAGGTAACTTCTGTTGGACAATTATGACCCATATCATCATTATTTGTACAGATCATGGTGTTGTTGTACAAATTAACTATGTGACCAAGGAAATTGCCCTTTTATCATTTGTAATTTAATTACCTAGATGTATAAATAATAAAAGGTCCATATGATTAGTTTCGGATTGAGATGATATGAGACAGTATCAATCTACGAAGGTTTAATCATTAAATATCCCTAGTCGGAGTATTATCGAGATTGGACATCGATAATGCGTAAAAGACTAGTATTACACTTGTGCGCGTTGTGGGAGTATAACGGCATAGTTCTCATATATTTGGGTATAGGATACTCATGCAAGTGTAATAGGAGGTTGTGTTTACCGATGGTACGGGAACAGCTTCGCTCTGGATAGACCCCTCGGAATTCCATTGGTAGTATGACTATGTGTTTATGGAAGTCCGAATCATGGTAGGTATATTTGGTCTTAACTTGAGACTTGCACCGCTAATACTTGCGACAATTAATATACTTTGGTTTTGGTCATCCAGGGCTTTAACAGGTTTTGTGTATGCCTCTTCTAGGTATATTGAGAATCGTAGTGTATTGGGTGTGATGTCAAGACGGAAGTATCACTCCAGTCATAGTGGAGATGATGATCACGTAGGATACAGAACTGGTGCTCTTATGTACTGCAGTCATCGGGATAATATGACTAGGTCATGATTATCCGATTATAGAGACTAGTTACCAGAGATCCGATATGTGCTTCATACGGGGCGGAAACAATTCCAGCCCCAGGCATTGCACGTGACATCCGATGCTGGATCATAATACGCAATACTACGTATACTACACCTGATATAGATCACATATTCCTTTAAGAATATTTCTGGAGAATTGGGTAGGCACGGTGTTTTGCTAGAAGCCAACCATGTCTTGTAAATCGGTAAAAACGTAGTACTAGGTACGTACGTGTTCGGATAGTCCGACGACCAGATTTACTACCAACATATCCGGGGATCTCATGGGTCGCTTCCCGAAGATTCACCGATGACGTATGACTCGCACTTTATTAATCTAGGATTAATTATAAGAGAGAGAAAATTAATCTGGGATTAATTACGGAGATATTTTATATGGATAAAATATTATTTAAGAGAGAGAACAATTAATTTGGAATTAATCGATAAAATAATATATTCGATATATTATACGAAATTGGATTTCGACACGGAATTAAAATTAGATTTTAATTCGGGCGAACGAGTTAATTTAGAATTAATTCGTTAGCGACGTGAATAGTAATTTTGTTAGGCATGATTATTTAATTAAATTTGATTTAATCACATCGCAACGAAAAATTCGGTAATTCGGAATTAGCGAACCCGAGCCCGGGAGTGTTTGCGGGCGCACTCGCATTTCGAATTCAAGTGCGGCCCACAAGTCACATCACGCATCACATCACTCGTCATTCATTTGATGTTATGTCTAGTCACTTTGAGTGATTGACAACATGTCACTATTGATTGATGGTTTTGGTTGGAAGGTATTAATTGTTTTTGGCTCCAAATTTTGTTGACTTTTTGAAAGCCATTTACAAATTTTGGTATATATTTTTAATTGATTTTAGAAATCATATTTAGTGTATTAGATACACAATTCACAAAACACAACCTCTCACTCTCTCTCTCCCTCTCACGGCCTAGGGCCATTTCTTTCTCCTTTGGTTTGCTAAAACCGAGAGTTGAAGAAGATGAATAGGAAAATTTGTGGAAAATTTTTCTTATGCTAGCACAGGAAGGGTCATCCAAGGTGATAGGGAAACCCACCCATGGGCATGGAATCACCATTTACAAAGCTTGGAGCTTGGAGCATCAATGGAGGGCATGACCGAAAATGGAGGAGGACAAAAACAGTCCATTGCCGATAGCTCAAGGAAGGGAGAAAAGTTTTGTCGTTCCTCGCATCGCAAATCCGATCAATGTAAGTATGATTCTGCCATACTTCTTGTTGTATTCGCACATGATTTCATTGCTTGAATCGATCTTGGGACTAACTAGAAACCCAACAATGGTATCAGAGCCATTTTGAGCATGAAATTGAAATTAGGGTAAAATTGGGCAAAATTGATTTGAGCATGTTTGAGTGAAATTGATTGTTTGAGTATACTTAAATTATGATAACATGGTGTTATGCATGATCAATTTGATGAAAATTGAGTTGGATCAAATTTTCCCTAATTGTTTGGCTTGGCCGAAACTATAGCTACCCTAAGTTCATGGTGATTTTTTGATTTTGATCATTGGATGAGTTGAAATCATTAGGGGAATGTTGATTTAGGATTTAATTGGATTGAATTCGGAATCGGACATGAAAAACCCTAAATTGCCATGAGCATGTATGCATGGAAAATGATTGATTTTTTGATTCAAATGTGTTGGACATGTTTTAATGATAATGAGCATAATTAATTGAGTAAATTGGTATTTTGGAAATGTTAATTTGGTTAATTAATTATGGCATACACTTTAGGTTAATTAAATTATGAAATTTGGAATTTTGGTAATTTAATTAATTAGGCCAAATTTGGAATTGGGCTTGTAAAGTTGTAATTGGGCTTAATGGGCTTGGTTGGGCCAAGTTTGGTTTAGGCTAATTGGTTGGATCCAATTGGGCCCAAAACCATATCCATAAAGTCCAATTATGACTTAATGGACCTTTAATTTTAATTGGGCCTAATGGGCCTAAATTGGTTTCTTGGCAAATAAGGGTGATTCCTTAAATGGGCTTTGGTATTTGGGTTTGACCCATATTGACCAAAGTCCAAGCCTTTAGAAATTAATTGAAAGCCCACTGGACTTTAAATTAAATTGACATTTGATGTTAATCGGGCTTTGAGACCCGTAACGATCAGATTTAGAATCTAAGTCGTAAAGGTACATTAAAAAGTGTAATTATTTAATTTAAAATTAAATAAGGAATTAGTATTAAATACAAATTAAATTGGATTTAATGTTGTAGTTTAATATAATTCAAGAATTCGTACTTTGAGTACTTATTCGCAAAACGAGTCGGACTCGCGCAAAATCAAATCGTTGTTTGAACATTGGATGGTCATTAATTTTCAGATTAATTAATTGGATTAGATTGATTGATAACATGCTTGTGTGAATACATGGATGCGATGTATGAATAATGTATATCAGATGGATATTAGATGGGTGAGGGCAATTTTGGAAATTGTTGTAATAAATTTAGAATTTATTAATTGGACCTGCGTGTCCAGCCTATTACCTCTTGACTCTGTGTATTTCTCTTCTCACCTATTCCCCTCAATGTAAATGAGGTTTCTTTAGAAGTGTTATGTAATTGGGTAGAAGTAATACTTGTGCTAGCGGGAGAGATGAAATGGAGAGATTTGTTCTAGGAACAATGTGTTAAGTATCCATCCGCATATCATTATTATATTTATTTACTTACGCGCCTTATTATGTGTTTAGAATTCATGCTTAAGGGTGTATGATGATGAGACCTAACAAAGATAATTAATTGGTTGCCAATTATGGGAAAAAACCCTCACTACATATTAAGCGTTTTTCCTTCCATTGAGTGATTCTTACTCAAGATCCAAGATTGGCATTGGTTTGTTGGCCAAAGTCAAGACCTTTGTCCGTCGCGGATGTGTTTGAATCATGAAAGCTTTGTTCCATATCGGTGTCTTGTCCAAGTTGTGATTTGTTGGCCAAAGTCAAGATCACTTCTTGTCCATCGACATCGATTACGAAGCTTTCCATGGTCAATGGGTTCCGCTTAACTGGGATCATTAAGTTTGTTGTGCCAAAGCCAAGGCTTAATTGATTCAGAGGAAAAAGGTTAGGCAATATATTAGATATATTGGCATATATAAGATATATGTTTCGGACTTGGATTTCCACCTACTAGATCTAGGAATTTGGATGGGATCCAATTGATCTTAGAGATCTACCTAGTTAATTATCATACAATTTGTTGGCCAAATTCAAGATTGTATGTTATTTAACGGGATCCTAACCCACTAGGAAACAAGGTTTCCCGAGTACTCCACAGAGGGTTAGAGGCTCGTCGAAAAATAGTGGGAGGCAAGTATTAAATTTGCAATATTCGTTTAGTTACTTGCCAATACGCACTCATTTCAATTTTTCGTCAAATAAATTAATATATTAGTTGGACTAATATTTAATAGTTGTTTTAATTAAACAGTTGGACTGTATTCAAACTACTTCAATTATAGTTGATTATATAATTGGATTATAGTAATCAATATATTTGAATTAACCTATTTAAATTATAAGTTGATTATATAGTTAGACTATAGTAATCATTATAATAAATAGTACCTAAAATCGTTGATTTGATAGTTGGACTATTAGAATCAAGATAATTGAAAGATTAATGTTTAAAACATAATCCTGGGAGAAAATGTTTTTTAAACTGCTTTAATTTTCAAATTGGGAATAAAATCTCAGGATACTCCTGAGTGACCGAGAAGTTACTTTATTTGATAGAGTGACGTCTCGAGCCTATGCCCGGAGTTGAGCAAATAGTAGAACATGATATTTGGAATATTCATGTGATGATAACTTTAGTGCTTAATCCGTTATGCTTGCCGCAAAGACTCCTTAATTTTTTAATTAGAACTAATGATTAGATCCTTATAGTATGATAATGAAATTGAAGGATCTTCATAGATCTATCCTTAGATCTTAGAAGAACAAATTGCAATAGAAAACTCTTGGAGAGTTAATGGCTATTCTCAAGGAGACAAAACCAAAGTTTGCAATAAGGGCAAGAAGTGCAAGGCGCATCTTACTTCGACATCCCAAAAGCCAAGGCTTGGCCAAAGGCTTCTAGGGTGTGGAAAAGGGGCAAAGGAAAAGTCATTATAATCTTCTGGGAAGACAAAGGACATATCCCAATATGTCTGCCTAAACTGTGGCAAACGGGGTCACTAGAAGCGTGACTGCTGTATGGACAAGGCAGACATGAAGGAAGTTAAGAAGGGGCAATGCTCCGACTTCAAATATGTTTGTCATAAACATGTTCGCTACTAGTATTAAAATTGGATTTTAGATACTGAGTGTGGTACATAAATATGTATTGGTGTGCAGTATCTGCTGATTAGCAGGATACTGACTTTAGTTGAGATTTATCTACGAATCGGAAACGGGACGAGAGTCACTGTTTTAACCGTAGAGACCTAAGTTTAGGAACTACCCTTCGGGTGTGTACTTAAATTAGGAAACTGTTACAATGTAACTAGTTTGACTAGAAACATTATCTCTATATCAGGGTTTAACCCGTTGCGGGTATACCTTTATATTCTAGAACACTAAAGTGTTTCATTTTATAAAGATGATATTGAGATAAACACATTAGATGTGAATAACAGTATTTATATTTTGAATATAAATAAATCTCAAACGTATAACATGAAAAACTAATAGCTCAAACTGAATTAATCAGTTGAGACTTATTTGTAGCATTGTTGTCTGGGACACATCAAACAAGACTCGTATATCCTCACTTTCGAAGAGTGGATACTAGGACAGATTTGATTCTATTCAAATAATGTCTACGAATCTAGTTTATTAGGCAAAGTGCCTAAAACACCTTTTACTTGGTAAAAGTACAAGTGCCACCGATCTGTTAGCCCTCATTCATAGTGACATAAGTGGGCCCATGTCTAGCTAGGCTAGAGGTGGATATGAATACTTCGAAACCTTTACGGATGTGGCATCACGTTATGGTTATGTGTTTCTTGTGAAACACGGATCGGAAACTTTTGATAAACTCAAAGAGTTTCGACACGAAGTAGACAGACAGATCGACAAGAGTATTAATACATCACGGTTAGACCATGATGGAAAATACTTAAGCAATAAGTTTCTCAAATACTTGAAAGAGTATAGTATTTTTTCAATGAGGACTCCTCCCGGAACATGTCAATTTGACGGTGTGTCCGAACAGAGAAACCAAATTTTATTGGACATGATAAGGTTAATCATGGGTCGCTCTGAGCTACCATTTCCTTCAAGGGATACGCATAAACAGTGCAAAACTTATTTTGAATAAGGTTCCATAAAAATATGTTTGACAGACTTCATATTAGATATGAACAGGAAAGAAACCAGGTTTCTCATTCCTGAAGATTTGGGAATGCTGGGCATATGTTTGGATGATACCAAACTATAACCCAAATCGGATAAGTGCCTAAGTTGTAGGTTATCCTAGGGAAACCAAATTATAGTACTTATACAACTCACAAAAGAACAATGTAATTGTTGCTCGCCATGCGGTTTTCCTAAGAGGAATACCAATATGCAGTGGTAAGTGGGAGGAAAGTAAAACTCGATGAAAATCGGAGTAATACTAATCCAGGCACCGATTCCTTAATGGAACACAAATAGTTTATCAAGGATAAAACTATACCAATAATCTTCGAATACACAAGAACCACGTAAGTCGGAGAGAGTCAGAAAACAACCTGGGGTATGGGTTTCTGATCTCACCTCATAAAGATGTCAATCTTATTGAGGAACACGAACTGACTACGTATGAGGAAGTGATACAAGGTATCGACTCCCTATTATGGCAAAGTGCCATGAATTCCGAAATGGATTCCATGTATACCAACTATGTTTGGATACTAGTTGTTGTACCGGAAGGCATTGTGCCTATTAGTACTATATAAGTCTTCAAGGAAGACATACATGGAAGGCAACATACCAACATACTAAGCTAGGCTTGTAGCGAAAAGGTATCGTTATCAACATTGTGTTGATTACGATGAAACCTTTTAACCGTTGCCATTGTTAAATCCATTTGGACAATGCTTTCTGATGCTTTATTAAATATGGCAGTTGAACGTCAAAATCGCTTTCCTTAAACGGAAACCTTTTGGAGGATGTTTATAACATCCTGACGGTTTTGTCGTACCAAAACGAGCAAACAAGGTTTGCAAGTTATTCGATCCATGGATGGATTGAAGCAAGCATAGCGTTCTTGGAATTATCATTTTGATGTAATCATAATGGTGTGTGATTTAATTCAAAAACGAAAATGATTCTTGTGTATATAAGGAGGTTAGTGGGAGCGCACTGACAGTGATGTCCTAAGTAATAATGATATGTCATTTCTTGGAAATGATATTCCCATAATTACTATCGGTGAAAGCTTGGTTTTCATGAAAATTCTCCGTATAATTCTTGGGAGAAACAACCTTTATTCTAGGAATAAAGATCTACTGGGATAGATTTAAAGTTGTTAGGACTCTCTGAGAACTCGTACATTGAAATAAATGTACGCGACTTGGTGTCTTATATGCCTTGAGCATATGGAGTCACAATCGGGCCAATCCATGAGATAGTCACTGGATTGATGTTAAGAACATCCTTAAGTATCTTAGATGAACTAAGGATGATGTCTTATACTATGGAGAAGGAGAACTTGAAGTGACTAGGTTCACTGCTGCAAGTTTCCAAACCGATAATAACGACTATAAGTCGCAACAAATGTACTATATAGTTTGAATAACGGAACAGTGAGCTGTAAATCTTCCAAGCAAGATATTGTTGCCGAATAAACACAACAAAAGCGGGATATTGATGCAGCTGAGGCAGTAATAGAAGCTATTTGGATCTTAATAATCCTAATCAGATTAGGAGTAGTTCTGTTAGCAGCTGAGCTAGGCTACAGCACAGGCTAAAGAATTAATGGTCTCATCAACGATCCAGATATATACTTCAAATATTCATCTGATTCGTTCGGATCATACATCGTGGCGATATGATGATCGAATAAATCACATCAGATGATAACACTGCAAATCCGCAGACGAAAGCCTTTTCTCAGCAGAAGTTTGAGCAAACCGTACATAGTTCGGGTGTAGACACGTGGAGTGATTGGCTATAGGCCAAGTGGGAGATTGTTGGACAATTATGACCCATAGCATCACTATTTGTACGATCATGGTTGTTGTTGTACAAATTAACTATGTGACAAAAAAAAATGCCCTTTTATCATTTGTAATTAGATTACCTAGATGTATAAATGATAAAAGGTCCATATGATTAGTTCCAGATTGAGATGATATGAGACAGTATCAATCCACGAAGGTTTAATCATTAAATATCCCTAGTCGGAGTATTATCGAGATTGGACATCGATAATGCGTAAAAGACTAGTATTACACTTGTGCGCGTTGTGGGAGCATAACGACATAGTTCTCATATATTTGGGTATATGATACTCATGCAAGTGTAATAGGAGGTTGTGTTTACCGATGGTACGGGAACAGCTTCGCTCTGGATAGACCCCTCGGAATTCCATTGGTAGTATGACTATGTGTCTATGGAAGTCCGAATCAGGGTAGGTGTATTGGTCTTAACCTGAGACTTGCACCGCTAATACTTGCGACAATCAATATTTTTGTTTGGTCGTCCAGGGCTTTAACAGGTTCTGTGTACGCCTCTTCTGGGTATATTGAGAATCGTAGTGTATTGGGTGTGATGTCAAGACGGAAGTATCACTCCAGTCATAGTGGAGATGATGATCACGTAGGATACGGAACTGATGCTCTTATGTACTGCAGTCATCGGAATAATATGACTAGGTCATGATTATCCGATTATAGAGACTAGTTACCAAAGATCCGATATGTGCTTCGTACGGGGCAGACAAAATTCCAGCCCCAGGCCTTGTTGGACAAAATGACCCATAGCGTCACTATTTGCACAGATCATTGTGTTGTTGTAGGCAAATTAACTATGTGACAAGGAAATTGCACTCTCATCATTTTGATTAGATCACCTTAGATATAAAATGAAGAGAGGTCCCTATGATTAGTTCCTGGACTGAGAATGATATGAGACAGTATCAGTCCCCGAAGGATTAATCATTAAATATCCCTAGCCGGAGTATTATCGAGACTGGACATCGATAATGCGGAATAGGCTAGTATTGCACTTGTGTGCGTTGTGAGGGCACAACGGCATAGTTCTCATATATATAAGTATTGGATGCTTATGCAAGTGCGATAGGAGGTTGTGTTTCACCGATGGTACGGGAAACAGCTTCGCTCTGATAGACCCCTCGGAATCCCATGGTATTATGAATATGTGTCTATGGGAGGCCGAAATCAAGTAGGTGTGTATAGTCTTAACCTGAGACTTACATCGCTAATGCTTACGACAATCGATATATTTAGTTGAGTCGTCTAGGACTCTAACCGGTTCTGTGTACGCCAATGCCGGGTATATTGAGAATCGTAGTGTATTGGATGTGATGTCAAGATGGAATATCACTCCAGTCATAGTGGAGATGATGTCACGCAGGATACGGTATTAGTGCTCTTAAGTACTGCTGCGGGCCATCGGGATATTATGACAAGGTCATGTATATCCGATTATAGAGACTAGTTACCAGACATCCGACATGTGCTTCGTACGGGGCAGACACTTATCCAGCCCCGGGCCTAGCACGTGACTATCCGATACTGGATCGATATAAGCAATACAATAGTATACTACTACCTTGATACAGATCTTAATATTCTAGATGGATATGTCCGGAGAATTGGGTAGACTTGGTGCTTTGCTAGGAGTCGACCTTGTCTCGTAATCGGTAGAACGTAGTACTTGGTACGTACGTGATTCGGATACTCCGACGACCGTATTTACGGCCAACTTATCCGGAGATCTCATGGGTCGCTTCCGATAATCCCCGATGACGCACAACTCGCACTCTTGAATAATCTGGGATTATATAGAAGAGAGAGAAAATTAATCTAGGATTAATAACGGAGATATTTTATCTAGGATAAAATATCGTCTAGAGAGATAACGATTGATTTGGAATTAATCGGTAAATTAATATATTCGATATATTAAACGAAATTAGATTTCGACGCGGAATTAAAATTAGATTTTAATTCGGGCGAACGAATTAATTTAGAATTAATTCGTTAGCGACGTGAATAGTGAATTCGCTAGGCGTAATCATCTAATTACGACGCAACGGAAAAATCGTTAATTTGGAATTAGCGAACCCGAGCCCGAGTGTGATTGCGAGCGCATTCGTATTTCGAATTCGAGTGCGGCAACGCAAGTCGCATCAAGCGTCAAATCATTCGTCACATCAAGCGTCAAATCAAATGTCACTTTGAGTGATGTGATTGATTGATGTGATTGATTGATTGATTGAAAAGACAACTAGTCACTTTGAGTGATGGTAGTTGTTGGAATAGTTGATGTTGTTTGGTGGGAGCTATTACCTTTTATTTTGATTTTTGAAAAAGAAAAATAAATGGTAATTGTTATATATTTTTGGAAAATATATAAGTAAAAGTCTTTTACACATTTGATATATAACACACATCTTTCATCTCTCTCAATTCTCTCTCACTCTCTCACGCCAATAATAGGCATTTCTTCACTGGTTTTGAACCAGAAAAACGTGAGCTTTAGGGAAGCAAGAGTTGGGTTTTCATGGTGAGAAATCCAAGTGCTAGCACACTACGAGTCTTGCGAAGGTGTTAGGGAGGTTCGACCATGAGCCGGGATCCGTCCGACGAAGCTAGGAGCTCCGTTTCGCATCTCAAATTTCTGTTTTTGGAGACAGTAGACTGCTGCAGTTCATGCGCCAAGGCAGTGCGTTTTTGGCCTTCGTTCGTCTCCAAATCGACTCAACCGATCGATGTGAGTATTCTGGTACATCCGTTGGTGTATTCACGCATGTTTTCATGACTTGTATGATCTTGGGACCTAGATTTAAACCAACAGGCCTTGCACGTGACATCTGATGCTGGATCGTAATACGCAATACTACATATACTACGCCTGATATAGATCACATATTCCTTTAAGAATATTTCTGGAGAATTGGTTAGGCACATTAAGAATATTTCTGGAGAATTGGTTAGGCACAGTGTTTTGCTAGAAGCCAACCATGTCTGTAAATCGGTAAAAATGTAGTACTAGGTACGTACGTGTTCGGATAGTCCAACAATCCGGGGAATCTCATGGGTCGCTTCCGAAGATTCACCGATGACGTATGACTCGCACTTTATTAATCTAGGATTAATTATAAGAGAGAGAAAATTAATCTGGGATTAATTACGGAGATATTTTATCTGGGATAAAATATTATTTAAGAGAGAGAACGATTAATTTGTAATTAATCGATAAATATATATTCGATATTATACGAAATTGGATTTCGACGCGGAATTAAAATTAGATTTTAATTCGTGCGAACGAGTTAATTTAGAATTAATTCGTTAGCGACGTGAATAGTAATTTTGCTAGGTATGATTATTTAATTAAATTTTTTTTAATTACGTCGCAACGGAAAATTCGTTAATTCAGAATTAGCGAACCCGAGCCCGGGAGTGTTTGCGGGTGCACTCGCATTTCGAATTCAAGTGCGGCCCACAAGTCACATCACGCGTCACATCACTCGTCATTCATTTGATGTGATGTCTAGTCACTTTGAGTGATTGACAACATGTCACTATTGATTGATGGTAGTGGTTGGAAGGTATTAATTGTTTTTGGCTCCAAATTTTGTTGACTTTTTGGTATATGTTTTTAATTGATTTTAGAAATCATTTTTAGTGTATTAGATACACAATTCACAAAACACAACCTCTCACTCTCTCTCTCCCTCTCACGACCTAGGGCCATTTCTTTCTTATTTGGCTTGCCAAAACCGAGAGTTGAATAAGATGATAGGAAAATTTGTGGTAAATTTTTCTTATGCTAGCACATGAAGGGTCATCCAAGGTGATAGGGAAACCCACCCATGGGCATGGAATCACCATTTGCAAAGCTTGGAGCTTGGAGCATCAATGGAGGGCATGACCGAAAATGAAGGAGGACAAAAATAGTCCATTGCCGAGAGCTCAAGGAAAAGAGAAAAGTTTTTTCGTTCCTCGCATCGCAAAGCCGATCAATGTAAGTATGATTCTGTCATACTTCTTGTTGTATTCGCACATGATTTCAATGCTTGAATCGATCTTGGGACTAACTAGAAACCCAACAACTTCCCCCTACTAGGGTGAAAGGTAATTCTTTTACTATTGCTATTTAGATTAATCTCCCTTAAATATAATATATTCACTATTTAAAATTTGACTTAAAAGGGATACCGCCAGATTGGTCGGTTGGTAATTCATTTTAATCTGGTTTAAACCTGACTAATCAAGGATACCGCCAGATTGGTCGGTTGGTAATTAAATTTTCTTACCGCCTATATGGCAGGTTTATTTTGGTTCCGCCTTTATGGCTTGTTGGACTTAATTTGACTTAATCAGGTTACCGCCTATATGGCTGGTTGGTAAATAATCACAAGTTAATATTATTATTTAGGGAGATATCTAAATAGTAAATAGTAAAAGTTGATCATTTTACCTTAGCATTTTATTTTATTGTAATTTACTTTTCAGCTTTTACTTTACCACAATTACTTTTCAGCATTTTTACTTTATATCTTTTATTTTACTATCCCTAGTTATGTGTTGTAACTAAATTAGTTATCTTTGGTTGTGATGAATTCTAATATCACCGGTTTATAAGGGGTTATTTTATAGTTTGGGTAATTTAAAGGTTTACTTATTAAGTCTTAAGCTTAATGCGTCTTGTTAATTGGCCACTAATAAGATAGATCTGGTAAATCTAAAATAAACTTGACAAATAAATTTTAGGTTTCAGCCTTAGACTTAATAGCCTACGATCTTCCTTGAGGATATATAACCCTTTAATATATTTCCTTACAGGATAGACATATACCTGTCGAGCGGGGGTAGCCATAATTGGAACTTAAACTTAATGAATTCAGATAATTTGGTTGACATAGACATATGGTTCAATTGGGTTAAACTGGGTATTTGCGTCTGACCATCGACAAGGGCTTTCGCATAATTTAGTGTTCCAGGTTAGTAAACCGATTTATTACACAAACATAAAATAATCACTTCATCTTTTAAAAGATATTAGAAAGATTCACAACCCTAGATAGTTTTTAATATTGAATTTTCTTAAACCTACTTTCGAACAATTTTATTTACTTGTTTTTAAATTTAGAATCATCACCATTTCAAATCAATCAAATAACATGTTAGATACTATTAATCATTTGACCTCATAAAATTAATAGATTATGTATTAAGTCCTCGTGGGATCGATACTTTTTATGCTACTTGAATGATACGTGCGCTTGCGTTATACGCGTGTGTGTAAGCACCGGTCATATGACTTACCATATCATCCAAGTAATTATGTCTATTAGGTGGCATGTATGAACCTAATATATTTGTCATTAGCTAATGCATTTTATGCTTTGGTATGGCCTCCACATTTATGTGTTTGCCATTGAAAGAAAACATTAGATGCTTAATGAAAAAAACATTGTCTTTAGCTTATCATTTCTTATGCTTTGGTATGACATTCATATTTTATTGTTGGCCATTGCAATAAAGCATTAGATGCTTAATGCAAGGTTAGTTAGCTTGTGTAAGAGAATATAATCTCTACCATTTCTCTCACTTCCTAAGGTTAACATTTTGCAAACATTAACACAATTATTGTGAGAAAGATTTGAGAGAAAATAGAGAGAGTTAAAACAATCACAAGTGTTGTGAGAGTGTTTTGAAATTCCTAAAGCCAAACACCAATTGTGACATCTTGATTCTCTAAATCGTTTAGATTTTTAACTTTGTGAGTGAAGCCCACACTTCGGTTTGTTGGTTTCGAGTCATAGTTCAGAAGATCGAGTGGTTGATCCAAGCATTGGACACTAAATGATTGATCTCGGCTACTACAACAAAGAGAGAATGCAAAGAAAATTTTAAAGATCCATACCAGACACGGTGCCACCACAAGCAACTTCCGCCGCGCTAAGGAAAGTCGTATCCTATAATTGGTATCAGAGCTTAAAGTTGAAAAGTTTTCTCAACCCTTCTCATTTTAGTTTTAATAATCTATATGAGATATAGATTATTAAGAATGCATGTTGTGATGAGTAGGCACAATTAGATTTATGAGATGAATGGTTTTAATGTTCATGTGATGAATGTTTACTTTTGATTCATGTGATGAATGTATTGCATTGATCGTTATTTTTTCCGGCTCTTATTTTTAGCATTGGAAATGTAAGACCATAAGGTCACATTCTTTCAAGTGTTGTAAGTTTAAATCATAAGGTCATATTCTTTCAAGTGTTGTAAGTTCATTTTCTTTGTAATAAGTTCATTATGTAACCCTATTTGTAACTTGGAGAGCCTGATGCCGTGAAGGAATTTTGACGAAGAAATTCCGCAAAGAACTCAACAACACTCCATGGAACTAGATTTGAAGACCAAAGGATGTCTTGGATTTATTGTACTAATTAGATTAGTATAGAAAATAAGAGCTCGGTCAACGCAATTTGATGTATGTATATTTCTGCAATTTCCAACCCTTGGAGACGCAACCCTTAGCGCGTCGCGACGCGACCAGCAAAACAAACCAGAGGCTACTGCCTCATTTGCATCGCGATGCAAATCCCTTTGCGTCGCGATGCAAAATAGAACTGAAGCAATTTCAGGTTCTGGTCTTCTGGGCATCGCGACACCCACCAGTTCGCGTCGCGACGTCCAGACCTAGGTTTATATGTATGTTTTAAATTATTTATTAACATGTCATATAGCCTATGGTGCCTACTCTTGCATTTTCACATGCATAACATGTAGATATGCATGATATTATAGTCATAAAATTTGATTTTATGTAATTTAAAAGTTAAATAAGAATATGAGATGTATGCAAACAAATTAATAAGATTAATTGGTTTAAAGGTTTAAAAATTTCGAATTCAAGTTTTAGAAACAAATGGACCTTATGAGTACATTATTTTCCTTGGTACATTGGATGGAAACCTAGACGTAAATTCCATAGCCGGTTCCGAATAGATGGTAATATGGTCTGCACTCGGGATACAATACCACGTACCTTTGGAATAAATAATGTGCTTTTATCGATTAAATGGTTTAATGACATTTGGTCCGTTCGTTGAATTCTAAATTTTAAAACCTATAAGTGGACTAGTAATTTAAGAGTTAAATTGATTAGATCATTATAACAACTTGATTAAATTAGTTTAATTAAGTTAATTGATTAGTAGAGACTAATTGGGATTAGTGGATAAAATTTTAAGAGTTAAAATTGGTTAAATCACTAAATTATCAACTAGTATTAATAAGGTTACGACTTTAGCCGAGCATAATCTAAGATTCATAAGATACTAGTGAGATAGAAACCTTACACTTCAAAATAATGAGTGGGAGAGAGGTATACCACAATATATCCCGCGATCTCTATTATTATCCAGAAACGTGAGATTCAATAGGCGCCTCGAGACGGCTTTGCTTTCGTTCCCCTACGGATGGTGTCTTTTTTGGGTCAATATCAGGTTTGGATTCCGAAAGGATAGGGACTCTAGATGTATCTGTTGATTTGACCTACCATACAGCAGCATTTCACTAGTTAAGTCCAAGGGTTCCGAAATGATGGGTCATACTCACAAAGGAATGATAAGTTATTAATCAAAGCTTCATTGATCAAAATAACGGTAGTTGATTAATATAGGAATAAGAGTTATTTCAGATATATTAATCAATTGAGAATGTCTCAGTCTATCATGCGAATACTTGACCTACCTTACGGCGGTACTTATTTGTGGGATGATAGATAACCGTTGCATAATAATTCTTTTAGGTTTCTAATTCATTATACATTGATCATGCATCATGTTTAATTTTATGCCAAAATATTTGACAATTTCAATATGCGATAAATGAATGTTGAATGCGCATTTATTATTTTTCAGCCATGGCATCTGCAATTATCTCAATTCTCAAATAACAAGAAAAATTAACTGGGGATTATTATGTTAAATGGAAAAGTGACATGAATGTTATTTTGGTATGCGAAGACCTTAAATTTATCCTAATGGAAGAATGTTCTCATGAGCCAACACCAAATGCTGGTAGAGCTGCACGAAATGCCTATAATCATTAGATTAAAGCTGATGAGAAAGCTCATAGCTATTTGATAGCATCCATGTCTGAGGTTCTTGCTGCACAGCATGAGCCTATGGCGACAACATCAATGATTATGCAGTCATTACAAAACATGTTTGGGCAACCTTCACATCGACAACAACATGAGGCAATAGTCTCTGTATTGACCGCTAAAATGAAGGAAGACACATCAGTCCGAGACCATGTCTTGAGGATGATGTCTCATCTTAATATGGCTGAAACCCATGGTGCACGTATCAATGTGCAAATTCAGGTGACAATGATCATGGAAACCCTTCCGAAGAGTTTCCTGCAGTTTAAAAGCAACTGTTCAATGAATAAGTTGACTTTTACGTTGACTGAATTGCTAAATGAGCTCACCAATTACGAGTCTGTTATGAATGGTCCTCGTAGGTCCAATGCCGAGGCAAATGTTGCTGAATCTTTTATATCTGCAAAGAAGAAGAACAAATGCAGTTGGAAGGCAAATGCAAAACTAATGAAAAAGAAGAACAACAAAGGCTCTAAAGGAACCAATGCCAAAGGAAAATGTTTCCATTGTGAACAATAAGGGCATTGGAAAAGAAATTATCTGAAATACCTTGCTGAGCTTAAAGAGAAGAAGAATACAGGTAAATACGATTTACCGTCATTGAGTCTCTTTTGGTGGAGGATGATAAATCCATATGTATTGTTGATTCTGGTGCCACTAACTATGTTTGTTTTTCTTTGCAGCTACTTGACTCATGGAGGGACCTTGCTGAAGGTAGCTTCACCATGAGATTTTTGGCCAGGGGATGCTGTTTCAGTAAAAGCAGTGGGAGTTTCAAATTTGAAATTTAATAAGAGTTATTTATGTTTGAATGGTGTGCTATATATTCCTGATTTTCGCAGGAATTTGATTTCTGTAACAAAACTTATGGAATATGGTTTTTATATTTCATTTAATAATAAGTCAGTAATTATTAGTAGAAATGGATTAAATATATGCACGGGAAACTCCGAAAATAACCCATATGTATGAAGGCCGTTAATGCATAAATCACTGCTTAATGCTGAAATGTTTAAGATTGAAAGATCTAAAACTAAACGGCAAAAGATTTCTCATGTTTATAAGTTTTAGTTAAGTTAGGTGTAGTTTTAGTATTAATGGGATTAATAATAAGTTTATGTGGGTTCGACATCCTACTTTTTGTCATTATATTACTTAAGCGATACACAATACAAGAAAATTGACTTTTAGTGTCGAAAATTTTCGTCATTAAAAGTCATTTTTTCGCCACTAAAAGCGTGACACAAAATGTATTAGTGGCGAAAATTCAATTCCCCTTTTCAGTTTGCCACTAAAGGTGAACTTTTAGTAGGGAAATTTTTTTCCACTAAAAATATTTTTTATTTAAAAATATAATAAAATAAATAATTTTCAAATTTTTAATACATCATTTGATATTTTGTATTATAAAATGATATAAAATATAAATTTTAATACATTAATTTAATGATCATATATATTAATACATATAATAGAATATTTGTATTTACAAGTAAAAAAATATATTATGTCTATTATTAAAACAGACAAATGATCAACTAGTTACAATTCAAAAATAAAAAGCTATTGGTTTCGTCTTATATCTAAACTTACATTCTATATCTAAACTACAAAAAAGACTTTGAATATATAGTGAAGGTTTTTAGAATTATATGAATTTGCGGTTGCAAAACTGGCATGAGACTTGGCACTGGAAGAGGTTGCATCCCAACAGCTACCAGAGGTGAGGGGACACGCCGCTGAAGTGCATGGCCTGCTGCATTTCCTGCAATCAAGAAACAAATCATGGATTAGCAATTGACTCGCATAAAATTTGGAAACAAGGCCGTTAAACGCAAGGAGATAATTCTGTCCTAGAGGTTGTAAATCCCCTTATGACAGATCTACTAAATTCATTTGAGAGTTTATGGGAGTATTAATTATCCATCAACAGTGATGCTTCTGAATGCCAAAGATCTTTTTCCTCTAAATACGAGGGATTCTAACTAGGGATTTAAAATGAGTAATCTACTTACAGTGCACGATAATGTCATCAACTACTTCAACTATGTAAAGAACCATATATGAATTTGCCCAAGTAATAAACCTTATCCAGGCAGGAAATTATTGTATATTTGACTTAATAGAAATGCCTATCATAAACTTGGATCTGAATAAACCTTATCCTTGTTTGTACCTTGGTGCTTTGGAAATTGGAGCTGATGCGGTGTCAATGCAGAATGTGCGGATACTTGTGAGATAGCTGCCACTCCCCGTACCAAATCCTTCCAAGATGAAACAAATGTAGTAAAGCAATCAGGAAATACATGGTGAAAAATCACAGAGAACACTAGAAAAAAGATTTCAGGGTGAAAGAACTGAAATAATGGAACACTGTAGAATGAAACCATGCTCATCATCATCATCATCATCATCATTATTTTTTTCCCACTTGGAGAGCAATAAAATACAAGTCAAGTGGCAGTAACCTTAAAACTTATCAAGAACTAAATAAAGGCGAAAAACAGATATAAAGCCTAAAAGTTTTTACAAAACATACACATACTTGTCTGATTCTAAGTTGAACAGAAAAACAAACTGTTGCATGTCAGATTGCCAGTGCCGTATGATTCTCATTCTTTTCTTGATTGACTAATAATACATAAACAATCCTAGAATACTGACGAAGCAATATTCTTAAATTCGTAGTAAAGAATGATATTTAATTAAATCAGACACTACCAAACATAATGTGCAACTCCGGTTGAAAGGGGTGAAAGAAAAAAACAGAGCTGAGGCGAGAAACAATGATGGTCATCATGTTTATGATTATATGTCAGCCTTAAAAGAAACTCTCAGTCAGATTAATATAATTAGTCACCAGAGATAACAAAGATTTCAAATAAGTTGGACAATAATGACTATAAATATTAATAATTTAATATACTGATCCAGAAAACACACACATTAATAAATTCTAACCTCATTGGGAGCCATATTCAAGTCTTGCTAAGAGGAAATTCTATAATTGCCATGGCGTTCATATTCTCCTGCAACAAACATGTAGCTCTATGTAATCAGCAGTCTCAAGGCTTGAATAACTTGAAGACTCCACATTTTCTATAGATGCGAAAATTATCTTCAACATCACAATTTTTTTTTACTGGTATGACGAGTCGAGCAAATTTAGTTTGAATTTTACCTTCAACAGTGTCAACACGATCTGCAAGTGAGCAGTAGCGTAATCCGGCAAAATTTGATTTTCACCACAACTGGTTGAGACTCATTCTAAAGTATATACATAAACACGATCAGTTATACAGATGCCGGGTTGATTCAACCCCTTCTGCGAGTCCGCTGACCAAATTGGTGGCGCCAGGTCCCGTCGTAGTAATACAGACACCGGGTTTTCCAGAGGAGTGAGCGTAGCCCTCGACTGCAAAGACGCCGCCCTGTTCATGTGGAGGGACGACGTTACAGATGACATTGGAGCGCGTGAGGGCTTGATGAATCTCCATGGAAGCGCCACCTGGGTAAGCGAAAACGTCGGTGACACCCTGGCGTTCGAGAGCCTCGAGGATGTCGGCGCCTTTGTGGGGATCCTCAGGGGAAAATCGGGAATGAAAGATTGTTTCTGGGGTTGTAACAGTCGTGGGGGTGGTGGTAGAGGTGGCGGCGGCGGAGGGCTTAGGGAGGGAATTTGTGATGCGGAGAGTGGGTTTTCTGATGTTAAAAGAAAGAGGGATGGTTCATAGTGGCGAGATGAAGAACTGATGGAGGAAGAAGAAGGATTTTTGATGAAGAGAAGTGGTGAGGGTTTCATTGATTTTGGTCCATCTGCAATTTAGTTAGGGTTCATTTTGATGAATTGATTTGAGCTGAATAAGCACGCGAAAATAAAGGAGGTAAGCTAAAATTTAATCAATTAGAATATTAACTTGTGATGATATTACCAACCAGTCATATAGGCGGTAACCTGATTAAGTTAAATTAAGTCCGACCAGCCATTAAGGCGGTAACATTATTTGTCCATAAACCAGCCATATAGGCGGTAAATTACCAATCGACCAACCAGGCGGTATCCTTGCTTAGTCAAATTAAAACCAATTTAATATCAATTACCAACCGGCCAATATAGCGGTATCCTCATTAAGTTAAATTCTAAATAGTGAATATATTATAATTAAGGGAGATAAATCTAAATAGCAGTAATAAAAGTTTTACCTTTCACCCTAGTATGGGGAAATTACCTCCTCATAGCTGAATAGTAAAAACCGAAAAAGTAAAGAAAGTAAATTACTATTACAGAAAGTAAATAAAGATTAATTACAAAACTGAAATTAAAAGAAAAATAGATATAAACTCCTTATTTATTCAGAGAATTACAGACAGGAAGGTACATCTGAAACTGAAATCTCGAGTTGAATTTATAGGCGTCGATAGGCCAAGCGCGTCGCGACGCGACACACTCTGCATGTCGCTACGCGTGTAGATCATTGACACGTATCGGATTGGCTCCGCGAGATCGTGACACGTGTCACTCTTACGTCGGCGGCTAAATTATTAGTGTCGGCAGCATGTGATGGCGACACGTGTCCAGGCGCACGTTAGCGTGATTCGCTGAGATATTGACACGTGGCAGGCTCATTTTACCATCGATGATGATTGTCGGCACCATAGAATGATGACAAATAGCGCGCTATGATTGGCTGATGATGACGTGGCAGTGACGTGGTAAAGTTGACTCGGTCTTCTGCTGACATGATGACACGTGGCGACATGTGGCGATGGCGATTGTCGGCACCATAGGATGATGACACATGACACAACGCACGTTAGCAGATGGGCTGTGATGTTGACACGTGGCACAACGCACGTTAGCAAAGTCAAACTTCTCATATTCTGACACATGTCCCCGGCGCATGTTAGCATGGAGCGGCGCACTTTAGGCATCGCGATGCGCCAAATTACCATTTTGCCCTTTTGTGTCCTTTTTCAATATTTTGGCTCCAAATCACCTCCAGAATGTCCTAAAACTTTATTTATCTACAAAATAACACAAAACACATCAAAATATTCATAAAACTCAAGAAACTATACAAAATATTAGGTCAAATGAGTGGGAAATAATGATATATTTACCACTCATCACACCTCCAAACCTAACATTTTACTAGTCCTCGAGCAAAACATAAAATCATAAAAATAAAATTAAGCTAAGCCACTTTCGTAGGGATCACGGTTGCATTTAACATATGCAACAAGCCTTTAAACCCCTAGGTGTCCCTAGTGGACGAGTTGTAGTCTCGTGAGGGTTTACAGCAATAATACCCACAAATATTTTACAAAAGTAAAAAGATAATAAAACTAATGCACACAAAAGCAAAAATACAAGAGAAAAAAGAATAAAGAAGTTAGTGATTAATCAGGTGAAACTTCTACTCCAAGTCACTAGTTGTTTTCTTTCTTTCTAAATAACCGAATAAGTAAATTCTCCAATTATATTTACCATTCTCCATATACACAACCAACAAAATATTAATCAACTTATTTTTGCCCACAATAGTCACAAGTGCAGTTGATAAGAGAGTAATATTTTTGTCCTAAAGTTTTATCAGAATTCACACCTTTTTGCAGCAATGGAATAATTTTTCTGATTTTTTTCTTTGATTTTTGATTTTTTTTTATTTATATACAATATCTTCCATCTATGCTGCGAGTGTTGGGTCCGCCATATGGTGATGAATGACAATGTTGCAAAATATTGTTGACCTCCTCCTGTGGAACACATCGTCTCAGTAGTTGATCAGCACATCATTTGAATAGGTACAACTCATCCCAGACATAGTGCTTGACTTCTTTGAAAAACTTCTTCTTTTGCTGAGTTGTCCATTCCAACGGCCATTTTCCTGATACAATGAAGTTGACATAGTCAGCATACCAAAGGGCATCCTGCTGTTTCATGGCAAACAAATCCAGAATTTGAGAAAAATTCCCAAGAATTGCATTTAAAAAAAGCAATAACCCCGCCCTGCTCAGCAGTTCCCTACTCAGAACGACACCCAGAAAAGCGAATGAGGGAGTCCTTAAAGTTTCTTTGATTGACAGTTCTTTGCCAGTTGTTTCTCCATTCTCGAGCCTGGATAAGTGATATGCCAATTGATTTTCTGTCAATTTCCTGTCTCGAATCTCCACGTCAAATTCTTGCAGAAGAAGTATCCAACGGATCAATATGGGTTTGGCATCTTTCTTCGTGATTAGGTATTTGATTGCTGAATGATCTGTGTAGACCACTACTTTGGGACCCAGCAGATAAGAGCGGAATTTTTCAAAAGCGAACACAACTGCAAGTAACTCCTTTTCATTGGTGGTGTCGTTGAGTTGAGCTTCATTCAAAGTTCTGCTGGAATAATAAATGGTGTGGAAAATCTTTGCTTTGCGTTGTCCTAAAACTGCACCTACAGTAAAATCACTAGCATTGCACATCACCTCGAATGGAAGGGTCCAGTCTGGTGCTACAATGATAGGAGTAGAAACCAGCTTCTGTTTTAAGATCTCAAAAGCTTCATGGCATTCTTTGGTGAAGTTGAAAGGCACATCCTTCTCCAGAAGATTGCAAAGAGGTTTTGCAATTTTGGAAAAGTCTTTGATAAATCTCCTGTAAAAACCAGCATGTCCAAGAAAGCTCTGAATCCCTTTGACTGATGTCGGCATATGTAATTTTTCAATTATTTCAATCTTTGCTTTGTCTACCTCGATTCCCTTTTACGAGATCCGATGTCCTAGAATAATGCCTTCCTGCACCATGAAGTGGCATTTCTCCCAGTTGAGTACCAGATTGGTATCTTCGCACCTTTGTAATGTTGGGAAGCGGCCGCGAGTGCACAACGAAAAATCAAAATTATTATGCCATTTTCCCTTTGCCCAAGACCCATTTGTTTTGATTATTCTACAAGCCTAGGCATGTTACTATATATTCTAAGCATAAAACTCATAAAACATGCAAAGAACATAAACCTAAACATGCTAACTATCATAAGAACTCTAAATAAAATAAAGAAAGAAAAAGATTTACTTGAATCGTAGACTCCTCCAGTCCTCTCTCTAATCTACAAGCTTTTCTCGAACTCAACAAGCTCTTCCACGTTCCAAAGAGCCACCCAAGTGTGTGGCCTCCAAAGATGCACACACCAAAGCCAAAACTCAACGGCAAGACTACGCCTTAAGTGCACGGGTATTTTGCCCTTGGTGCTAGCCTGGGTAAATACCTCAAAACTTTTAACTCGAGGTTCCTCTAGTAAATTAGACTTAAGGATCCTCAAAATCAGTGGCTTACTCTTAAACTTTAGAGTTGCTCACTTATATAAACCCAATATATGAAAGGTTTTGGTGCAACAAATTTGTAAAGAATTCTTTGGGTTTATATAGTGCTCAAAAAACAACAAAATTAATTAAGAATCTGATGTGGGATAAAAGCTAATTTAATATTAGCCATTGGATCTTAATTTAATAGTTTAATGAGATTATAAAACCCTAATAAGAGTTTGGCCCGAATTTGAATTCAAAACAAATAACAAAAAAACTATTCACGTTACTATTCACGTGAATAGTAATTTTTTATTTCAATTCCCAAAGTGCCCCCATCGTCATTCACCAATCCCTAAGACACTATGGTGTTGGGTTTCTATTAAGTCCCAAGGATCAATTCAAGCAAGAAATCATGTTTGCGAATACAACAATGAAATATGGCGGAATCATACTTACATCGATCGGTTATGCGATGCGAGGAACAACAAAACTTTCTCCAAGCTCCCTTGAAGCTCTCGGCTTTGGCCACTTTTTGTGCTCCTCCATTTTCGGTCAACTCCATGGATGAATCTCCAAGCTCCAAGCTTTGTGTGGTGATTCCATGCTCATAAGTTAGTTCCCTATCACCTTAGGAAGACTCTTCATGTGCTAGCATAGAAAGAAAATGCCACAAATTTTCCATAGCTTCTCCTTCATCTCACGGTTTTGTAGAAAACAAAAGGAAGAAGATGGCCCTTGGTCGAGAAAGAGAAGAGAGTGAGAGGAGAGAAAGAGTTGTGTGTTAGGTTAATTGATTTCCAAAATCAATTAAAACATATACCAAATTTTTGAATTTCCAAAAGTCAAAAAGGTACAAGCATTAAAGCTATCCAACTACCACCATCAATCACAAGTGACAAGTTGTCACATCACTCAAAGTGACTAGACATCACATCAATTGATTGACTAGTGATTTGACGCTTGATGTGACTTGTGGGCTGCACTTGAATTCCAAATGCGAGTGGGCCCGCAAACACTCCCGGGCTCGGGTTCGCTAATTCCGAATTAACGAATTTTCCGTTGCGACGTAATTAAATCAAATTCAATTAAATAATTTTGCCTAGCAAAATTACTATTCACGTTGCTAACGAATTAATTTTAAATTAACTCGTTCGCCCGAATTAAAATCTAATTTTAATTCTGCGTCGAAATCCAATTTCGTATAATATATCGAATATATTATTTTATCGATTAATTCCAAATTAATCGTTCTATCTCTTTAAATGATATTTTATCCCAGATAAAATATCTTCGTAATTAATCCCAGATTAATTTTCTCTCTCTTATTAATTAATCCCAGATTAATAAAGTGCGAGTCATACGTCATCGGTGAATCTTCGGGAAGCGACCCATGAGATCCCCGGATATGTTGGCAGTAAATCCGGTCGTCGGACTATCCGAACACGTACGTACCTAGTACTACGTTTTTACCGATTTACAAGACATGGTTGGCTTCTAGCAAAGCACCGTGCCTACCCAATTCTCCAGAAATATTCTTACTGGAATATGTGATCTATATCAGGCGTAGTATACGTAGTATTGCGTATTACGATCCAGTATCGGATGTCACGTGTAAGGCCTGAGGCTGGAAATGTGTCTGCCCCGTACGAAGCACATATCGGATCTCTGGTAACTAGTCTCTATAATCGGATTAACATGACCTAGTCATAATATCCTGATAACTGCAGCATAAAAGAGCACCAGTTCCGTATCCTACGTGATCATCATCTCCACTATGACTGGAGTGATACTTCCGTCTTGACATAACACCCAATACACTACGATTCTCAATATACCCAGAAGAGGCGTACACAGAACCTGTTAAAGCCCTGGACGACCAAAATCAAAGTATATTGATTGTCGCAAGTATTAGCGGTGCAAGTCTCAGGTTAAGACCAAATACACCTACCTTGATTCGGACTTCCATAGACATATAGTCATACTACCAATGGAATTCCGAGGGGTCTATCCAGAGCGAAGATGTTTCCGTACCATCGGTAAACACAACCTCCTATTACACTTGCATGAGTATCTTATACCCAATTATATGAGAACTATGTTGTTATGCTCCCACAACGCGCACAAGTGTAATACTAGTCTTTTACGCATTATCGATGTCCAATCTCGATAATACTCTGACTATGGATATTTAATGATTAAACCTTCGTGGATTGATACTGTCTCATATCATCTCAATTCGGAACTAATCAGAAGGACCTTCTATCATTTATACATCTTGGTAATCTAATTACAAATGATAAAAAAACAATTTCCTTTGTCACATAGTTAATTTGTACAACAATACCATGATCTGTACAAATAGTGATGCTATGGGCCATAACTATCCAACAATCTCCCACTTGGCCTATAGCCAATCATTCAAGTGTCCTACACCCGAACTATGTACGGTTCGCTCAAACTTCTGCTGAGGAAAGGCTTTCGTCAGCGAATTTGCGTGATTATCATCTGATGTGATTTATTCGATCATCACATCGCCACGATGTATGATCCGAACGAATCAGATGAATAATTGAAGTATATATATCTGGATCGTTGATGAGACCATTAATTCTTTAGCTTGTACTGTAGCCTAGCTCAGCTGCTAACAGAACTACTCCTAATCTGATTAGTATTATTATCGATCCAAAAGGCTTCTATTGATGCCTCAGCTGCAGCAATAATCCACTTTTGTTGTTTATTCGGTAACAGTATCTTGCATGGAAGATTTCCAGCTCACTGTTCCATTATTCAAACTGTATAGTACCATTGTTATGACTTATAGTCGTTTCATCAGTTTGGAAACTTGCAACGGTGATCCCAGTCACTCCAAGTTCTCTTTCTCCATAGTATAAGATAGCATCCTTAGTTCATCTAAGATACTTAGGGATGTTCTTAACTTAAATCCAGTGACCATCACTTGGATTGGCCTGATTATGACTCCATATGCTCAAAGCGTATGAGACACCAGGTCGCGTACATATTTCAATATACGAGTTCTCAGAGAGTGCGAACAACTTTTAGATCTATCCCAGTAGATCCTTATTCCTAGAATAAAGGTTGTTTCTCCCAAGAATCCTACGGAGAATTTACATGAAAGCCAATCTTTCACTGATTGTATTATGGGAATATCATTTCCAAGAAATGATATGTCATCATTTTATATAGGACATTTATTGTCAGTGCACTCCCACTAACCTCATTATATACACAAGAATCATTTTCATTTTGAATTAAATCATATACCATTATGATTACATCAAAACGATAATTCCAAGAACGTTATGCTTGCTTCAATCCATCCATGGATCGAGTTAACTTGCAAACCTTGTTTGCTCGTTTTGGTACGACAAAACCGTCAGGATGTTGTAAACATCCTCCGAAACGTTTCCGTTAAGGAAAGCAGTTTTGGCATTCAACTGCCATATTTCATGAATGAAACATAAAGCATTAACAAGCATTGTCCAAATGGATTTAACCATGACAACAGATAAAAGGTTTCGTCGTAATCGACCCAATGTTGATAACGATACTTTTTCGCTACAAGCCTAGCTTAGTACGTTGGTACGTTGCCTTCCATGTATGTCTTCCTTGAAGACTCATATAGTACCAATAGGCACAATGCCTTCTGGTACATCAACTAGTATCCAAACTTAGTTGATTTACATTGAATCCATTTCGGATATCATGGCACTTTGCCATAATAGGGAGTGTTAGACATTATGACCCATAGCGTCACTGTTTTGTAAATGATATTGTATTATTGGACAAAATTAACTATGTGATAATGAAATTGCCTTTTGCCATTTTGTAATTTATTTACTTTGATATATAAATGGCGAAAGTCCATATAATTAGTTCCGTATTGAGATGATATGAGACATTATCAATATAAAAGGTTTAATCATTAAATATCCCTAGTCGGAGTATTATCGAGATCAGACATCGATAATGCGGAATAGACTAGTATTGCACTTGTGCGCGTTGTGAGGGCACAACGGCATAGTTCTCATATATTTAAGTATAGGATACTTATGCAAGTGCGATAGGAGGTTGTGTTTTACTGATGGTACGGAAAACAGCTTCGCTCTGGATAGACCCCGCAGAATCCCATTGGTAGTATGTCTGCGTGTCTATGGGAGGCTGCATCAGGGTAGGTGTATATGGTCTTAACCTGAGACTTGCATCGCTAGTACTTGCGACAATCGGTAAACTTTGGTTTTGGTGGTTCGGGGCTTTAACCGGTTCTGTGTACACCTCTTCTGGGTTTATCGAGAATCGTAGTGTGCTGGGTGTGATGTCAAGACGGAAGTATCACTTAAGACATATGGAGATGATGATCGCGCATGATACAGAACTAGTACTCTATAAAAAGGTTGCAACCGTCGGGACAATATGACCAGGTCAGGATTGTCCGATTTAAAGAGACTAGTTGTTTGATGTCCGATATATGTTTCGTACGGGGCAGACACATTTCCAGCCCCAGGCCTAACATGTGATCGTCCGATACTGGATCGATGTACGCAATACTACGGTATACTACGCTTGATAAAGATCTAATATTCCAATAAGAATATTTCTGGAGAATTGGGTAGGCATGGCGCTTTGCTAGAAGCCAACCTTGTCTTGCAAATCGGTAAAAACGTAGTACAAGGTACGTGCGTGTTCGGATTATCCGACGACCGTATTTACTGCCAACATATCCGGAGATCTCTTGGGTCGCTTCCTGAAGATTCACCTATGATATTTGATTCGAACTTTATTAATCTTGGATTAATTACGGAGAAACTTTATCTTGGATAAAATGCCTAATTTGGAGAGAGAACGATTAATTTGGAATTAATCGATAAAATAATATATTCGATATATTAAACGAAATTAGATTTCGACTCGGAATTAAAATCGGATTTTAATTCGGGCAAACGAATTAATTTAGAATTAATCCGTTAGCGACGTGAATAGTGATTTCACTAGGCATAATTATTTAATTTACGTCGCGACGGAAATTCGTTAATTCGGAATTAGCGAAACCGAGCCCGAAAGTGTTTGCGGACACATTCGTATTTTGAAACGAGTGGGGCCCGTAAGTCACATCGCGAAGTCACATCACTTGACATGACTAGTTGATAGATATCACAAGTCACCTTTATTGAGTGACACATTGTCACTGTTCATGAAAGAAGTTGGTGAGGCCATTTAATGGCTTTTTGGAGGGAAAATGTTTTTTGACTTTTTGGAAAGGTATTTACCAAATATTTTGGTAATTATTTTTCATAACTCGGTTTTTAGAAAACAAAGAGAAAAAGAAAAAAAAAACAAAAAGGGCTTCTCTTCCTCTCTCTCTTGCTCACGTCGTGAGCTTCCAAAGGCAAGAAAGAATTGTTTTTCCATTTTCTCCATTTGCTAGCACATTGAAGGATCAAAGGAGGTGATAGGGAAACAACCTTAGAGCTTGGAATACAAAGAAAGCTTGGAGCTTCTTCTTCACTTCCACCTTGGCCGAAAGTTTGAAGCTTGGAGACTCAAAGATTTTCTTCATCACTTTTCATCACAAGCTTTGTAAGTATGATTCCGCCATGCTTCAAGTTTTACATATATAAATCATGTGTTTCATTTGCTTATACTTTCTTTGGGACTAATATTAGAAACCAACAATGGTATCATAGAGCCATGTTTAAGCATGAAATACATTAGGGTTAATTTGGGTAAAATTGATTGAAGCATGTTCTTGTGAAATTTGATGATTAAGTATGCTTATATGTATGTAATATGATGTTATACATAATCAATTTTGAGAAAAATGCATTGGATGATTTTTCCCCAAATTTGTTGCCTTGGCCGAATATGTAGGTCCTTGCATTGGATTGGAATTTTTTGTGTATAAGTTCATTAGATGACTTAAAACATATACGGGACGTAGATTAGTGATTCAATCGGATTGAAAAACAAATCGAACCAAAAAATCCCTCTTGGCCGAATGCAATATGACATGTTAAAGGACTTGATTTTTGTTCAAATAATGTTGGACATGTGTTAGAACAAATAATGATTAATAAAATTAAATTGATGTTTTTGAAATATTTGGTTTAATGAATTAATCATGGATTTACACTTTAATTAATTGAATTTTAAAATTTGGAATATTAAAATTTAATTAATGGGCTTAATTGTAAAATTGGGCTTGTATTATTATATTTGGGCATAATGGGCTTGGTTAGGCCAAATAGATTTGGGCCAAAAGGATTGGATCCAATTTGGGCTTAAATCACTCCATTAAGTCCAAATATAGTAAAATGGGCTTTAATGTTTAATTGGGCCTTACGGGCTTGAAATTGTTTTTATGGCATTTAAGGGTGATTCCTTATTTGGGCTTAGTAATTGGGTTTGACCCACATTGACCAAAGCCCAAGCCTTAATAAATCAATTGAAAGCCCATTGGACTTTAATTAAACAAACATTGGATGTTAGTTGGGCTTTGAGACCCAATTAGATTAGATTTAGAATATAAGTCTTTAAAGCACATTAAAAGTGTAAACATTTAATTTGGAATTAAATGAATTGAATTAGTATTGAATACGACTTAAATTGGATTTAACAAGTAGTTCGATATAATTCTTGAATTCGTACCTTATGTACTTATTCTCAAACGAGTTGGACTCGCGCAAAATCAAAACCGTTGTTTGAACATTGGATGATCACTTAAACAAAGATTAATTAATTGGATTAGATTGGTTGTATAGCATGTCTTGATTGAATATATATGTATGTGATGAATGAATAGTGTATATCGGATGGATATTAGAAGGGAAAAGGGTAATTCTAGAAATTATTGTAAATTTAGAATTTATAATTTGGACCTGCGTGTCCAGCCTTATCTCTTTTATCTCTTTGTATTCTCTTCTCACCTAATTCCCCTCAATGTAAATGAGGTTTCTCTTATTGTATTATGTAATTGGGTAGAAGTAGAATAGTGTTAGCGGGGAGAGGAAAGGGAGTGATTTGTTCTAGGAACAAGTTGTTTTATATATCCATCCGTATATCACTATTAATTTACTTTACGCGCTTTATGATGTTTTAGAAGCATGCTTAAGGGTGTATGATGATGAGACCTAACAAAGATAATAAATTGGTTGCCAATTACGCAAAAATCCCTCAATCTATATTAAGCGATTATCCTTCCGTTGAATGATTCTTGTTCAAGATCCAAAGTTGGCATTGGTTTGTTGGCCAAAGTCAAGACCTTTGTCAATTGAGGATGTACTTGAATCATGAGAGTTTTGTTCCATATCGGTGTCTTGTCCAAGTTGTGATTTGTTGGCCAAAGTCAAGATCACTTCTTGTCCAACGACATTGATTACGAAACTTTCCTTGTCAATGGGTCCCGCTTAACTGGAATCATTAGGTTTGTTGTGCCAAAGCCAAGGCCTAGATGATTCGGAGGATATGGTTAGGAAAATGTATTAGATACATTGGCATAAGTAATGTACATATGTTTTGGACTTGGATGTCCACCTAACCGGATCTAGGAATTGGATTAGATCCAATTGATCTTTGAGATCTACCTAGTTAAATAGCATACATCTTGTTGGCCAAAGTCAAGGTTGTGTGTTATTTAACGGGATCCTAGCCCACTAGGAAATAGGATTTCCCGAGTTCTCAACAGAGGGTTAGAGACTTGATGAAAATAGAGGGAGGCTAAGTATTGAATTTGTAATTTCGTTCAGATACTTAGCCTTACGCGTCTTTCAAAATTATTTCGTCTATTTATTAAAATTAGTTGGACTAATACATTGTTATTTTTTTTGTAACAGTTTGACTGTACCCATTTTATCGTTAACTAGATAGTTGGACTATCGTAGTTGAGATGGCAAGCAAGGGAAATGTCGAGACATCATCATGGGTGACAATGTCTTTAAGGGCACAAACTTCGCTGATTGGGAAATGAACCTGAGGATAGTCCTTGGGGCTGAGAGGCTGCTGTACACTATACAGATACCTCTCCCGCCTAAATCCACTGAGCCACTTGAGCTGGAGTTATGGAAAACTCACAGCGAGGATTGTGACACAGCTCAGTCTGTTATGTTGGCTTCGATGACTCAGCACTTTCGTCGCCAGAATAGGGACTTGGATCCATATAACATGATGGCTAGACTGTATGATCTCCACCGCACTAATAAGCGGATGGAGAGGTACGAGTTGGTGAAGAAACTCTTCCGCGCCGAATGACTGAAGGCGCATCAATTGAGGCCCACGGGACTCAAATGATCGCCGATATTGATGAGTTGGCCAAGATGGGAATAGTCTTGGAGGCTGAGCTGACCGTAGACATGCTCTTACAGTCACTTCCTGATTCTTGGAAACAAATCATAATCAACTACAAGTTGATGGACACGGATGACACTCTTGGAGAGCTGTTATCCATCTTGAAGGAGTCTGAAAAAGAACTCCAAAAAGGGGGCAAGCGCGAGGCGCACTATGCATCGACCTCTCAGGCGCCAAGGGCTGGGCCCAAGGCAACTGGAGGGGTGAGGAAGAGGAAACATAAGAACAAGGGTAAAGGAAAGTTGACAAAAGCTTCTGAGAAGCCAAGGGACAAGTCTCAAGATGTCTGCCTCAAATGCGGCAAAAAGGGTCACTGGAAACGTGATTGCCGAATGGGCAAGGGACAAAGGGAGGATATCAAGGCAGGCAAGGCACTAGCCTCTGGTATGTTTGTTATTGAAATAAATATGACTACTTCTAGTTTTAAAAATTGGATTTTTGATTCTGGTTGTGCTGCTCATATATGTACTGATTTGCAGGATCTGCAGAATAGCAGGATGCTGGCTTCAGGGGAGGTTGATCTACGAGTCGGAAACGGAACTCCAGTTGCTGTTTTGGCTGTAGGGACTTTTGTTTTGGAACTGCCCTCGGGGCATGTACTTAAACTTTTGAACTGTTATTATATACCTAGTTTGACTAGGAATATCATATCTGTATCTTTGTTAACCCAGCATGGGTACACTTTTGTATTTAGAAACACTGGGTGTTATTTATATAAAGATGATGCAGAAATTTGCACTGCCGTTGCAAATAATGGTCTTTATATTTTGAATATAAATGAATCTCCTAAACATAAAATAACAAACAAAAGGCTCAAAAGGAGTAATCTAAAAGATGAAGCTTACATGTGGCATTGTCGTCTAGGACACATCAACAAGACTCGCATATCCACACTTTCGAAGAGTGGGTACTTGGACGGATTTGATCTTAATTCATATGATGTCTGCGAATCTTGTCTTTTAGGCAAAATGCCTAAATCACCTTTTAGCGGTAAAGGTGAACGTGCCACAGAACTGTTAGCCCTCATTCATAGTGACGTATGTGGGCCCATGTCTAGCCAGGCTAGAGGTGGATATCATTACTTCGTAACCTTTACGGATGATGCATCTCGTTATGGTTATGTGTATCTAATGAGACACAAGTCGGAAACTTTTGAGAAATTCAAAGAGTTTCGACACGAAGTAGAAAAACAAACAGACAAGAGTATTAAGACATTACGGTCGGATCGTGGTGGCGAATACTTAAGTTATGAGTTTCAAGATTACTTGAATGAATATGGTATTCTTTCACAGTGGACTCCTCCTGGAACACCGCAGTTAAACGGTGTGTCTGAACGGAGAAACCGTACCTTGTTAGACATGGTAAGGTCGATGATGAGTCGCACTGAGCTACCAATATCCTTCTGGGGATACGCATTAAACAGTGCTGAACTTATTTTGAATAAGGTTCCGTCAAAGTCTGTTGAACAGACTCCATATGAGATATGGACAGGAAGGAAACCAGGTTTCTCTTTCCTGAAGATTTGGGGATGCTGGGCATATGTTAAACGTTTGGAAGGTACCAAACTAGAACCCAAATCAGATAAATGCCTTTTCGTGGGATATCCTAGGGAAACCAAAGGATATTACTTCTATCACCCACAAGAGAACAAAGTATTTGTTGCTCTACATGCATTTTTCCTTGAGAATGAATTCCTAGATGCAGTGGTAAGTGGGAGGAAAGTGGAGCTCGATGAAAATTGTAGTGATACTGTTCCTGGAAATGAATCAACGACGGAACATGAACAGACCATCCGGGATGAGTCTGTACCACAATCTTCATATACACAAGGACCGCGTAGGTCGGAGAGAGTCAGGACAGTACCTGAGAGGTATGGGTTCCTGATCTCGCCTCATGTAGATATTAATCTTATTGACGATAATGAACCGGCTACGTATGAGGAAGCGATACAGAATATTGATTCCGCTTTATGGCAAGAAGCCATGAAGTCCGAGATGGATTCCATGTATGCCAACCAAGTTTGGACACTGGTTGATGCACCAGAAGGCGTAAAGCTTATTGGATGCAGATGGATCTTCAAGAAGAAGACCGACATGGATGGCAACGTGCAAACGTACAAAGCTAGGCTTGTAGCAAAGGGTTATCGTCAACAATATGGTATTGATTATGACGAAACTTTCTCACCCGTTGCCATGATTAAATCCTTTCGGATAATGCTTGCAATAGCTGCATATTTCGATTACGAGATATGGCAGATGGACGTTAAAATCGCTTTCCTTAACGAAAACCTTTTGGAGGATGTTTATATGCAACAGCCTGACGGTTTTATCGTACATAGACTTGCAAACAAGGTTTGTAAGTTAAATCGATCCATTTATGGATTGAAGCAAGCATCACGGTCATGGAATCAGCGTTTTGATGAGATCATAAAAGAATATGATTTCGTGCAAAACGCAGATGACCCTTGTGTATACAAGAAGGTTAGTGGGAGATCACTGACTTTTATTGTCCTTTATGTCGACGACATATTGCTTATAGGCAATGACATTCCCATGCTAACGTCGGTGAAAGCTTGGCTTTCATTAAAATTCTCCATGAAAGATCTGGGAGAAGCAGCCTTTATTCTGGGAATAAAGATCTACCGGGATAGATCTAGAAAGCTGCTTGGACTCTCCCAGAGTACATATATTGACAAAGTGTTGAAGCGATTCAACATGGATCAATCCAAGAGGGGATTGATGCCAATGTCACGTGGTATCCTTCTGTCTAAAGACATGTGTCCTAAGACTCAAGAAGAGAGAGATAACATGAGTCGGATACCGTTCGCCTCGGCAGTCGGATCGATCATGTATGCCATGATATGTACGCGACCTGATGTGTCATATGCTTTGAGCATGTGCAGTCGCTATCAGGCCGATCCAGGTGAAGGTCACTGGATGGCAGTTAAGAATATCCTTAAGTATCTTAGACGAACTAAGGATGCTTTCTTAATTTATGGAGGTGGAGAACTTGAGGTATCTGGGTACACCGATGCAAGTTTCCAAACCGACAAGGACGACTTCAAGTCGCAATCAGGGTACATTTTTTGTTTGAATAACGGAACAGTGAGCTGGAAATCTTCCAAGCAAGATACTGTTGCCGATTCAACAACAGAATCGGAGTATATCGCTGTGTCGGAAGCAGTAAAAGAGGCAGTTTGGATCCGAAAATTCCTAATCGGATTAGGAGTAGTTTCGTTAGCAGCTGAGCCCGTTCCATTGTATTGTGACAATAACGGGGCTATAGCACAAGCTAAGGAGCCAAGGTCTCATCAACGATCCAAGCATGTTCTTCGGCGTTACCATCTGATTCGGGAGATTATACATCGTGGCGATGTAAGGTCAAGAAGGTCGCATCGGATGACAACTTTGCAGATCCGCTGACGAAGGTTGTTCTTCAGCATGTGTTTGAACGACATATACATAGTTCAGGTATTAGATGCTTGAGTGACTGGCTATAGGCCAAGTGGGAGATTGTTAGACATTATGACCCATAGCGTCACTGTTTTGTAAATGATATTGTATTATTGGACAAAATTAACTATGTGATAATGAAATTGCCTTTTGCCGTTTTTTTTAAATTTTACTTTGATATATAAATGGCGAAAGTCCATATGATTAGTTCCGTATTGAGATGATATGAGACAGTATCAATATAAAAGGTTTAATCATTAAATATCCCTAGTCGGAGTATTATCGAGATCAGACATCGATAATGCGGAATAGACTAGTATTGCACTTGTGCGCGTTGTGAGGGCACAACGACATAGTTCTCATATATTTAAGTATAGGATACTTATGCAAGTGCGATAGGAGGTTGTGTTTTACCGATGGTACGGAAAACAGCTTCGCTCTAGATAGACCCCGCGGAATCCCATTGGTAGTATGTCTGCGTGTCTATGGGAGGCCGCATCAGGGTAGGTGTATATGGTCTTAACTTGAGACTTGCATCGCTAGTACTTGCGACAATCGGTAAACTTTGGTTTTGGTGGTTCGGGGCTTTAACCGGTTCTGTGTACACCTCTTCTGGGTTTATCGAGAATCGTAGTGTGCTGGGTGTGATGTCAAGATGGAAGTATCACTTAAGACATATGGAGATGATGATCGCGCAGGATACAGAACTAGTACTATAAAAAGGTTGCAACCGTCGGGACAATATGACCAGGTCAGGATTGTCCGATTTAAAGAGACTAGTTGTTTGATGTCCGATATATGTTTCGTACGGGGCAGACACATTTCCAGCCCCAGGCCTAACATGTGATCGTCCGATACTGGATCGATGTACGCAATACTACGGTATACTACGCTTGATAAAGATCTAATATTCCAATAACAATATTTCTGGAGAATTGGGTAGGCATGGCGCTTTGCTAGAAGCCAACCTTGTCTTGTAAATCGGTAAAAACGTAGTACAAGGTACGTGCGTGTTCGGATTATCCGACGACCGTATTTACTGCCAACATATCCGGAGATCTCTTGGGTCACTTCCTGAAGATTCACCTATGATATTTGATTCGAACTTTATTGATCTTGGATTAATTACGGAGAAACTTTATCTTGGATAAAATGCCTAATTTGGAGAGAGAACGATTAATTTGGAATTAATCGATAAAATAATATATTCGATATATTAAACGAAATTAGATTTCGACGCGGAATTAAAATCGGATTTTAATTCGGGCAAACGAATTAATTTAGAATTAATTCGTTAGCGACGTGAATAGTGATTTTGCTAGGCATAATTATTTAATTTACGTCGCGACGGAAATTCGTTAATTCGGAATTAGCGAAACCGAGCCCGAAAGTGTTTGCGGACACATTCGTATTTTGAAACGAGTGGGGCCTGCAAGTCACATCGCGAAGTCACATCACTTGACATGACTAGTTGATAGATATCACAAGTCACCTTTATTGAGTGACACATTGTCACTGTTCATGAAAGAAGTTGGTGATGAGTGGTATTTATACCATTATTTCCCACTCATTTGACCTAATGTTTTGTATTGTTTCTCGAGATTTATGAACGTTTTGATGTGTTTTGTTGTTATTTTGCAGATAAATAAAGTTTGGACAGCACTGGAGGCAATTTGGGGCAAATCCGGACAAAAATGCGTCAACAGGAAAAATTCCTTCTTCTTCGCGTCGCGACGCTGGAACCTTGCGCGCCGCGACGCCCAGCCTGCGCCGAAGTTGCTAAAATGCGTCGGGTCCACAAAATCAGAATCTGAGAAAAGTTGACTTTGCTAACGTGCGCATGCCACGTGTCACCATCACATCGGAGATGCTAAAATGCGCCGTGCCACGTGTCGAAATCTCATTGCTCGGACGGCCACCGCCCAACGTGTCATGCCACGTGTCGCCACATCATCGTCCACATCAGCAGCCACGTCAGCAAGTCAACCGAGTCAACATGCCACGTCATCATAAGCCAATCACAGCGTGACACGTGTCAACATCTCATTCGTCCGACGGCCGCCGCCCCACGTGTTGCCACGTCGACTTCCACATCATCAGCATGACGCAAGCAATGACGTCATGAACAGTTGACACGTCAGCATGACGTAAGCAATGACGTCATGAACAGTGCCACGTCAGCGGATCAGATCTGAGTCAACGAATCAGCAAGTGACACGTGTCACTGTAGCGCGCGTCGCGACGCTGGCCGCGCGGCGCGACGCGCGCACCCCATTGAAGCCTATAAATTCAGAACCCGATTTCAGAAATTTGTATCCCATCCTCTCTCTTCAATTCCTTCTAAAGAGAGAGTTTCTCTCTCTAAACTCTTTTAGTTTTTATTTTTTTTAGTTTTGTAAATAATTTTTAATTACTTTTTGTAATAATAGTAATTTAATTTTTACTTTTTACTTTCTTTTACAGTTTTTACTATTTACTATTTACTTTTTACAGTTTTTACTATTTACCGTGATGAGGTAATTTCCTTATGTTCGGGTGAAAGGTAATTTCTTTTACTATTACTATTTAGATTAATCTCCCTTAAAAATAATATATTTACTATTTAAATTGGACTTAATCAGGATACCGCCAGATTGGTCGGTGGGTAAAAAACATAAATTCCGCCTTTATGGCTGGTTATTTTGGTTCCGCCTTTATGGCTGGTTATTTTGGTTCCGCCTTTATGGCTGGTTGATAATAATCACAAGTTTATATATTATTTTAATGGGAGATATCTAAATAAGTAGTAGTAGGATTAATTCCTTTTACCTTAACATTTTATTTTTTTACTTTTCAGTATTTTTATTTTATGTCTTTTATTTTTATGTTTTTTTAGTCCTAGTTATGTGTTAGTTATAGGGGTTGTGATAACTTTTAATATCACTAGTTTATAAGGGATTATTTTATAGTTTGGGTAATTAATAAGTTTACTTATTAAGTCTTAAGCTTAATGCTTCTTATTGTCTGATCACCAATAAGATTGATATGGTAATCTAAAATGAACTAGACATAGGGATTTTAGGTTTCAGCCTTAGACTTAATAGCCCACGATCTTCCTTGAGGATAAATAACCCTTTAATAGATTTCCTTACAGGATAGGAATATACCTGTCGGGCGGGGGTAGCCATAATTGGAACTTAGACTTAATGAATCCAGGTAATGTGGTTGACATAGGAATATGGTTCAATTGGGTTATACTGGGTATTTGTAGTTGACCATCGGAAGAGGCTCTTACATAATTTAGTGTTCCGGGTTAGTAAACTGATTTATTACACAAACATAAAATAATCACTTCATCCTTTAAATGATATTAAAGGAAATCACAACCTTATATCTTTTTATCTGTATTTTCCTTAGTATTTTCTTTTATCTTTTTATTTATTTATTTAGCAAATCCTCAATCAACCAAATCAATCAAGCAATCAATTCCATTCTCCCTTTTAATTAGATATTTGTAATTAAATAGATTCAATAATTAATAACAACAGTAGGAATTAAGTCCTCGTGGGATCGATATTTTTATACTACTTGAACGATACGTGCGCTTGCGTTATACGTGTGTGTTTACGCCGGTCAAGTTTTTGGCGCCGTTGCCGGGGACTTATATTTCTTGAGTTGTTAATTTTGAAGCTATCTAATTTACTTATATCTAATTTTCTTTATTTTTATCTGTAATTTTTATTTCTTTCTTTTGATTTCAGGTGACTTAAAAATGGAACACTACTGGGAGATTGAGAGACTACGTGCTTTACAAGAAGATACACCCCAAATCTGGGAGCAACAGTCCGGTTTTCTGAGGCCTGTTGAACAACCCAATGATTATCACTGGATGCCAGAACCAAGCAATGCTACATTTGTTCATCAGAACGAAATGGGGAGATGTGTGATTTGTGACAGTAACCACCCGAGCGATCAATGTATATATCGATCAGAGTGGGAGAATTTCTGGAGGCAATCATGCAATGAAGAGCCATCCCATTTCACAGAGCCACATTTTCCATCTTATCCACCATCTACCTTTGATCTTCATCAACAACCAGAACCATTTGAGGAAGATCAATTGATTCACATGTTCAAGGAACAAGCAGCTCAATTTGATACACAAGTTCAGAGTAACACAGAATCCATACAGAGAATGACAGATCAGATCAGACAATTAACAGAAAACCAGAACTATATACCTCAAGAACCAGTTCCAGATGACACTGATGAAGCCTTCAAGTACCAATCATTTCACAATGACATTTCAACAGAGGAGGAGGCTGAGCAGTATCAACAACCAGAGGTATCAGTTCAGGAACCCGAACCGGCAAAGTCTCGATTTGATTTCTATTATTCAGATTCTGACGAGGATGAAGCTGAAATATTTGTACCAACTGCATCAAAAATTGAGGATGGAATTCTGTATCCTCAAAATGAAGATCTTGGAGAATGCTTTGCACAAATGTTTGATGAAGATTTACCTGAGCCAATCATTTCACCCAGATCAGAGGATGAAGACCTAAAATCTGACATTTCTTTTCATCCTCAGGTTGACAATTTTGAAACATGTATTTCACAGATGACAGATGAAGAGCTGAATGCAGAAATTTTCAAATACATCTATGAAGAAAAGGTGGAGCAAAAAGAAGAGCAAATGGAAGAGCAACAGTCAGACCAAAATAAAGATCCAGAGCATTCAGGAAAAACATCGCTGTGTTGGGGAGTACAAATCAAAGATATCACCCAGAAGCTTGACAGAATGGAACATCCATTCCAAGTCAAACATCATACGAGACCTCCTGATTTTCTTTCTTTCTTTTCAGGAACCACTGGAGCAAAAATGAGTAAAAAGGTGGCACGAGCACTGAATGAGACAAAATTCTTTTTGCCACTTTACCGTTGGAAGAGACCATTCAAAAGCAACGCTCACGGGATTGTCTGTAATCGGACATCCAAAACGACATTAAAACCTCCTTAACAGATGAATTTCATTCACGTCTGGCTGAAGACGAAAAATTCAGCGCTAGCAGGGAGGCAACCCATGCAATTTGTTGTAATTTATTTTTCATATTATGTGAACTTTTTAATTTTATGTGTTATTTTTGTAGGGAAAGGCACAAACGAAGCATTTTAAGATAGAAGGAATTGTGTTTGGAAATCAAAGATGAGAAACAATTCATTAGCAATGGCTGATTAAAGAATGAAATCTTGAGACACATCCTAATGAATTTATACTAAGCAAGTGGCGTATTGCGTACACAATTCCGTTGCCTTAATTATTGCTTTGATTCGTTTTTCTGTTGTAATTATCTTTATTTTCGTAGACAGGATTCAGACTTTTTGACCTTTCACGATTTCTTTTGTTGTTTAGCTAACAAACGTCATCTGGAAGATACTTCTGCTATTATTACTCACCCTTTTTCAGGTACTATAAATTCAGCCCGTCATTGCACTTTTGAAGGCATCATGATTTGAAAAATAAATACATAAAAAATGGAAGCCACTTCAAGAAGACGAGTTGAAAACATTTGTGTGTTTTGCGGTAGTACTGTTGGTACTAAACCACAATACATAGAAGCAGCACGGGAATTGGGTCGAGTTTTAGCCGCAAGGAATATGCACTTAATATATGGCGGAGGAAATCTCGGACTTATGGGGATCGTTTCAAAAGCCGTACAAGAAGGAGGCAGTCACGTTTTGGGAATCGTCCCAAAACCCTTGGCAGAGGCAAATCTTATTGGCTCATCAAACGGAGAGGAACTGATCGTATCAGGTATGTCTGAACGCCTGGTAGAAATGATTAACCGTGCTGATGCTTTTATTGCTTTGCCAGGTGGATTGGGTACATTTGAGGAAATTTTTATAGTTCTATCTTGGGCGAACCTGAACATACACCAGAAACCAATTGGACTACTCAATGTTGATGGATTTTATGATTTTCTTTGTGTGTTTCTTGATGATGCTTGGAGAAATGGGTTCGTGTCAAAACCTATGAAAGAACTTCTCTTCACTGCCAGACTTGCTCCGGATCTGATAGACCAACTTATAGCCTATGAACCACAAGTTGACCCTATCCTATCAAAGATAAATTGGTCTGAGGACGATCGTGGTAAGAGGCGTCGAATTAATCTAGATCTTAACCTTTAATTTCCTGTAGATTTCAGCTAACCAGGTACAACCTTCTAACTCTTCTTCTACTGTTTAAGACATTGGGGACAATGTCTCATTTAGGTTTGGGGGAGAAATTTAGTTGATTAGTACCTTGTTTTTAGTTTGTATGTTGTTTTTATTTTTAGTCCAAAATTTTTCGAAAAATACAAAAAAATTGAAAAATTTTCAAAAATTACAAAAATATTTTGCATTTTCGTATTTCTGTTTTGACTAAAAAGGTGAAATTGGTGAGAGGTAGCTGAGTAAGGAGTTTTCACTCCTGATACGTATCTCAAACCATTTATTTCAAAACAAGTTAATTTTTGTTTATTTCCTTTTAAATTATTTAATTTGTGAATTCTCCTTAAATCTGACTAAAATGAATCTTCATATGTTCAGTTGACAGGTATTATGAACTTACATGGAACATACAGTCCTGAGCTAAAATTGAAAAGTTTGTAATATTCCGTGCTATAGTTTAATTGGAGGAAGCATCTCTAAATAGTATGGAGTAGTAAAAAAAAAAAAAAAAAAAAAAAAAAAAAAAAAAAAAAAAAACGTCCGAGATCCGGGTTATTAAGTCTGTAAGGGTGTTTTAACACCTAGTGCCCTAAAACCAACTGGTTTGGGAGTCACTGGCCCAAAGCTCGCTACATGGATCGAAGATGCTGCAAATAAATATATATATCTGAAGTCTGAGTAATTAAGTTCGTAGGGGTGTCTTAACACCTGGTGCCCTAAAGCCAACTGGTTTGGGAGCCACCGACCCAAAGCTCGCTACATAGACGGAAGGTATTGTATATAAATAAAAAAAATAGAGAAAAAATCAAAGAAAAAATCAGAAAAATCAGAAAATTATTCCATTGCTACAAAAAGGTGTGAAATCTGATAGAACTTTAGGACACAAATATTACTCTCTTATCAACTGCACTTATGACTGTTGTGGGCAAAAATGAGTTGATTTAAATTTTGTTAGCTGTGTATATGAAGAATGGTAAAAATAATCGGAGAATTTACTTATTCGGTAATTTAGAAAGAAACAAAACAACTAGTAACTTGAAGTAGAATTTTCACCTGATTAGTCACTATTTTCTTTATTCTCTTTTCGCTTGTCTTTTTGCTTTTGTGTGCATTAGTTTTACTAACTTTTTACTTTTGTAAAATGTTTGTGGGTATCATTGCTGTAAACCCTCACGAGACTACACTCGTCCACTAGGGACACCTAGGGGTTTAAAGGCTTGTTGCATACGCTAAATGCAATCGTGATCCCTACGAAAGTGGCTTAGTTAAATTTTATTTTCATGTTATTTTCTGTTTTGCTCGAGGACAAGCAAAATGTTAGGTTTGGGGGTGTGATGAGTGGTATTTATACCATTATTTCCCACTCATTTGACCTAATGTTTTGTATTGTTTCTCGAGATTTATGAACGTTTTGATGTGTTTTGTTGTTATTTTGCAGATAAATAAAGTTTGGACAGCACTGGAGGCAATTTGGGGCAAATCCGGACAAAAATGCGTCAACAAGAAAAATTCCTTCTTCTTCGCGTCGCGACGCTGGAACCTTGCGCGCCGCGACGCCCAGCCTGCGCCGAAGTTGCTAAAATGCGCCGGGTCCACAAAATCAGAATCTGAGAAAAGTTGACTTTGCTAACGTGCGCATGCCACGTGTCACCATCACATCGGAGATGCTAAAATGCGCCGTGCCACGTGTCGAAATCTCATTGCTCGGACGGCCACCGCCCAACGTGTCATGCCACGTGTCGCCACATCATCGTCCACATCAGCAGCCACGTCAGCAAGTCAACCGAGTCAACATGCCACGTCATCATAAGCCAATCACAGCGTGACACGTGTCAACATCTCATTCGTCCGACGGCCGCCGCCCCACGTGTTGCCACGTCGACTTCCACATCATCAGCATGACGCAAGCAATGACGTCATGAACAGTTGACACGTCAGCATGACGTAAGCAATGACGTCATGAACAGTGCCACGTCAGCGGATCAGATCTGAGTCAACGAATCAGCAAGTGACACGTGTCACTGTAGCGCGCGTCGCGACGCTGGCCGCGCGCGCGACGCGCACCCCATTGAAGCCTATAAATTCAGAACCCGATTTCAGAAATTTGTATCCCATCCTCTCTCTTCAATTCCTTCTAAAGAGAGAGTTTCTCTCTCTAAACTCTTTTAGTTTTTATTTTTTTTAGTTTTGTAAATAATTTTTAATTACTTTTTGTAATAATAGTAATTTAATTTTTACTTTTTACTTTCTTTTACAGTTTTTACTATTTACTATTTACTTTTTACAGTTTTTACTATTTACCGTGATGAGGTAATTTCCTTATGTTCGGGTGAAAGGTAATTTCTTTTACTATTACTATTTAGATTAATCTCCCTTAAAAATAATATATTTACTATTTAAATTGGACTTAATCAGGATACCGCCAGATTGGTCGGTGGGTAATAAAACATAAATTCCGCCTTTATGGCTGGTTATTTTGGTTCCGCCTTTATGGCTGGTTATTTTGGTTCCGCCTTTATGGCTGGTTGATAATAATCACAAGTTTATATATTATTTTAATGGGAGATATCTAAATAAGTAGTAGTAGGATTAATTCCTTTTACCTTAACATTTTATTTTATTTTACTTTTCAGTATTTTTATTTTATGTCTTTTATTTTTATGTTTTTATTAGTCCTAGTTATGTGTTAGTTATCTAGGGGTTGTGATAACTTTTAATATCACTAGTTTATAAGGGATTATTTTATAGTTTGGGTAATTAATAAGTTTACTTATTAAGCCTTAAGCTTAATGCTTCTTATTGTCTGATCACCAATAAGATTGATATGGTAAATCTAAAATGAACTAGACATAGGGATTTTAGGTTTCAGCCTTAGACTTAATAGCCCACGATCTTCCTTGAGGATAGATAACCCTTTAATAGATTTCCTTACAGGATAGGAATATACCTGTCGGGCGGGGGTAGCCATAATTGGAACTTAGACTTAATGAATCCAGGTAATATGGTTGACATAGGAATATGGTTCAATTGGGTTATACTGGGTATTTGTAGTTGACCATCGGAAGAGGCTCTTACATAATTTAGTGTTCCAGGTTAGTAAACTGATTTATTACACAAACATAAAATAATCACTTCATCCTTTAAATGATATTAAAGGAAATCACAACCTTATATCTTTTTATCTGTATTTTCCTTAGTATTTTCTTTTATCTTTTTATTTATTTATTTAGCAAATCCTCAATCAACCAAATCAATCAAGCAATCAATTCCATTCTCCCTTTTAATTAGATATTTGTAATTAAATAGATTCAATAATTAATAACAACAGTAGGAATTAAGTCCTCGTGGGATCGATATTTTTATACTACTTGAACGATACGTGCGCTTGCGTTATACTTGTGTGTTTACGCCGGTCAGTTGGTGAGGCCATTTAATGGCTTTTTGGAGGGAAAATATTTTTCGACTTTTTGGAAATGTATTTACCAAATATTTTGGTAATTATTTTTCATAACTCGGTTTTTAGAAAACAAAGAGAAAAAGAAAAAAAAAACAAAAAGGGCTTCTCTTCCTCTCTCTCTTGCTCACGCCGTGAGCTTCCAAAGGCAAGAAAGAATTGTTTTTCCATTTTCTCCATTTGCTAGCACATTGAAGGATCAAATGAGGTGATAGGGAAACAACCTTAGAGCTTGGAATACAAAGAAAGCTTGGAGCTTCTTCTTCACTTCCACCTTGGCCGAAAGTTTGAAGCTTGGAGACTCAAAGATTTTCTTCATCACTTTTCATCACAAGCTTTGTAAGTATGATTCCGCCATGCTTCAAGTTTTACATATATAAATCATGTGTTTCATTTGCTTATACTTTCTTTGGGACTAATATTAGAAACCAACAGGGAGTCGATACCTTGTATCACTTCCTCATACGTAGTCAGTTCGTATCCCTAAATAAGATTGACATCTTTTATGAGGTGAGATCAGAAACCCATACCTCCCATATTGTTTTCTGACTCTCTCCGACTTACGTGGTTCTTGTGTATTCGAAGATTATTGGTATAGTTTCATCCTTGATGAACTATCTGTGTTCCATTAAGGAATTGGTGTCTATAACAGTATTACTCCGATTTTCATCGAGTTTTACTATCCTCCCACTTACCACTGCATATAGGTATTCCTCTTAGGAAAACCGCATGGTGAGCAACAATTACATTGTTCTCTTGTGAGTTGTATAAGTACTATACTTTGGTTTCCCTAGGATAACCCACAACTTAGGCACTTATCCGATTTGGGTTCTAGTTTGGTATTATCCAAACATATGCCTAGCATTCCCAAATCTTCAGGAATCAGAAAACCCGGTTTCTTTCCTGTTCATATCTAATATGAAGTCTGTCTAACAGATTTTTATGGAACCTTATTCAAAATAAGTTTTGCACTGTTTAAAGCTTATCCCTGGAAGGAAATGGTAGCTCAGAGTGACTCATGATTAACATTATCATGTCCAATAAAATTTGGTTTCTCTGTTCGGACACACCATCAAATTGACGTGTTCCGGGAGGAGTCCTCATTGAAAGAATACTATACTCTTTCAAGTATTTGAGAAACTTATTGCTTAAGTATTTTCCACCACGGTCTAACCGTGACGATATTAATACTTTAGCCGATCTGTTTGTCTACTTCGTGTCGAAACTCTTTGAATTCATCAAAAGTTTACGATCCGTGTTTCACAAGAAACACATAACCATAACGCGATGCCACATCCGTAAAGGTTACGAAGTGTTCATATCCACCTCTAGCCTAGCTAGACATGGGCCCACTAACGTCACTATGAACGAGGGCTAATAGATCGGTGGCACTTACACTTTTACCAAGTAAAGGTGTTTTAGGCACTTTGCCCAACAAACTAGATTCATAGACATCATTTGAGTAGCATCAAATCTGTCCTAGTACCCACTCTTCGAAAGTGTGGATATACGAGTCTTGTTAATTGTGTCCCAGACAACAATGCCACTTATAAGTCTCAACTTATTAATTCAGTTTGAGCTATTTATTTTTCATATCATATGTATGAGATTCATTTATATTCTAAATATAAATACTGTTATTCACATCTAATGTGTTTATCTCAATATCATATTTATATAATAAAACACTTTAGTGTTCTAGAATATAAAGGTATACCCGCAACGGGTTAAACCCTGATATAGAGATAATGTATCTAGTCAAACTAGTTACATTTTAACAATTTCCTAATTTAAGTACACACCCGAAGGGTAGTTCCTAAACATAGGTTTCTACGGTTAAAACAGCGACTGTCGTCCCGTTTTCAATTCGTAGGTAAATCTCAACTGAAGTCAGTATCCTGCTAATGAGCAGATTCTGCACACCAGTACATATATTTATGTACCACATCCAGTATCTAAAATCCAATTTTAATACTAGTAGTGAACATGTTAATGAAAAATATATTTTGAAGTCGGAGCCTTGCACCGTCTTCACTTCCTTCATGTCTGCCTTGTCCATACGACAGTCACGCTTCCAGTGACCCCGTTTGCCACAGTTTAGGCAGATATTTTAGGATATGTCCTTTGTCTTCCCAGAAGATTATAATGATTTTGCCTTTGCCCCTTTTTCATACTCCAGAAGCCTTTGGCCAAGCCTTGGCCTTCTGGGATGTCGAAGTAAGATACGCCTTGCGCTCCTTGCCTTATTGCAAACTTTGGCTTTGTCTCCTTGAGTATAGCCATTAACTCTCCAAGAGTTTTCTATTGCAATTTAGTACTTCTAAGATCTAAGGATAGATCTATGAAGATCCTTCAATTTCAATATCATACTATAAGGATCTAATCCTTAGTTCTGACTAAGAAATTAAGGAGTCTATTTGGCAAGCTTATTGGATTAAGCACCAAAGTTATCATCACATGAATATTCCAAAATCATGTTCTACTATTTGCTCAACTTCGGGCTTAGGCTCGAGACGTCACTATATCAAATAAAGTAACTTCTCATTTTTCAGGACTATCCTGAAGTTTTATTCCCAATTTGAAAATTAAAGTCGTTTAAATACATTTTCACCCATGATTATGTTTTAAACACTAATCTTTCAATTATCTTGATTCTAATAGTCCAACTATTTAATAAACGATTTCAGGTACTATTTATTATAATGATTACTATAGTCCAACTATATAATCAACTATAATTTAATAGGTTAAATTCAATTATATTGATTACTATAATCCAATTATAAAATCAACTATTAATTGAAATAGTTTGAATACAGTCCAATTGTTTAATTAAAACAACGATTAAATATTAGTCCAACTAATATATATTAATTATTTGACGAAAAATTTGTAATGAGCGCGTATGGAAAGTAACTAAACGAATATTGCAAATTTAATACTTGCTTCCCACTATTTTTCGGCGAGCCTCTAACCCTCTATTGAGTACTCGGGAAACCTTATTTCCTAGTGGGCTAGGATCCCGTTAAATAACACACAATCTTGACTTTGGGCAACAAATTGTATGATAATTAACTAGGTAGATCTCTTAGATCGATTGGATCCCATCCAATTCCTAGATCCAGTAGGTGGACATCCAAGTCCGAAACATATATCTTATATATGCCAATATATCCAATATATTCCCTAACCTTTTTCCTCTGAATCAACTAAGCCTTGGCTTTGGCACAACAAACTTAATGATCCCAGTTAAGCGGAACCCATTGACCATGGAAAGCTTCGTAATTGATGTCGATGGACAAGAAGTGATCTTGACTTTAGCCAACAAATCACAACTTGGACAAGACACCGATATGGAACAAAGCCTTCATGATTCAAACACATCCGCGACAGACAAAGGTCTTGAATTTGGCCAACAAACCAGTGCCAGTCTTGGATCTTGAGTAAGAATCACTCAATGGAAGGAAAACACTTAATATGTTTTGAGGGTTTTTTCGCGTAATTGGCAACCAATTAATTATCTTTGTTAAGGTCTTATCATCATACACCCTTAAACATGCATTCTAAACACATAATAAGGCGCGTAAGTAAATAAATATAATAATGATATGCAGATGGATATTTAAAACATTGTTCCTAGAACAAATCTCTCCCTTTCATCTCTCCCACTAGCACAAGTATTACTTCTACCCGATTACATAACACTTCTAAAGAAACCTCATTTACATTGAGGGGAATAAGTGAGAAGATAAATACACAGAGTCAAGAGGTAATAAGCTGGACAAGCATGTCCAATTAATAAATTCTAAATTTATTACAACAATTTCCAAAATTGTCCTCACTCATCTAATATCCATCCGATATACATTATTCATGCATCGCATTCATGTATTCACACAAGCATGTTATCAATCAATCTAATCCAATTAATTAATCTGAATATTAATGACAATCCAATGTTCAAACAACGATTTGATTTTGCGCGAGTCAAACTCGTTTTGCGAATAAGTACTAAGAGTACGAATTCTTGAATTATATTAAACTACAACATTAAATCCAATTCAATTTGTATTTAATACTAATTCTATATTTAATTCTAAATTAAATAATTACACTTTTTAATGTGCCTTTACGACTTAGATTCCAAATCTAATCGTTACGGGTCTCAAAGCCCGATTAACATCCAATGTCAATTTAATTAAAGTCCAATGGGCTTTTAATTAATTTCTTAAGGCATGAATTTTTGGTCAATATGGGTCAAACCCAAATACCAAAGCCCATTTAAGGAATCACCCTTATTTGCCAAGAAACCAATTTAGGCCCATTAGGCCCAATTAATATTAAAGGTTCATTAAGTCATAATTGGACTTTATGGATATGGTTTTGGGCCCAATTGGATCCAACCAATTAGCCTAAACCAAACTTGGCCCAACCAAGCCCATTAAGCCCAATTACAACTTTAAAAGCCCAATTCCAAATCTAAGCCCAATTAATTTAATTTCAAAATTCCAAATTTCATAATTAAATTAACCAAAGTGTATGCCATAATTAATTAACCAAATTAACATTTCCAAAATACTAATTCACTCAATTAATTATGCTTATTATCATCAACACATGTCCAACACATTTGAATCAAAAAATCACATCATTTTCATGCTTACTAGTCTCGGCATTTTAGGGTATTTTGTCCAATTCAAAATTCAATCCAATTAAATCTCAAATAAATATTTCCCTATTGTTTCAAGTCATCCAATGATCAAAGAAACAAAAAATACCATGACATTAGGGCAACATTCATATTCGGCCAAGCCTATATTTTGGGTAAAAATTGATCCAATCAACTTTTCATGAAATTGATCATATACAACTTCAATACATCATCATTCAAGCATACTCAATCAATTAATTTTATCAAATCATGCTCAAATTGATTTTACCCAAATTTTACCCTAATTAAGTTTCATGCTCAAAATGGCTCTGATACCATTGTTGGGTTTCTATTAAGTCCCAAGGATCAATTCAAGAAAGAAATCATGTGTGCGAATACAACAATGAAATATGGCGGAATCATACTTACATCGATCGGTTATGCGATGCGAGGAACAACAAAACTTTCTCCAAGCTCCCTTGAAGCTCTCGGCTTTGGCCACTTTTTGTGCTCCTCCATTTTCGGTCAACTCCATGGATGAATCTCCAAGATCCAAGCTTTGTGTGGTGATTCCATGCTCATAAGTTAGTTCCCTATCACCTTAGGATGACTTTTCATGTGCTAGGATAGAAAAAATTGCCACAAATTTTCCTTAACTTCTCCTTCATCTCACGGTTTTGTAGAAAACAAAAGGAAGAAGATGGCCATTGGCCGAGAAAGAGAAGAGAGTGAGAGGAGAGAAAAAGTTGTGTGTTAGGTTAATTGATTTCCAAAATCAATTAAAACATATACCAAATTTTTGAATTTCCAAAAGTCAAAAAGGTACAAGCATTAAAGCTATCCAACTACCACCATCAATCACAAGTGACAAGTTGTCACATCACTCAAAGTGACTAGACATCACATCAATTGATTGACTAGTGATTTGACGCTTGATGTGACTTATGGGCCGCACTTGAATTCCAAATGCGAGTGGGCCCGCAAACACTCCCGGGCTCGGGTTCGCTAATTCCGAATTAACGAATTTTCCGTTGCGACGTAATTAAATCAAATTCAATTAAATAATTTTGCTTAGCAAAATTACTATTCACGTTGCTAACGAATTAATTTTAAATTAACTCGTTCGCCCGAATTAAAATCTAATTTTAATTCCGCGTCGAAATCCAATTTCGTATAATATATCGAATATATTATTTTATCGATTAATTCCAAATTAATCGTTCTTTCTCTTTAAATGATATTTTATCCCAGATAAAATATCTCCGCAATTAATCCCAGATTAATTTTCTCTCTCTTATTAATTAATCCCAGATTAATAAAGTGCGAGTCATACGTCATCGGTGAATCTTCGGGAAGCGATCCATGAGATCCCGGATATGTTTGCAGTAAATCCGGTCTTCGGACTATCTAAACACGTACGTACCTAGTACTACATTTTTACCGATTTAAAAGACATGGTTGTCTTCTAGCAAAGCACTGTGCCGAATGGTTATCTTCTAGACATGGTTGTCTTCTAGGCATAGTATACGTAGTATTGCGTATTACGATCCAATATCAGATGTCACGTGCAAGGCCTAGGGCTGGAAATGTGTTTGCCCCGTACGAAGCACATATCGGATCTCTGGTAACTAGTCTCTATAATCGGATAAACATGACCTAGTCATAATATCTCGATAGCTGCAGCATAAAAGAGCACCAGTTCCGTATCCTACGTGATCATCATCTCCACTATGACTGGAGTGATACTTCCGTCTTGACATCACACCCAATACACTATGATTCTCAATATACCCAGAAGAGGCGTACATAGAACCTGTTAAAGCCCTGGACGACCAAAACTAAAGTTTATTGATTGTTGCAAGTATTAGCGGTGCAAGTCTCAGGTTAAGACCAAATACACCTACCCTGATTCAGAGTTCCATAGACACATAGTCATACTACCAATGGAATTCCGAGGGATCTATCCAGAGCGAAGCTGTTTCCGTACCATCGGTAAACACAACCTTCTATTACACTTGCATGAGTATCCTATACCCAAATATATGAGAACTATGCCGTTATGCTTCCACAACACGCACAAGTGTAATACTAGTCTTTTACGCATTATCGATGTCCAATCTCGATAATACTCTGACTAGGGATATTTAATGATTAAACCTTCTTGGATTGATACTGTCTCATATCATCTCAATCCGGAACTAATCATAAGGACCTTCTATCATTTATACATCTTGGTAATCTAATTAAAAATGATAAAAGAGCAATTTCCTTTGTCACATAGTTAATTTGTACAACAACACAATGATCTGTACAAATAGTGATGCTATGGGCCATAACTGTCTAACATATGGAACCTCATAAATGATCTGTTCAATAATTAAACACATTGAACCATTTATGAACAATTCCTACATCAATCATATATGCTATTATATTTATACTGTGCACTATTAACCATTGATTTCGACTTTGTTGTGTGTGACCTTTTGGGTTCCCCTCAAGTTGGACATAAAATGAATCGTGATAATTTAATCGAACATAAATTATCCTCCGATCAGATGGTCGTTCGATTTCAATGACCAAGGTTGACATCTAACAACATTCCAAGGCCCTCAAATGAGAAGGAAAGATATATATACCCATTCTGTATGCGATTTACATATGATACGGTCCCTCGCCTCACTGTATCCCCACCTATTTACCTAGGGTACGGAAAATATCTACCCATATGGTCAAAGGTATGATGTTGATAGTGTCATGAATCGTGCTAACCCAAGAATCTTACATGATTCTTCCGTTATGGCCACAGTCTCAAGTATTGATCACACATATCAACCCGCGAACTTGAATACTACTCTTATAAGAAAATATTATCTGAGAGAGTGGAGATTCTCTATTGTATCTTTACAAACTTCATGTGTTTCAATAAATGAGCCAATCATACCCTTATGACGGGATATTTTGAACCGGGGAAGGAGAATATCAAATTTATTTGATCCACACATAAGATTGTAAAGACCTCAAGTCTAAGGACTAGTCATATAATCGATACATGAAAGTTCTCACAGAAAAATAGGATAAACACTCCATATGAAAACTTTTGGCGGTCATTTCGATGGACACGAGCAACTCATGCATCCATGTGATACACCAAGCGGACGGATCTCCGCTAGTAGCCTATGAGATCGGCTACCCCACTTAAGAACGGATCATATCATCATGCTAGTCTCTCCGCTTTGTGAACGCCATGATCATTCACAAAACTATGACTAGGAATATTTAAGAGTAATGATTCTCATAAGGAGTGGAAGCCATCATCTTATTACTCCAAGGGCTTTATTACAGTGTTGATGATTCATATAAGTTATATAAGACACGTATAATAAAGATTGCCATTTTATTAATTAATGAAAATATTACAAATACATGTATATATAGCCCATCCACAAGTTGGGCATAGGGAATATCCCTAACAATCTCCCACTTGCACTATAGCCAACTAGTATGAATCTGGACACCATACTTTCGGGTGTGCCTATCATGCTTTTGTTGAGTCAGCTTTTTAGTCAGAGAATCTGCAAGATTATCTTATGTGGTTATTTTCTCTATAATAACTTATTTTCTCTAAACAATCTCCCTGATGAGATGAAATCGCCTGAGTACATGCTTGGATTTCTGGTGGGACATTGGTTCCTTTGATTGATCAATGGTGCCCGTGTTGTCACAGTACATCATGACGCCATTCTTTATCGTGGGAAGCATTTCTAGCTCCGTGATGAACTTTTTTATCCAGACTGCTTCTTTAGCTGCCTCAGATGCTGTAATATACTCAGCTTCAGTGGTGGAGTCCGCTGTAGTTGACTGCTTTGAGCTTTTCCAACTTACAGCATCGCCATTTAAAGTAAACAAATATCATGTTTGCGATATGCTGTCATCCCTATCGGTCTGAAAGCTCGCATCACAGTAACTGTAGGCATTGCATTTTCGCATGTGAAACCCGATGATGAGTCTCAGTTGGAGGCACTACCTTTTTAGCTAAGGATATTGCGGGAAACGGAGGTCGGAAGGGGAAATTCAGAATAAGTACGTCATCAAGTTCATTTCACAAGTTCACTGTCTTCGTTAGTGCTGCGTTCGTTACTTCGTTCGAACGTCAGACAGATTGCGGATGTTCGTGCAGGGTTCGAATTGGCGTTCGAACGGCGTCGGTGTTTCTGGTTTTGCTACTAGCCTCGCACCCCAGCCCAATTAGCTCCCCAAAGCCCATAAAACACATCCCAATTTAATTAAATTAAACATTAAATATTAAATAAAATATTTAAACCATTTACCAATTAAATAAAACACAAAATATAATCATACCTAATAAAGATAAATCAAATATATTAACTTCCTAACTAAACAAATCACATACTAAATTAAAAGGATGTCATGCCTAATTAAAATCAATCATAACAAATTAAAGATTTTGTATTCCTAATCTAGCCAAGATTTGTCCCCCCTCAATCTTTGACTTTCCTTGCTCAACACCAAATCAAATCCTCATTTTAATGCCAAAATCCCTTCCTTGTGAGACAAGGTGAAGCCCTAGCCCTTCTCTATATAAACAACCCCTAACCAAGACATGGACTCCTCTAGCTCATACAGATAACTCACAGAAAAATCATAACACAAAGAGCCTCAGCCACTCACGGCAATAGTAATAGGAAGAACACAAACCATTCCCTTAATCTCCTCCACTCCATAACCGAAAAAAGCACCCTCCTAAACCTCTACCCATCACCGAAAATCTCCCCATACAGCAGCCCTCCATCACCGAAAATATACCTCCAAACAGCAGCCCAAACCACTCCCAAAACAGTCCCTAAAATCCATTAAAACAGTAACATAAACTGCACTTATAACCCTTGAAATAACCACACCAAACTACACTAAAAAACCACAAAAAACACTCAAAACAATTCGTTGAAACGTCAAAACAGGTGACCTAAACAGTGAGTAGCAAAGCAGAGACCGAACAGCAGCAGAACGAAGACCGAACAACAGCAGAACGGAGACCAGACGGTGAGCAAAGCAGCAAAACAGTGAGCTAAGACGCTGAACCAGTGAACCGAAAGAATAAGGAGCTTTTACCCCTTCCGATCTCCGCGAAACGCAAGTCCGAAGACGACTTAAAAGGTTAGACCTGAGGGTACTTTCCACACTCATCTTTATTCGATTTTTGTTATTTATTTTTACTGTATTTTAATTATTTGTTGAATCTTGTGTGTGTATGATGCGTGTTGTGGGTATTGGATGAATGAAAGAGTGTCGTCTCTTGTGGTATATAGGATGGAAACCCAGACGTAAATTCCATAGCCGAATCCGAATAGACGGTAGTGCGGTCTGTACTTGGGATACAAATCCACGTACCGTTTGAGTAAACGACACCTTCTTTTGTTTCATGTTGCTTTGATTTATTTATTTATTGTTCGTCACTTGAATTCTGCATGTTGCTTATTTACGTATGATTCAATCGAGCGCATGGGCATAGTAAGTGGAATGAAAGATCCCCTATAGGGAGGGGTTAAAGCCCTTTACCACGATGCTTCGCCGCGCCGGTTGATGTGTGTTCGGCTGAATGCAAGACACGTTCAATCGGGCATACTACGTTTGATATTATTGCTTTTAATTCTTTGTATGCATGATTCAATCGAGCGCATGGGCTTAGTAAGTGGAATGAAAGATCCCCTACGGGGATGGGTTAAAGCCCTTTACCATGATGCTTTGCCACGCCGGTTGATGTGTGTTCGGTTGAATGCAAGATACGTTCAATCGAGCATACTAAGTTTGATATTATTGCTTTTAATTCTATGTATGCATGATTCAATTGAGTGCATAGGCTTAGTAAGTGGAATGAAAGATCCCCTACGGGGAGGGGTTAAAGCCCTTTACCACGATGTTTTGCCGCGCCGGTCGATGTGTGTTCGGTTGAATGCAAGATACGTTTAATCGGACATACTGAGCTTGACATTGTTGTATTTATTCTTTATGTTGCATGCATCAGGTCTGGTTCAGTTCGAACGCGTTCTCGAACGCTACACGAACGTGAACCTTCTGTTTACCGTTCGAACGCGTTCTCGAACGCTACGTGAACGCACACGCACTTTCTTAGTCTCATAATGCATCAGGTTTGGTTCCGTTCGAATGCGTTATCGAACGCTATACGAACGTGAACCTTCTATTTACCGTCCGAACGTGTTCTCCAACGCTACGCGAACGCACACACACTTTCTTAGTCTCATAATGCATCAGGTCTGGTTCCGTTCGAACGCATTCTCGAACGCTATACGAACGCGAACCCTCTGTTTACCGTTCGAACACGTTCTCGAACGCTACGTGAATGCACACGCACTTTCTTAGTCTTATCATGCATCAGGTCTGGTTCTGTTCGAACGCGTTCTCGAACGCTACACGAACGCGAACCTTCTGTTTACCGTTCGAACGCGTTTTCAAATGCTATGCGAACACGCACCCACTGAACTGATTCATTTTCATCAGATTTCATACATAGTTCTCCTAGTAGCTATCCCCACATGTATGAATACAATGTGTTTAATGTATTATAATTTATATGCCTATGTCATGATAACATTTGAGTATTATTTCTTGTGGTATATCGGATGGAAACCCAGACATAAATTCCATAGCCGATTCCGAATGGATGGTAGTACGGTCTGTACTTGGGATACAATTCCACGTACCACCTGAGAAGGTGCTCACATGTGTGCTCGTGTGGTTAGTATGTATGCTTGTGTTTTCTTGAATATAATATGCCAGTGAAGTTGTATTTTCGTTGTTACTTTAATGTATTTTCCAGCATGCAATCTTAAATGTGAGATATATGTGAATTTAGGGGTAAGTTTTATTTTATACATGTGAATTTAGAAGCATGATACTCTTGGAAATAAGTGTTACCTAAGCTTGATTGAATTATTACATAAATCCTTTTATTACAAGTGACATAAGTAAGGGACCATTCCGAACCCAACGGTTTGAGGTCTTCCCTTGCGAGGGGTGAGTGCGGCCTTAAATCTCATTTTCCCGGTTCACACCGGGTGGCGACTCCATTATTCTCCGGTTTAGTCCCCTGTGGCTACTCCGTACTCCCGACCGGGCCGCGAGCCCGGAACAGCATGTGTCGCCCAACTCCTGTGTCCTACAGTCTGGCGACTCCACTGGGGACAGAGAATCGGCCCCGAAATATTGTCTTGTGATGTTTGGATTTATGTTTTAATTGACCGTGTCTATAGTGGATAAAGTGAGGGTTTAATCAAAGGCATTTTGAGGCTAGGTAATGGTTTGGTGTCTTCCTTCATTCACTACCTTTCTAGAAGGAAAAGTTGTGAAGGCACCTAGATAGCCATCTACCCGTAGCCTATTGTGATGGACTAATTTGGAGGACTCGTTGTTTATTCCTGACACCAAGCGATAAGAACCTAAGAGGCTTGGGTATTTAAGTGAGCCTCGCTCCACCTTCCCTCTGGGGAATCTACAACGGGAAATCCATTTGACAGTCCGTCACACACCATAGCTCATTGGCACGTACCTTAGTGTATAAAAAAGGGGGCGCTCACTTGGTTGCTCGAACCCTTGAGTGGGGAGACCTAGTTGTGGGCCATCCTTCGCCGGTTAGAGCCTTTGCCTATACTCTTGCTAACCCACCCATAGACCGGGTTGGCTAAAGTAACAATTATTTCCTTGAATATGTGCTTGTGGACCATCCTCATTTGGATGCAGTTGGACTATTGTCAGAAATGCGGACTTGTTGGGCCATTTAAACTGGGGCGAGTTCGTACCTTATGACTATTAGGCCCGAAGCTTCTGAAATGTTGATGGGCCATTATGTAGGAATTATTACGTTATGTTTGCATTATCTTTCTTTTATGCTTGTGTTTGGGAACATCGTCGTTTGGATCCATTTGGACCATTTGTCATGGGATATGGGCTTGTTGGGCCATTTAAACTGGGACAAGAGCGTATTTCATGACTATTGGGCCAAAGGAGTCTAAGTGTTGATGGGCCACTTTGTGCTTGTGTTCGGAACATTACCATTTGGATTTAGTTGGGCTCCTTGTCATAAGATGTGAACTCGTTGGGCCATTTAAACTGGGATGGGTTCACTCCTGTGACAATTAGCCCGAAAAATTCTAAAATGGTAACGGGCCGATTTGTTTGAAAATTTTAATTGATTTAATATGTTACATGCATCTCATGCACCTCATGCATACATATATCATGTTAACACCATCTATGTCTCAAAAAGACATCATAGATACCGTTTGGGTTAGAGAAGGGACAAGACTCACTAAAAGAACAAGTATGAGTGAATCCGATAATGAGGTATCCCGTATGGATCAGTTAGAGAACGGTTTCGCCAAGGTCACTGAACAGTTGCAAGCTTTGACTACTGCTATGGCTGGTATAGCTGGGTCTCGTGCCGGGGTTAATTCCGGGGATGTGAGGCAAGATGAATCTCCAAACAGATTGGAGGATGATACCCCCGCTTTTGATGATGATATGGCAGAGTATGTAGTAGGCAGAGTATCTGGGTCTCAGGCAGAGTTACAGAAACTTCGGGATCAGGTTGAGTCGGTTACCCGCAAGATGAGGGGTAAAAATGAGGATTTGCTGGATTATGACCCACTGACTTTCGAGGAACAGTTGCCGGCACAGTTCAAGATGCCTGATATGGCTAAGTTTAACGGGAATGGGGATCCAAGGGTACATCTCCGACAGTTTGTATCAGTCATGAGTTCAGTTGGCTTATCTCAGCGCCAAGTGCAGAAAATGTTTGGAATGTCGCTTGAAGGAGCTCCCGTGGTATGGTACCACAGTTTGGAGAAGAAAGTGAAGGAAGATTGGAGGGAGTTGGCCGATGCTTTCTTGAAGCAGTATGTCACTGACTTAGAGATCGATCTGTCACTCCGTGATCTGGAGAATGTTAAGCAGAAAGCGGAGGAGAGTTTTAAGGAGTATGTGGACCGATGGAGGGGTCAGTTATTGAAAATGCAGACTAGGCCCTCAGAGAAGGATCAGATTAAGATGATTATCAAGGGCACCAAGCCCTCCATTTACAGCAAGTTGAGGAGGATGACCTCCATGATTGCAAACTTTCGGCACTTGAGGGAAACTGTCATGGATATTGAGGAATAAGAGGCCGAGAATAGAAAATTCTATGGTCTGAACAGGAGACCCACTGGGGGAACATCGGGAGCAAAGCCCGTTTCTGCTGAGATTGCTGCTATCCGGAACCGGCAGTTTTCCAACTTGGGAAGGCCCCTGTCCAAGGTACTAGAGAAATTGAAGAGGCAAGGGCTCTTAAAACCCTTGGAAGCCAAACCATTACCCAATCCCCTACCATCACATTATAACCTAAGTCTTTACTGTCACTTTCACTAACAAAAGGGCCATGACACCAACAACTGCGCCCGACTTCACCATGAAATCCAAGACCTGATAGACTCCAAGAAAATACCTGACCCAGAAACAGAACAGCCTGACACACACAGAAACCCCTTACCCAACTACCGTGCCGTACCACCACCAACCTATATGATCAATTCTGGCCTCCCAGAAGACCTTATCCTGAAATCCTTTCACCCTCAAGCCTTTTGCCTGGGAATCTGGGATAGTACTAGTGAAGATGAGTTTGAGCAGGGGAAAAGCTTTTGGCTTTATTTCTCTAGCAGTGATGAGGAAGAAGTAAGGGGAATGACGCGCAGTGGTTGTTTCTACAATGATATGGCGGAAATGTTAGACATTATGTCCCATAGCGTCACTGTTTGTAAATGATATTGTATTATTGTACAAAATTAACTATGTGATTATGAAATTGCCTTTTGCCGTTTTGTAATATTATTTACTTTGACTAATAAATGGCGAAAGTCCATATGATTAATACTGGATTGAGATGATATGAGACAGTATCAATCTATAAAAGTTTAATCATTAAATATCCCTAGTCGGAGTATTATCGAGATTGGACATCGATAATGCGGAATAGACTAGTATTGCGCTTGTGCACGTTGTGAGGGCACAACAGCATAGTTCTCATATATTAAGTATTGGATACTTATGCAAGTGCAATAGGAGGTTTTGTTTTACCGATGGTACGGAAAACAGCTTCGCTCTGGATAGACCCCGCGGAATCCCATTGGTAGTATGTCTGCGTGTCTATGGGAGGCCGCATCAGGGTAGGTGTATATGGTCTTAACCTGAGACTTACATCGCTAGTACTTGCGACAATCGGTAAACTTTGGTTTTGGTGGTTGGGGACCCTAACCGGTTCTGTGTACACCTCTTCTGGGTTTATCGAGAATCGTAGTGTACTGGATGTGATGTCAAGATGGAAGTATCGCTTCAGACATATGGAGGTGATGATCACGCAGGACACAGAACTAGTACTCTATAAAAGGTTGCAACCGTCGGGACAATATGACTAGGTCAGGATTGTCTGATTTAAAGAGACTAGCTGTTTGATGTCCGATATATGTTTCGTACGGGGCAGACACATCTCCAGCCCCAGGCCTAGCATGTGATCATCCGATACTGGATCGATGTACGCAATACTACGGTATACTACGCTTGATATAGATCTTATATTCCTATAAGAATATTTCTGGAGAATTGGGTAGACATGGCGCTTTGCTAGAAGCCAACCTTGTCTTGTGAATCGGTGAGAACGTAGTACGAGGTACGTGCGTGTTCGGATTATCCGACGACCGTATTTACTGCCAACATATCCGGAGATCTCTTGGGTCGCTTCCTGAAGATTCACCTATGATATTTGATTCGGACTTAATTAATCTTGGATTAATTGCGGAGAAACTTTATCTCGGATAAAGTACCTTGTTTAGAGAGAGAGAACGATTAATTTGGAATTAATCGATAAAATTATTATATTCGATATAATAATCGAAATTCGATTTCGACGTGAAATTAAAATTAGATTTTAATTCGGGCATACGAGTTAATTTAGAATTAATTCGTTAGCGACGTAAATAATAATTTCGCTAGGCGCGATTATTTATTTAAATTCGATTTAAATAACGTCGCGACGTAAGTTCGGTATTTCGGAAATATCGAACCCGAACGCATGAGTGCACGTGGGCCCACTTTCATTTGGAAACGTGTGGGGCCCACATGACACATGTCATTATATGCATTATTTTATTGATGATGCATTGCATGGTGATAGTGTATATTACACTCAAATGTTATGCATGGAATTTGAGTGTTTGACACTCTAAGCCTTTGCATGGCTAGTGTCATAGATTTATTATTATTTAATAAATATTATGGCATAAATATAAATTGATTTTTGGTATCAAAATCAATTAAGAAAATCTCTCTTCTCTCACTCACTCTTGACCGAAAACTGCATGCAGTTTTGGTCTTCATCTTCTTCAAATTTGGTTGCCAAAAGCTTGAAGAAAAGGTTGATGTTTGGAACATGCAAGGCTAGCACCTTCAAGGGATCAAAAGAGGTGATAGGGAAACCATCATAGAGCAAGGAATACACAAAGTTTGGAGCTTTCCTCTTCTTGTCTTCCTTGGCCGAACCTAATCTACCTTGGAGCTTCCATCTTGGCTTGATCTTTCTTCATCACAAGAGATTGGTAAGTATGATTCCGCCATACTTCATCTTTTATATATATTCTTTGTTGTATTTCATGTATGCTTAATCTTTCCTTGGGACATATTATAGAAACCAACAATGGTATCAGAGCCATGGTTAAGCATGAAATACTTTAGGTTAAAATTTGATAAAATTGGTTGAAGCATGTTCTTGTGAAATTTGATGAATAAGTATGCTTGCATGTATATAGAATGATGTTATATGGAATCAATTTTATGAAAAATGCATTGGATGATTTTTCCCCAAAATTTTGACCTTGGCCGAATGGTGTGACAAAATTGATTAAAGCATGTTCTTGTGAAATTTGATGAATAAGTATGCTTGCATGTATATAACATGATGTTATATGGAATCAATTTTATGAAAAATGCATTGGATGATTTTTCCCCAAAATTTTGACCTTGGCCGAATGGTGTGACAAAATTGATTAAAGCATGTTCTTGTGAAATTTGATTAATAAGTATGCTTGCATGTATATAACATGATGTTATATGGAATCAATTTTATGAAAAATGCATTGGATGATTTTTTCCCCAAATTCATGCCTTGGCCGAATGTGTTGCTACTTGGAGTGGATTGAAATTTTTTGTTTAAGATCATTGGATGACTTAGAACGTGTACGGGACGTAGATTAATAATTCAATCGGATTGAAAAACAAATCGACACAAAAAAACTCACCTTGGCCGAATACATAGGACATGTAAAGGAGTTGATTTTTGTTAAAATTAATGTTGGACATTTATTTTGAAAAATTGATGATTAATAAATTAAATGGGTATTTTTGAAATATTTGGTTTAATATATTATCTTGGTATTACACTTTAATTAATTGGACTTTAATGTTTGGAATATTAAAATTTAATTAATGGGCTTTAATAATTTAATTGGGCCTTATGGGCTTAAAATTGGTTTTATGGCACTTAAGGGTGATTCCTTATTTGGGCTTGGTAATTGGGTTTGACCCACATTGACCAAAGCCCAAGCCTTAATAAATCAATTCTAAGCCCATTTGACTTGAATTAAATTCAACATTGGATGTTAGTTGGGCTTTGAGACCCAATAGGATTAGATTTAGAATCTAAGTCTTTAAAGCATATTAAAAGTGTAAACATTTAATTTGGAATTAAATAATTGAATTAGTATTGAATACGAATTAAATTAGATTTAATAAGTAGTTCGATATAATTCGCGAATTCGTACCTTATGTACTTATTCTCAATCGAGTTGGACTCGCACAAAATCAACCGTTGTTTGAACATTGGATGATCACTTTAACAAAGACTAATTAATTGGATTAGATTGGTTGTAAAAACATGTCTTGTTTGAATATATATGTATGTGATGAATGAATAGTGTATATCGGATGGATATTAGAAGGGAAAGGGTAATTTTAGAAGTTATTGTAAATTTGGAATTTATAATTGGACCTGCATGTCCAGCCTTATCTCTTTATCTCTTTGTATTCTCTTCTCACCTAATTCCCCTCATGTAAATGAGGTTTCTCTTATTGTATTATGTGATTGGGTAGTAGTAGAATAGTGCTAGCGGGGAGAGGAAAGGGTGATTTGTTCTAGGAACAAGTTGTTTATATCCATCCGCATATCACTATTACTTTACTTTACGCGCTTTATGATGTTTTAGAAGCATGCTTAAGGGTGTATGATGATGAGACCTAACAAAGATAAATTAATTGGTTGCCAATTACGCGAAAAATCCCTCAAACAATATTAAGCAATTTTCCTTCCGTTGAATGATTCTTTCTCAAGATCCGAAATTGGCATTGGTTTGTTGGCCAAAGTCAAGACCTTTGTCAATTGAGGATGTGTTTGAATCATGAGAGTTTTGTTCCACATCGGTGTCCTGTCCAAGTTGTGATTTGTTGGCCAAAGTCAAGATCACTTCTTGTCCATCGACATTGATTACGAAATTTTCCTTGTCAATGGGTCCCGCTTAACTGGAATCATTAGGTTTGTTGTGCCAAAGCCAAGGCTTAGTTGATTCAGAGGAAATGGTTAGGAAAATGTATTGGATACATTGACATATGTATTAGATATATGTTTCGGACTTGGATGTCCACCTACCGGATCTAGGAATTGGATGGGATCCAATTGATCTTCGAGATCTACCTAGTTAAATATCATACAACTTGTTGGCCAAAGTCAAGGTTGTGTGTTATTTAACGGGATCCTAGCCCACTAGGAAATTAGATTTCCCGAGTTGTCTACAGAGGGTTAGAAACTTGAAGAAAATAGTGGGAGGCTATTATTGAATTTACAATTTCGTTCAGATACTTAGCCTTACGCGTCTTTCAAAATCATTTTCGTCAATATTTTAAATTAGTTGGACTAATATATTGTTATTTTTTTAACAGTTTGACTGTACCCATAACATCGTTGACTTTATAGTTGGACTATAGTTGTCAAGATGACTGGCAAAGGTAATATCCGCGACATAATCATGGGTGATAATGTCTTCAAAGGGACAAACTTTGCCGACTGGAAATGAACCTCAAGATAGTGCTTGGGGCTGAGAGGATACTGTATACTATTCAGAGACCTCTCCCGCCTAAACCCACTGAGACACTGGAGCTAGAGTTATGGAAGACTCATAGTGATGATTGTGACCAAGCTCAGTCAGTTATGCTAGCTGCAATGACCCAGCATTTCAGACGCCAGAATAGGGACTTGGATCCCTATAACATGATGGCAAGATTGCGTGATCTTCACCGCACCAATAAGCGGATGAAGAGGTACGAGCTAGTAAGGAAACTCTTCCGCTCCCGGATGACAGATGGCGCATCAGTTGAAGCCCATGGGACTCAAATGATCGCCGATATTGATGAGTTGGCCAATATGGGAATAGTCTTGGAGGCTGAGCTGACTATAGATATGATCTTGCAGTCACTTCCTGATACTTGGAAACAAATCATAGTCAACTATAAGTTGATGGATACAGATGACACTCTTGGAGAGCTGTTATCTATCTTGAAGGAGTCCGAAAGGGAACTCCTAAAGGGGAGCAAGCGCGAGGCGCATTTTGCATCGACCTCTCATGCGCCAAAGGGTGGCCCCAAGGCAATTGGAGGTGCAAGGAAGAAGAAGTTCAAGAAAAAGGGCAAAGGCAAGTTGACAGTGGCTTCTAGGAAGCCAAAGGACAAATCTCACGACATCTGCCTCAACTGCGGCAAGAGGGGTCACTGGAAACGTGACTGCCGAATGGGCAAAGGGCAGAAGGAGGATATCAAGGATGGCAAGGCTATCGCTTCTGGTATGTTTGTTATTGAGATAAATATGAATACTTCTAGTTTTAAAAATTGGATTTTTGATTCTGGTTGTGGTGCTCATATTTGTACTGATGTGCAGGATCTGCAGGATAGCAGGGTGCTGGCATCCGGGGAGATGGATCTACGGGTTGGAAACGGAACACCAGTTGCTGTTTTGGCCGTAGGGACTTTTGTTTTAGAACTGCCCTCAGGGCATGAACTTAAACTTTTGAACTGTTATTTTGTACCTAGTTTAACTAGGAATATTATATCTGTATCCTTGTTAACCCAGCAGGGTTACACTTTTGTATTCAGGAACACTGGGTGTTATTTATATAAAAATGATGCAGAAATTTGCACAGCGGTTGCAAATAACGGTCTTTATATTTTGAATATAAATAAATCTCCTAAAATGACAAACAAAAGGCTCAAAAGAAGTAATCTAAAAGATGAAGCTTATATGTGGCATTGTCGTCTGGGACACATCAACAAGACTCGCATATCCACACTTTCGAAGAGTGGGTACTTGGACGAATTTGATCCCAATTCATATGACGTCTGCGAATCTTGTCTTTTAGGCAAAATGCCTAAATCACCTTTTAGCGGTAAAGGTGAACGTGCCACAGAACTGTTGGCTCTTGTTCATACTGACGTATGCGGGCCCATGTCTAGCCAGGCTAGAGGTGGATTTCACTACTTCGTAACCTTTACAGATGATGCATCTCGTTACGGTTATGTGTATCTTATGAGACACAAGTCGGAAACTTTTGAGAAATTCAAAGAGTTTCGACACGAAGTGGAAAAACAAACAGGGAAGAGTATTAAGACATTACGGTCAGACCGAGGTGGCGAATACTTAAGTTATGAGTTTCAAGATTACTTGAAAGAATATGGTATTCTTTCACAGTGGACTCCTCCTGGAACACCGCAATTAAACGGTGTGTCCGAACGGAGAAACCGCACCTTGTTGGACATGGTAAGGTCAATGATGAGTCGCACTGAGCTACCAATATCCTTCTGGGGATACGCATTAAACAGTGCTATACTTATTTTGAATAAGGTACCGTCGAAGTCTGTTGAACAGACTCCATATGAGATATGGACAGGAAGGAAACCAGGTTTCTCTTTCCTGAAGATTTGGGGATGCTGGGCATATGTTAAACGTTTGGAAGGTACCAAACTTGAACCCAAATCTGATAAATGCCTTTTCGTAGGATATCCTAGGGAAACCAAAGATATATACTTCTATTACCCACAAGAGAACAAAGTATTTGTTGCTCTACATGCGGTTTTCCTTGAGAAGGAATTCCTAAATGCAGTGGTAAGTGGGAGGAAAGTAGAACTCGATGAAGATCGTAGTGATACTGTTCCTGGCAATGAATCAACGACGGAACATGAACAGACCATCCGGGATGAGTCTGTACCACAAACTTCACATACACAAGGACCGCGTAGGTCGGAGAGAGTGAGAACAGTACCTGAGAGGTATGGGTTCCTGATCTCACCTCATGTAGATATTAATCTTATTGAGGATAATGAGCCGGCTACGTATGAGGAAGCGATACAAAATATCGATTCCGCTTTATGGCAAGAAGCCATGAAGTCCGAGATGGATTCCATGTACGCCAACCAAGTTTGGACACTGGTTGATGCACCAGAAGGTGTGAAGCCTATTGGATGCAAATGGATCTTCAAGAAGAAGACCGACATGGATGGCAACGTACAAACGTACAAAGCTAGGCTTGTAGCGAAGGGGTATCGTCAACAATATGGTATTGATTATGACGAAACCTTCTCACCCGTTGCCATGATTAAATCCATTCGGATAATGCTTGCAATAGCTGCATATTTCGATTACGAGATATGGCAGATGGACGTTAAAACCGCTTTCCTTAACGGAAACCTTTTGGAGGATGTTTATATGCAACAGCCTGACGGTTTTATCGTACCTAGACTTGCAAACAAGGTTTGTAAGTTAAATCGATCCATTTATGGATTGAAGCAAGCATCACGGTCATGGAATCAGCGTTTTGATGAGATCATAAAGGAATATGATTTCGTGCAAAACGCGGATGACCCTTGTGTATACAAGAAGGTTTGTGGGAGAGCACTTACTTTTATTGTCCTTTATGTCGACGACGTATTGCTTATAGGCAATGACATTCCCATGCTGACGTCGGTGAAAGCTTGGCTTTCATTAAAATTCTCCATGAAAGATCTGGGAGAAGCAGCCTTTATTCTTGGAATAAAAATCTACCGGGATAGATCTAGAAAGCTGCTTGGACTCTCCCAGAGTACATACATTGATAAAGTGTTGAAGCGATTCAACATGGAACAATCCAAGAGGGGATTGGTTCCAATGGTACGAGGTACCTCTCTGTCTAAAGACATGTGTCCTAAGACTCAGGAAGAGAGGGACAACATGAGTCGGATACCGTTCGCCTCGGCAGTCGGATCGATCATGTATGCTATGATATGTACACGACCTGATGTCTCATATGCTTTGAGCATGTGCAGCCGCTATCAGGCCGATCCAGGTGAAGGTCACTGGATAGCAGTTAAGAACATCCTTAAGTATCTTAAACGAACTAAGGATGCTTTCTTAATTTATGGAGGTGGAGAACTTGCGGTATCTGGGTATACCGATGCAAGTTTCCAAACCGACAAAGATGACTACAAGTCGCAATCTGGGTACATTTTTTGTTTGAATAACGGAGCAGTGAGCTGGAAATCTTCCAAGCAAGATACTGTTGCCGATTCAACAACAGAAGCGGAGTACATCGCTGCATCTGAAGCAGCAAAGGAGGCAGTTTGGATCCGAAAGTTCCTAATCGGATTAGGGGTAGTTCCGTTAGTAGCTGAGCCCGTTCCATTGTATTGTGACAATAACGGGGCTATAGCACAGGCTAAGGAACCAAGGTCTCATCAAAGTCCAAGCATGTTCTTCGACGTTACCATCTGATTCGGGAGATTATACATCGTGGCGATGTAAAGGTCGAGAAGGTCACATCAGATGACAACATTGCAGATCCGCTGACGAAGGCTGTTCTTCAGCAAGTTTTTGAACGACACATACATAGTTCGGGTATTAGATGCTTGAGTGACTGGCTATAGGCCAAGTGGGAGATTGTTAGACATTATGTCCCATAGCGTCACTGTTTGTAAATGATATTGTATTATTGTACAAAATTAACTATGTGATTATGAAATTGCCTTTTGCCGTTTTGTAATATTATTTACTTTGACTAATAAATGGCGAAAGTCCATATGATTAATACTGGATTGAGATGATATGAGACAGTATCAATCTATAAAAGTTTAATCATTAAATATCCCTAGTCGGAGTATTATCGAGATTGGACATCGATAATGCGGAATAGACTAGTATTGCGCTTGTGCACGTTGTGAGGGCACAACAGCATAGTTCTCATATATTTAAGTATTGGATACTTATGCAAGTGCAATAGAAGGTTGTGTTTTACCGATGGTACGGAAAACAGCTTCGCTCTGGATAGACCCCGCGGAATCCCATTGGTAGTATGTCTGCGTGTCTATGGGAGGCCGCATCAGGGTAGGTGTATATGGTCTTAACCTGAGACTTACATCGCTAGTACTTGCGACAATCGGTAAACTTTGGTTTTGGTGGTTGGGGACCCTAACCGGTTCTGTGTACACCTCTTCTGGGTTTATCGAGAATCGTAGTGTACTGGATGTGATGTCAAGATGGAAGTATCGCTTCAGACATATGGAGGTGATGATCACGCAGGACACAGAACTAGTACTCTATAAAAGGTTGCAACCGTCGGGACAATATGACTAGGTCAGGATTGTCTGATTTAAAGAGACTAGCTGTTTGATGTCCGATATATGTTTCGTACGGGGCAGACACATCTCCTGCCCCAGGCCTAGCATGTGATCATCCGATACTGGATCGATGTACGCAATACTACGGTATACTACGCTTGATATAGATCTTATATTCCTATAAGAATATTTCTGGAGAATTGGGTAGACATGGCGCTTTGCTAGAAGCCAACCTTGTCTTGTGAATCGGTGAGAACGTAGTACGAGGTACGTGCGTGTTCGGATTATCCGACGACCGTATTTACTGCCAATATATCCGGAGATCTCTTGGGTCGCTTCCTGAAGATTCACCTATGATATTTGATTCGGACTTAATTAATCTTGGATTAATTGCGGAGAAACTTTATCTCGGATAAAGTACCTTGTTTAGAGAGAGAGAACGATTAATTTGGAATTAATCGATAAAATTATTATATTCGATATAATAATCGAAATTCGATTTCGACGCGAAATTAAAATTAGATTTTAATTCGGGCATACGAGTTAATTTAGAATTAATTCGTTAGCGACGTAAATAATAATTTCGCTAGGCGCGATTATTTATTTAAATTCGATTTAAATAACGTCGCGACGTAAGTTCGGTATTTCGGAAATATCGAACCCGAACGCATGAGTGCACGTGGGCCCACTTTCATTTGGAAACGTGTGGGGCCCACATGACACATGTCATTATATGCATTATTTTATTGATGATGCATTGCATGGTGATAGTGTATATTACACTCAAATGTTATGCATGGAATTTGAGTGTTTGACACTCTAAGCCTTTGCATGGCTAGTGTCATAGATTTATTATTATTTAATAAATATTATGGCATAAATATAAATTGATTTTTGGTATCAAAATCAATTAAGAAAATCTCTCTTCTCTCACTCACTCTTGACCGAAAACTGCATGCAGTTTTGGTCTTCATCTTCTTCAATTTGGTTGCCAAAAGCTTGAAGAAAAGGTTGATGTTTGGAACATGCAAGGCTAGCACCTTCAAGGGATCAAAAGAGGTGATAGGGAAACCATCATAGAGCAAGGAATACACAAAGTTTGGAGCTTTCCCTTCTTGTCTTCCTTGGCCGAACCTAATCTACCTTGGAGCTTCCATCTTGGCTTGATCTTTCTTCATCACAAGAGATTGGTAAGTATGATTCCGCCATACTTCATCTTTTATATATATTCTTTGTTGTATTTCATGTATGCTTAATCTTTCCTTGGGACATATTATAGAAACCAACAGGAAAAGGGTAAAGAAGTTTTGACAGATGGTAGAGAAGTGGTTGAGACTGCAGAAAATACTGAGGGGGATATAGTGCTGAGGCAATTGCGGAAGACTAGAGCACAAGTGAGTATCTGGGAACTGTTATGTGCGTCTCGGGAGCATAGACAGGCTATGGTTGAGGCCTTGAGCAAGATTGTGGTACCGGAAGACGCCAACCCTGCAATGTTTGTTGGGTCGGTTCAGAAGGAAGCTTTGCAGATATCTTTTTCTGAGGATGAACTCCCGGTGGAGGGGAGAAATCATAACATGCCTCTATTTATCAGTGCCGAGGTGAGGGGCAAGAGAACTTCATGTGTAATAGTGGATGACGGTTCATCCATCAATGTGTGCCCGCTGAAAATTCTGGCAAGATTGGGTATGAAAGCAACAGACTTGGACCTCTCCAGTATGACTATTAAGGCTTATGATGACAGTAAAAGGGGAGTTGAGGGTACCTTTGTGGCTATGGTCAAGGTAGGACCGATTGAAGATGAGGTCGAGTTCACAATACTGGACATCCCGGCTACTTTCGCCTTATTATTGGGAAGGCCTTGGTTTCACAAACTTGGGGGTGTGCCTTCCACTTTGCATCAGATGATCAAGTTCCCGTATGAGGTAGAAGTTGTCACCATCCGGGCTGAGTTAGATAATGCCGTGGCTACCTTGGAGATACAACCTTTCACGAGGTTTCATGTGTTAGCTACTTTTGAGGAGTGGGTGGATCCTAGGGTGGCTAGGATTATGGAGAAAATGAAGTTCGAGCCGGGTAAAGGTTCAAAATTGCCAGATTTCAGAGGACAGACTACTCGGAAGGGTTTGGGGTACAAGTCTGATGAAGAAAAGCCAAAGGTCAAGAAAAAGGGACTAAAACTGATGGAATGTTTTGTGAAAGCTTCAGGATATCAAGGGGAGCCTGAACCTGTGGAAGTTAATGGAATTGTGGTACCTGGGTTTGAGATCTTCCAGGATATGTTGGGTAAGAAGCTGATAGTTGAAGAAATTGTGGAGAAAGAAGAAGAGAATTGGGAGGAAGAACTGATGAAGTTGGAGAGCCTGACTCTAGGAGAGGACGAAAAGCCTGAGGAAGATCTGATTACAGAGGAAGAAGTGTCTATAGATGATGAAGACATTTACCTTCCTGATTTGTTTGAATGTACTTCCGCATTATCCAATAATAAAGACATCTCTTTTGCTTACTTGCCTGAGTCATTTCCATTTACACTACATGAATCAAGCATATTTGACATTAGTTCAGCCAAAACTATTGCATTTAACTTGGGTACACTTGAGAACCCCAATGAAATTCTGATTGCAAGTGAAGTGACCTCCGAAGAGAGGGAGAAACTAGAAGAAGTGTTGGTCAGATATGCCAAAGTATTTGCTTGGTCCTATGAGGACATGCCTGGGGTAGACAGAAATATTGCCCAGCACACAATACCAACTTATCCGAATATGAGACCAGTAAAACAGAAACTCCGACGGATGAGACCAGAATGGGCTGAGAAAGTCAGAGAGGAAGTTAAGAAGCAGATAGATTTGGGGTTCCTGGAAGTAGTAAAGTATCCTGAATGGTTGGCTAACATAGTACCGGTACCGAAGAAAGATGGGAAGGTCGGAATGTGTGTAGACTACAGAGATCTCAATAAAGCTTGTCCGAAAGATGATTTTCCTTTGCCGCATATAGATGTTCTGGTTGATAGCGCGACTTTATCCGCTATGTATTCATTTGTAGATGGGTTTTCAGGTTACAATCAGGTTCTCATGGCTGAGGAAGATAAACACAAGATAGCATTTGTTACCGAGTGGGGTACTTATTGTTACAAGGTAATGCCGTTTGGGCTTAAGAATGCGGGAGCTACTTATCAGCGGATGGCCACTACACTTTTCCATGACTTGATGCACAAAGAGATTGAGGTGTATGTGGATGACATGATGGTAAAATCAGAGACAAGAGTTGGGCATATTGAAGCACTGGAAATGTTTCTTCAGAGAGTTGACAGATACAACCTGCGGCTAAACCCTAAGAAATGTGTGTTTGGGGTGACATCAGGGAAATTACTTGGTCATACAGTGGGAATGGGCGGAATAGAGGTAGACTGCGAAAAGATCAAGGCAATCACAGAAATGCCTGCATCGAAGACAGAAAAAGAAGTCAGAGCATTCTTGGGGAAGATTCAGTACATCAGTCGGTTCATTTCCAAGTTGACATTGGTATGTGAGCCTATCTTCAAACTGTTGAGAAAAGATCAGCCAGTGAGATGGAATGAACAATGTCAGACCGCCTTCGACAGAATCAGAGAGTACTTGGTAAAGCCACCTGTATTGAAACCTCTGAGACCGGGCAGACCTTTGATATTGTATTTGGCTATAGAATCAGAAGCACTGGGGGCTATGATGGTACAGGCAGATGAGACAGGGGTAGAACATGCAGTCTATTATCTGAGTAAGAAGATGCTCCCATATGAGGCTCGATATCAGGAGGTTGAGAAGATCTGTCTTGCAGTGGTATGGGCTTCCAGAAAGTTGCGGCATTATTTCGAGTCTTACAAGATCCAGGTGGTGGCAAAGGAGAATCCTCTGAAATATCTTCATTCGGTGCCTTCAATAGTGGGAAAATTGGGCAGATGGTTGGTATTGTTGACGGAGTTTGACATTGAGTATCTCACCTCCAAAGTGATCAAATGACGAGCAGTAGCAGAGTTTATGGCATTGCAACCTGTTGAGGGGGATCAGTATAAGTTTGAATTTCCAGATGAAGAGATCCAAGCGATAACAGTTCAGAGATCCAAGCGATAACAGTTCAGAGATGAAGGGATCAGTATAAGTTTGGGATCGTGATAGTGACCCCCGAGGGAGAGACTTTGCCTTTAGCCAAGAGGTTGACATTCAGAGTGACTAATAACATGGCCGAGTATGAAGCATGTGCTTTTGGTTTGACATCATTGATAGCCTTGAAGGCCGGGAGTGTGGAAGTCTACAGAGATTCTATGTTGGTAGTCCAGCAGATGCGAGGAGAATGGGAATTGAAGGAAGAACGGTTGAAGCCTTACCTTTTTCACCTTAGAAAATTGGCACAGGTTATCCCCGAGTGTAAGTTTCAGCACTTACCGAGAGAAGAGAATCAGATGGCAGATGCATTGGCTACACTAGCAGCGACTTGGGAAAATCCAGAAAAGTTAGTGATGAGACCGTTGATACTGACAACAGCAAGCAAACCTGTTTATGAGATAGAAAGAATTCTGGAAGTGGAGATCGACGACGGTAAACCTTGGTATTATGACATTCAGAGGTATCTGGAACATGGTGAACTCCCGGAATGGGCAGGCAGAAAAGACAGAATAGCCATCCAGAAGTTAGCTTCCCAGTATGTGACTTTGAAAGGGGAACCGTACAAGAGGCAAGCAAACGGTATTCAGTTGAAGTGTTTGAGAAAAGAAGAAGCTCAATATGTAATGGAAGAAATACACGCCGGGGTATGTGGTCCGCACATGAACGGGTTGAATCTGTCCCGCAAGATAGTGAGACAAGGTTTTTATTGGTCAACCATGGAAACAGATTGCGCGAAGATGGTGAAGCACTGTCATGACTGTCAAGCACATGGTAATTTGAATCACTTACCGCACACAGAATTGCACGGGTTTTCAGAGCCGTGGCCTTTCTCAGCATGGGGGATTGATATGATTGGGGAAATTCGACCGAATGCATCAAATGGGCATCGCTTCATAGTACTGGCAGTAGATTACTTCTCGAAGTGGGTGGAAGCTGAATCATTCTATAATGTTACAGCAAAGCAAATGGCAAAGTTTATAGCTCGAAACCTCATTTGTCGGTATGGTATGCCGCATCATGTAGTGACAGACAACGGGGTCCAGTTTCAAGGAGAGACGAAGGCAATGTTACAGAGGTATGAGATAGGCCACCACAAGTCGTCACCGTACAGGCCGCAGGCAAATGGGGCAGTTGAGGCAGCCAACAAGACTATAAAGACAATTTTAGCCAAGATGACAGAAAATTGCAGAGATTGGGTCGAGAAATTACCATATGCTTTGTGGGGGTATAGAACATCAGTAAGAACAGCAACATGGGCCACACCTTACTCTTTGGTCTATGGAATGGAAGCAGTATTGCCGGTAGAAGTGTAAATACAATCTATGAGGGTATTAGCAGAGGCAGAATTACCGGAACGGGAATGGGCCGCACAGAGGTTTGATCAGTTAGCACTATTGGATGAGAAGAGAACGAAGTCTTTGTGTCACATGCAGTTGTATCAGAAGAGATTAGCTCGGGCATTCAACAAGAAAGTGCGTCCTACCAAGATCAGAAAGGGTGATTTGGTACTTAAGCAGTCGAGACCGTCGATGACAGATCCGAGAGGAAAATTCAGACCAAACTGGGAAGGACCTTACATAGGGCAGAAGGTAATGGGAAATGGAGCAGTGAAGCTATCAGACTTGGAGGGGAACGAGTTCACCGAGCCAATCAACGTAGACAGATTTAAGCAATACTTTGCCTGAGGGAGAGAAGACCGAGCAGTCACCACGAGAATTAGCAGAAGACCTAACCCAACGGAATAAGAAAATCATTCATGCATACACGTAACATTGCATTCTCTTGGTTTGTTTTCGTTTTGTGTTCGCAGGTTCGAAGAAAGGAGAAAGCGGCAGAAATGAGCCAAGCAGCGTCAGCGCAATTCAGTTTTTGGGATGAGTCCCAAGGGGCGAGGCCCATATCAGCTTGGGGGCGAGGCCCATATCATGTCGGCTTGAGGGCGAGGCCCATATCAGCTTGAGGCGAGGCCCCGTTGTCAGTTGTAGTTCCGGGTCGAGGTACCCAGGGTCGAGGTACCCACTACATCATCAATTCGAGGGCGAGGTCCCTATAGTCAGTGGTATTGGGTCGAGGTGCCCCCATTGTCAGTTGTAGTTCCGGGTCGAGGTACCCAGGGTCGAGGTACCCACTACATCATCAGTTCGAGGGTGAGGTCCCTATAGTCAGCGGTGTTGGGTCGAGGTGCCCATAGTCGAGGTGCCCCCGTTGTCAGTTGTAGTTCCGGGTCGAGGTGCCCAGGGTCGAGGTACCAACTACATTATCAGTTCGGGGGCGAGGTCCCTATAGTCAGCGGTATTGGGTCGAGGTGCCCCCGTTGTCGGTTGCAATTATCGGGACGCGTCCCAGGATCGAGGTCCGCTGCAGCATCAACTCAGCTCGAGGCAGCAGCCGAGCCAGGTAAGTGAAAATGCATTGCATTGTTGGTTTTTTTCTAAGGTCCCAAGATCAAATCAAGACATGAAATTATGTGTGAACACACCAACGGAGGTAGCGGAATAGTCACATTGATCGGTTATGTCGATTTGAAGATGAATCATGCCCAAAAACGCACTGCCTTTGTAAGCCCACTGCAGCAGTCCATGCTCACTGTCTTGGCAGTTTCGGGTCTCAAAACGAAGCTCCAAACTCCATCGGATGAGTCCCGCCTCATGGTTGAACCTCCCTACCACCTTCGCAAGACTTGTAAGTGTGCTAGCACCTGATTTCTCACCATGAGAAACCACTCTTGCTTCCCTTATTCACGCCCAAACTGGTTCAAAACCAGTGAAGAATGGCCACCATTGCCGTGAGAGGAAGAGAGAATTTGAGAGAGATAAAAGTTTTGTGTTAAGTTATCAAATGATTTACCAAAAATCAATTTATATTTATGCCATAATTTTCATTAAATTAATAATAAAATTATGACACATAACATGCAATGGCTTAGAGTGTCAAACACTCAAACTCCATGCAATGACATTGAGTGCAATGTACACAATCTACATGCAAAGCATTAGAATGACATGTGTCATGTGGGCCCCACACGTTTCCAAATGAAAGTGGGCCCACGTGCACTCACGCGTTCGGGTTCGATATTTCCGAAATACCGAGCTTACGTCGCGACGTTAATTCAATCGAATTTAAATAAATAATTGCGCCTGGCGAAATTATTATTTACGTCGCTAACGAATTAATTCTAAATTAACTCGTTTGCCCGAATTAAAATCTGATTTTAATTCCGCGTCGAAATCTAATTTCGTCTAAATATATCGAATATATTAATACATCGATTAATCCGAATTAATCGTTCTCTCTCTTTAGATGACATTTTATCCCAGATAAAATATCTCCGTTATTAATCCTAGATTAATTTTCTCTCTCTTCTGTATAATCCCAGATTATTCAAGAGTGCGAGTTGTGCGTCATCGGTGGATTATCGGGAAGCGACCCATGAGATCCCCGGATAATCTGGCAGTAAATACGGTCGTCGGAGTACCCGAATCACGTACGTACCAAGTACTACGTTCTACCGATTACGAGACAAGGTCGACTCCTAGCAAAGCACCAAGTCTACCTAATTCTCCGGACATATCCATTTAAGAATATTAAGATCTGTATCAAGCGTAGTATACTAATGTATTGTGCATATCGGCCCAGTATCGGATAATCACGTGCTAGGGCTGGGGCTGGATAAGTGTCTGCCCTGTCCGAAACACATATCGGATGTCTGGTAACTAGTCTCTATAATCGGATATTCATGACCTGGTCATAATATCACGATTGGATGCGCATCACTTTAAGAGCACTAATACCGTATCCTGCGTGACATCATCTCCAATATGACTGAAGCGATACTTCCGTCTTGACATCACATCCAATACACAACGATTCTCAATATACCCGGCATTGGCGTACACAGAACTAGTTACAGTCCTAGACGACCTCAACTAAAGTATATCGATTGTCGTAAGCATTAGCGATGTAAGTCTCAGGTTAAGACTATACACACCTACCTTGATTTCGGCCTCCCATAGACACATATTCATAATACCAATGGGATTCCGAGGGGTCTATCCAGAGCGAAGCTGTTTCCCGTACCATCGGTGAAACACGACCTCCTATCGCACTTGCATAAGTATCCAACACTTATATATATGAGAACTATGCCGTTGTGCCCTCACAACGCACACAAGTGCAATACTAGCCTATTCCGCATTATCGATGTCCAGTCTCGATAATACTACGGCTAGGGATATTTAATGATTAATCCTTCGTGGACTGATACTGTCTCATATTATCTCAATCCAGGAACTAATCATAGGGACCTCTCTTCATTTATATATCTATGGTGATCTAATCACAAATGATGAGAGTGCAATTTCCTTATTACATAGTTAATTTGCTACAACAACACATGATCTGTGCAAATAGTGACGCTATGGGTCATATTATCCAACAATCTCCCACTTGGCACATAGCCAGTCACTCGAGTGTCTAACACCCGAACTATGTACAATTCGCTCAAATTGTTGAAGAAATGTTTTCGTCAGCGGATTTGCTTAATTATCGTCTGACGCGATTTACACGATCATCACATCGCCACGATGTATGATCTGAACGAATCAGATGATATAGAAGTATATATCTGGATCGTCGATGAGACCTTTAATTCCTTAGCTTGTGCTGACGCCTAGCTCAGCTGCTAATAGAACTATATCTAATCTAATTAGATTCACTTTCGACCCAAAAGACTTCTATTGCTGCCTCAGCTGCAGCAATAATCCGCAATCGTTGTTTATTCGGCAACAGTTATCTTGCTAGGAAGATTTCCAGCTCACTGTCCCTGTTATTCAAACTTTATAGTACCGCAGTATTTAATTGTTTGGAAACTTGTAGCAGTGATCCCAGTCACTTCAAGTTCTCCTTCTCCATAGTTTAAGACAACATCTTTAGTTCTCTCAGATACTAACAGATGTTCTTAATGTTCAATCCAGTGACTATCACTTGGATTGACCCAATTGTGACTCCATATGCTCGAAGCGTATGAGACACCAATACAAGTACATTTTAAATGTACAATTTCCCAGAGAGTGTTACCAACTCTAAATCTAGCCCAGTAGATCTTATTCCTGAATAAAGGTTGTACTCCCCAGAATTCTACGGAGAATTTCTTATGAAGAATATCTATGAAAGCCAAGCTTTCACAATTGCTTTATGGGAATTTCATTGTCAGTGCCTCTCCCACTAACCTCCTTATATACACAAGAATTATTTCGTTTTGAGTTAAATCATAAACCATTATGATTATTTCAAAACGTCAGTTCCAAGAACCTTATGCTTGCATTGATCCAAACATGGATCGAATAACCCGCAAACCTGGTTTGTCGGTTATACAAAATCGTCAGGATGTTGTAAACATCCTCCAAAAGGTTTCCTTTTCAGGAAAGCGATTTTGATCTATAACTGGCAAATTTCATAAATGAAATACGCAGTTATCAACAAGCATTTCAAAATGGATTTACCATGGCAACAGGTAAAAGGTTGAACTGTTATTAACACAATGTTGATAACGATACCTTTCCGTCAAAAGCCTAGCTTTGTACGTTGGTATGTTGCCATCCATGTATGTCTTCCTTGAAGACGTATAATGTACCAATAGGCACAATGCTTGTGGTACAACAACTAGTATCCATAATAGTCGTTATACATGGAATCCATTCGGACTCATGGCACTTTGCCATAACAGGGAGTCGATACCTTGTATCACTCCTCAAAACGTAGTCGGTGGATATACCTCATAAGATTGACATCTTAATGAGGTTAGATCAGAAACCCATACCCTAGGTTGTTTTCTGACTCTATCCGATCTACCCGATTTCTTGTGTATTTGAAGATTAATGGTACAGATTCATCATAGATGAATTGTTTGTGTTCCATTAAGGACTTCGTGCTATGAATAGTATTACTCCGATTTTCATTGAGTATCACCATCCTCCCACTGACCACTGCATATCGGTATTCTTCTCAGGAAAACCGCATGGTGAGCAACAATCACATTGTTCTCATGTGGGATTTATAAGTACTATACTTATGGTTTCCCTTAGGATAACCTATATTGGCACTAATCCAATTTGGGTTCTTAGTTTGGTATCATCCATACTTTATGCCTGGCATACCCAAATTATCAGGAATGAGAAACCTCGTTTCTTTCCTGTTCATATCCTATTGATATCTGTCAAACAGATTTATATGGAACCTTATTCTAAATAAGTTTTGCACTGTTAATACATATCCTGTTGAAGGAACAGTAGCTCAGAGCGACTCGCGAAAAACCTAATCATGTCCAACAAAACTTGGTTTTTAGTTCTGACACACCGTCAATTGACGTGTCTCGGGAGGAGTCCTCATATGAAAGAATACCGTACTCTTTCATGTACGTATGAAACTTACTGCTTAAGTATTTACCAATACGGTCTTACCGCAGCGGCATAATACTACAGCCGATCTGTTTGTATACTTCGTGTCGAAACTCAAAGTTTCGTATTGTGTTCTTCAAAAGAAACACATAACCATAACGTGATGCCACATCCGTTAAGGTCACGAAATATGCATGTTCACATTAGCCTAGCTAGATATGGGCCACTATACTTCACCATGAATAGGGCTAACAGATCGGTGGCCCTTTTACTATTACCAAGTAAATAATATTTTAGGTTTTTAACCTAATAAACTAGATTCGTAGACCTTATTTGAATAGTCAAATCAGTCCTAGTACCCACTCTTCAAAAGTGTGGATATACGAGTCTCGTTAATTGTGTCCCAGACAACAATGCCACAAATAAGTCTCTTTTGATCAAATCAATTTGAGCTATTTATTTGTCATTTATATGTTTGAGATTTTATTTATATTCAAAATATAAATTATGTTATTTACATCTAATGTATTATCTCAGTATCATCTTTATATAATGAAACACTTTAGTGTTCTAGAATAAAAGGTTTTGTCCGCATCGGATTAAACACTGATATAGAGATAATGTCTCTAGTCAAACTAGTTACATTATAACATTTCCTAATTTAGTACACACCCGAAGGGTAGTTCCTAAACTTAGGTATCTACGGTCGAAACAGCGACTTTCGTCCCGTTTCCAATTCGCAGAGAAATCTCGGCTTGAAGCCAGTATCCAGCTCACAGCGGATTCTGAACGTCAATACATATATGTATTATGTACCACACTAAGTATTTAAAATCAATTTTAATACTAGTAGTAAACATAACTTTGACAAATATTTTTAAAGTTAGAGCCTCTCCCTATCTTTAATTCCTTCGTGTCTTCCATATCCAAATGGTAGTCACTTTGGGATATGTCAATTACCTTTTCAATATTTCACAAACCTTGGCCAAGCCTTGGGTTTTAGAATATCGAAATGATGTGCACCTTGTGCTACATGCCCAATTGCAAACTTTGACTTTTCTCCACTAGAATAGTCAATTAATTCTCCAAGAATTATTAATTGCAATTTTAATACTTTTTTAAATCTAAAGATAGATTTATTGTAAGTATATTAATTAAGCACTAAAGTCATCATCACATAAATCTTCCAAAGACTTTATGCTCTACTATTTGCTTAATTATGGGCTTAGTCATAATAAGTTATTTTATCAAATAAATTAACCTATTATTAATTCCCAATTGAAAATTAAATCATTTAAAACATTTAATCCAAGGATATATATTTTAAATATTCAACCTTTCAATTCTTTCTTGATTTCAATAGTCCAACTATTTAATCAATTTTAATAAAGTACTATTTATTATAATGATTACAATACCAATTATTTAATCAACTATAATTTTAATATTGATTACTATAATCCAATTATAAAATCAACTATCATTTTAATTCAATTATATTGATTACTATAATCCAATTATAAAATCAACTATATATTGAATGAGTTTGTATATAGTCCAACTATATATATATATTTTTAAAAAACAACATAAAGTATTAGTCCAACTAATACTTTTGATTAATATGACGAGTAAAATAAAGATGAGCGCGTTTAGCGAGTATTCGAACGAATGTTGCAAATTCAATACTTGCCTCCCACTATTTTTCGTCGAGCCTCTAACCCTCTGTCGAGTGCTCGGGAAACCGTGTTTCCTAGTGGGCTAGGATCCCGTTAAATATCACACAATCTTGACTTTGGCCAACAAATTGTATGATAATTAACTAGGTAGATCTCGAAGATCAATTGGATCTAATCCAACTCCTAGATCCAGTAGGTGGACATCCAAGTCCTAAACATATATCTTATATATGTCTATACATCGAATGTATAGCCTAACCTTTTTCCTCTGAATCAACTAGGCCTTGGCTTGGACAACAAACCTAATGATCCCAGTCAAGCGCGGACCCATTGACATGGAAGCTTCGTAATCAATGTCAATGGACAAGAAGTGGTCTTGACTTTGGCCAACAAACCACAACTTGGACACGACACCGATATGGAAGAAAAGCCTCGTGATTTAAAACACATCTTCGAAGGACAAGGGCTTGACTTTGGCCAACCACCCCTGCCAATCTAGGATCTTGAGTAAGAATCACTCAATGGAAGGAAAAACGCATGATATTTGATGAGGGCTTTTTAGCGTGCAAATTGGCTACCAATTTAATTATCTTTGTTAGGTCTCATCATCATCATACACCCTTAAACATGCATTCTAAATACATAATAAAGCGAGTATGAAAATAATAATTATAATGATATGCGGATGGATACTTAACACATTGATCCTAGATCAAATCTCTCTCCCTTTTTCACTCAAGCTAGCACTAGTATTGCTTCTACCCGTTACACTACACTTCTAAAGAAACCTCATATACATAGAGGGGAATAGGTGAGAAGAGAATACAAAGAGAAAGAGTAGGTGATAAGGCTGGACACGCAGGTCCAATTTAATAAATCGAATTTATTACAACAATTTCTAAAATTGCCCACCCGACTAATATCCATCCGATATACATTATTCATTCAACACAACCACGTATTCACACACATAAGCATGCTATCAATCAATCTAATCAAATTAATTAATCTGATAATTAAGTGATCATCCAATGTTCAAACAACGATTTGATTTTGTTCGAGTCAAACTCGTTTTTGCGAATAAGTACTTAAAGTACGAATTCATGAATTAAATTAAACTACATCATTAAATCTAATTTAACATGTATTTAATACTAATTCATTATTCAATTCCAAATTAAATATTACACTTTTATTCAATAAACCTTTTCGATTTAAATTCCAAATTTAGTCGTAACGCGTCTCAAAGACCGATTAACGTCCAACGTCAATTCAATTAAAGTCCAATGGGCTTTTGATTGTTGATTCTTAAGGCGTGGACTTTTGGTCAACTCGGGTCAAACCGATAACCAAAGTCCAATCCGGGATTTACCCCATAAGCCCATAAATCAATCTTGGCCCATTAGGCCCAATTGAACTTTAAAGGTTCATTAGTCGCAATTGGGCTTTATGGTTAAGGTTTTGGGCCCAATTGGATCCAATCCACTTGGCCTAAACCAAACTTGATAAATCAAGCCCAAAAGGCCCAATTACAACAATTCAAGCCCAAATCCAATTTAAGCCTAAATAATTAAATTACACTAATCCAATTACGCAATTTAATTACCTAAAGTGCATTATATGATTAATCGACTAAATCAATATTTCCGAAGCACCAAATTAGTCCAATTAATCATGCTTAATTCATTATCATATGTCCAACACACAAATTGAAAATCAAACCCATAAACATGCTTTAATGCTCTCGGCCAAGGAAGGTTATTTTGTCCGATTTGAATTCAATCCTATTAATTACACAATCGACAACGTATTAACTTCCCGAATGATTTCATACACATCCAATGTTACAAAATCAAAAAACACCAAGACATTAGGGCAACGACACATTCGGCCAAGGTAAGGAATTTGGGGTTTTTGTCCAATTCGAAATCCAATCCAATTCGATTCAAATTAACATCAACCTAAATGATTCTAACTCATCAAATGAATCAAAAATCAAAAAATCCAAGATCCAAAAAATCACAAACCATTCGGCCAAGGCATTAATTTGGGGAAAATAATTCCAAATCATTTTTCATCAAATTAGTCCAACCAAAATGAATTTAAACATGTTATAAGCATACTCAAACAAGCAATTTATTCAAATCATGCTCAAATCACATTTACCCAAATTTTAAACCCTACAAATTTCATGCTTGCAACATTAGCTCATGATGCCATTGTTGGTTTTTTTCTAAGGTCCCAAGATCAAATCAAGACATGAAATTATGTGTGAACACACCAACGGAGGTAGCGGAATACTCACATTGATCGGTTATGTCGATTTGAAGATGAATCATGCCCAGAAAACGCACTGCCTTTGTAAGCCCACTGCAGCAGTCCATGCTCACTGTCTTGGCAGTTTCGGGTCTCAAAACGAAGCTCCAAACTCCATCGGATGAGTCCCGCCTCATGGTTGAACCTCCCTACCACCTTCGCAAGACTTGTAAGTGTGCTAGCACTGATTTCTCACCATGAGAAACCACTCTTGCTTCCCTTATTCACGCCAAACTGGTTCAAAACCAGTGAAGAATGGCCACCATTGCCGTGAGAGGAAGAGAGAATTTGAGAGAGATAAAAGTTTTGTGTTAATTATCAAATGATTTACCAAAAATCAATTTATATTTATGCCATAATTTTCATTAAATTAATAATAAAATTATGACACATAACATGCAATGGCTTAGAGTGTCAAACACTCAAACTCCATGCAATGACATTGAGTGCAATGTACACAATCTACATGCAAAGCATTAGAATGACATGTGTCATGTGGGCCCCACACGTTTCCAAATGAAAGTGGGCCCACGTGCACTCACGCGTTCGGGTTCGATATTTCCGAAATACCGAGCTTACGTCGCGACGTTAATTCAATCGAATTTAAATAAATAATTGCGCCTGGCGAAATTATTATTTACGTCGCTAACGAATTAATTCTAAATTAACTCGTTTGCCCGAATTAAAATCTGATTTTAATTCCGCGTCGAAATCTAATTTCGTCTAATATATCGAATATATTAATACATCGATTAATTCCGAATTAATCGTTCTCTCTCTTTAGACGACATTTTATCCCAGAGAAAAATATCTCCGTTATTAATCCTAGATTAATTTTCTCTCTCTTCTGTATAATCCCAGATTATTCAAGAGTGCGAGTTGTGCGTCATCGGTGGATTATCGGGAAGCGACCTATGAGATCCCCGGATAATCTGGCAGTAAATACGGTCGTCGGAGTACCCGAATCACGTACGTACCAAGTACTACGTTCTACCGATTTACGAGACAAGGTCGACTCCTAGCAAAGCACCAAGTCTACCTAATTCTCCGGACATATCCATTTAAGAATATTAAGATCTGTATCAAGCGTAGTATACTAATGTATTGTGCATATCGGCCCAGTATCGGATAATCACGTGCTAGGGCTGGGGCTGGATAAGTGTCTGCCCCGTCCGAAACACATATCGGATGTCTGGTAACTAGTCTCTATAATCGGATATTCATGACTGTGGTCATATATCACGATTGGATGCGCATCACTTAAGAGCACTAATACCGTATCCTGCGTGACATCATCTCCAATATGACTGAAGTGATACTTCCGTCTTGACATCACATCCAATACACTACGATTCTCAATATACCCGGCATTGGCGTACACAGAACTAGTTACAGTCCTAGACGACCTCAACTAAAGTATATCGATTGTCGTAAGCATTAGCGATGTAAGTCTCAGGTTAAGACTATACACACCTACCTTGATTTCGGCCTCCCATAGACACATATTCATAATACCAATGGGATTCCGAGGGGTCTATCCAGAGCGAAGCTGTTTCCCGTACCATCGGTGAAACACGACCTCCTATCGCACTTGCATAAGTATCCAACACTTATATATATGAGAACTATGCCGTTGTGCCCTCACAACGCACAAGTGCAATACTAGCCTATTCCGCATTATCGATGTCCAGTCTCGATAATACTACGGCTAGGGATATTTAATGATTAATCCTTCGTGGACTGATACTGTCTCATATTATCTCAATCCAGGAACTAATCATAGGGACCTCTCTTCATTTATATATCTATGGTGATCTAATCACAAATGATGAGAGTGCAATTTCCTTATTACATAGTTAATTTGCTACAACAACACAATGATCTGTGCAAATAGTGACGCTATGGGTCATATTATCCAACATGCATAACTTGATAGGATTGTTCAAAGTCACACACTGCACAAGTCCCATCAAAGTAGGGCGACTGTAGGCGTTGCATTTTCGCATGTGAAACCCGATGATGAGTCTCAGTTGGAGGCACTACCTTTTTAACTAAGGATATTGCGGGAAACGGAGGTCGGAAGGGGAAATTCAGAATAAGTACGTCATCAAGTTCATTTCACAAGTTCACTGTCTTCGTTAGTGCTGCGTTCGTTACTTCGTTCGAACGTCAGGCAGATTGCGGACGTTCGTGCATCGTTCGAATTGGCGTTCGAACGGCGTCGGTGTTTCTAGTTTTGCTGCTAGCCTCGCACCCCAGCCCAATTAGCTCCCCAAAGCCCATAAAACACATCCCAATTTAATTAAATTAAACATTAAATATTAAATAAAATATTTAAACCATTTACCAATTAAATAAAACACAAAATATAATCATACCTAATAAAGATAAATCAAATATATTAACTTCCTAACTAAACAAATCACATACTAAATTAAAAGGATGTCATGCCTAATTAAAATCAATCATAACAAATTAAAGATTTTGTATTCCTAATCTAGCCAAGATTTGTCCCCCTCAATCTTTGACTTTCATTGCTCAACACCAAATCAAATCCTCATTTTAATGCCAAAATCCCTTCCTTGTGAGACAAGGTGAAGCCCTAGCCCTTCTCTATATAAACAACCCCTAACCAAGACACGGACTCCTCTAGCTCATATAGATAAATCACATAAAAATCATAACACAAAGAGCCTCAGCCACTCACGGCAATAGCAACATGAAGAACACAAACCATTCCCCTCATCTCCTCCACTCCATAACCGAAAACAGCACCCTCCTAAACCTCTACCCATCACCGAAAATCTCCCCATACAGCAGCCCTCCATCACCGAAAATATACCTCCAAACAGAAGCCCAAACCACTCCCAAAACAGTCCCTAAAATCCATTAAAACAGTAACATAAACTGCACTTATAACCCTTGAAATAACCACACCAAACTACACTAAAAAACCACGAAAAACACTCAAAACAGTTCGTTGAAACATCAAAACAGGTGACCTGAACAGTGAGTAGCAAAGCAGAGACCGAACAGCAGCAGAACGGAGACCAGACGGCGAGCAAAGCAGCAAAGCAGTGAGCTAAGACGCTGAACCAGTGAACCGGAAGAACAATGAGCTTTTACCCCTTCCGATCTCCGCGAAACGCAAGTCCGAAGACGACTTAAAAGGTTAGATCTGAGGGTACTTTCCACACTCATCTTTATTCGATTTTTGTTATTTATTTTGACTGTATTTCAATTATTTGTTGAATCTTGTGTGTGTATGATGCGTGTTGTGGGTATTGGATGAATGCAAGAGTGTCGTCTCTTGTGGTATATAGGATGGAAACCCAGACGTAAATTCCGTAGCCGAATTCGAATGGACGGTAGTGCGGTCTGTACTTGGGATACAACTCCACGTACCGCTTGAGTAAACGGCACCTTCTTTTGTTTCATGTTGCTTTGATTTATTTATTTATTGTTCGTCACTTGAATTCTGCATGTTGCTTATTTACGTATGATTCAATCGAGCGCATGGGCTTAGTAAGTGGAATGAAAGATCCCATATGGGGAGGGGTTAAAGCCTTTTACCACGATGCTTCGCTGTGTCGATTGATGTGTGTTCGGCTGAATGCAAGACACGTTCAATCGGGCATACTACGTTTGATATTATTGCTTTTAATTCTTTGTATGCATGATTCAATCGAGCGCATGGGCTTAGTAAGTAGAATGAAAGATCCCCTACGGGGAGGGGTTAAAGCCCTTTACCACGATTCTTTGCCGCGCCGGTTGATGTGTGTTCGGTTGAATGCAAGATACGTTCAATCGAGCATACTAAGTTTGATATTATTGCTTTTAATTCTATGTATGCATGATTCAATCGAGCGCATGGGCTTAGTAAGTGGAATGAAAGATTCCCTACGGGGAGGGGTTAAAGCCCTTTACCACGATGCTTTTCCGCGCCGGTCGATGTGTGTTCGGTTGAATGCAAGATACGTTTAATCGGACATACTGAGCTTGACATTGTTGTCTTTATTCTTTATGTTGCATGCATCAGGTCTGGTTCCGTTCGAACGCGTTCTCGAGCTCTACACGAACGCGAACCTTCTGTTTACCGTTCAAACGCGTTCTTGAATGCTACGTGAACGCACACACACTTTCTTAGCCTCATAATGCATTAGGTCTGGTTCCGTTCGAACGCGTTATCGAACGCTATACGAAAACGAACCTTCTGTTTACCGTCCGAACGCGTTCTCGAACGCACACGCACTTTCTTAGTCTCATAATGCATCAGGTCTGGTTTCGTTCGAACGCATTCTCGAACGCTATACGAACATGAACCTTCTGTTTACCGTTCGAAAGTGTTCTCGAATGCTACGTGAACGCACACGCACTTTCTTAGTCTTATCATGCATCAAGTCTGGTTCCGTTCGAACGCGTTCTCGAACGCTACACGAACGCGAACCTTCTGTTTACCGTTCGAACGCGTTTTCAAACGCTACGCGAACACGCACCCACTGAACTGAGTCATTTTCATCAGATTTCATACATAGTTCTCCTAGTAGCTATCCCCACATGCATGAATACAATGTGTTTAATGTATTATAATTTATATGCCTATGTCATGATAACATTTGAGTATTATTTCTTGTGGTATATCGGATGGAAACCCAGACATAAATTCTATAGCCGATTCCGAATGGATGGTAGTACGGTCTGTACTTGGGATACAATTCCACGTACCACCTGAGAAGGTGCTCACATGTGTGCTCATGTGGTTAATATGTATGCTTGTGTTTTCTTGAATATAATATGCCAGTGAAGTTGTATGTTCGTTGTTATTTTAATGTATTTTCCAGCATGCAATCTTAAATGTGAGATATATGTGAATTTAGGGGTAAGTTTTATTTTATTCATGTGAATTTAGAAGCATGATACTCTTGGAAATAAGTGTTACCTAAGCTTGATTGAATTATTACATAAATCCTTTTATTACAAGTGACATAAGTAAGGGACCATTCCAAACCCAACGGTTTGAGGTCTTCCCTTGCGAGTGGTGAGTGCGGCCTTAAATCTCATTTTCCCGGTTCACACCGGGTGGCGACTCCATTATTCTCCGGTTTAGTCCCCCGTGGCTACTCCGTACTCCCGACCGGGCCGCGAGCCCGGAACAGCATGCGTCGCCCAGCTCCTGTGTCCTACAGTAACCAATGACTTTCATCTCAGAATAATCTCCGTATGTCAAAAACACATCCTTAGTTCTTCTCAGATACTTGAGGATTGTTTTGACGGCTACCCAGTGTTGATCACCAGGATCTGCCTGATACCTGCTTGTTATGCTAAGAGCATAAGAGACATCAGGTCTTGTACATAGCATGGCGTACATGATCGATCATATTGCTGAAGCATAAGAGATCCTACTCATACGCTCTCTATCTGAAGGAGTATGTGGACATTGCTCCTTAGATAATTTGATTCCATGAGAAGTAGGTAAATTACCTCTTTTGGAATCTTCCATTTTGAATCTTTTCAAAACTTTATCTATGTATGTAGATTGAGAAAGTCCTAACAACCTCTTAGATCTATTACGGTAGATCTTAATGCCGAGGATGTAGGCTGCTTCTCCCAAATCTTTCATGGAGAAATTCTGAGATAACCATTGCTTGGTGGCTTACATCATGGGAATATCATTCCCGATGATTAATATGTCATCGACATATAATAAAAGAAATACAACAGCACTCCCACTACTTTTCCTGTAAACACAAGGCTCGTATACATTTTTAATGAAGTCAAATTCTTTGATTGTCTCATCAAATCGTATATTCCAACTTCTGAAGGCTTGCTTGAGTCCATAAATGGATCGTTTAAGCTTGCATACTTTATTATGATCATCCTTAGATGCAAACCTCTCAGGTTGTGTCATATAGAGTTCCTCTATGAGGTTCCCATTAAGGAAAGCTGTTTTGACATCCATCTGCCAAATCTCATAATCAAAGTGTGCAGCTAGTGCCAGTAAAATTCGAATGGACTTTATCATTGCAACATGTGATAAGGTTTCGTCATAGTCAATTCATTGGATTTGTCTATAACCTTTCGCCACCAACCTAGCCTTATAGGTTTGGATGTTTCCTTCTGCATCAGTTTTACGCTTGTAAATCCACTTGCAGCCTATGGGTTTTATCCCTTCAGGTGCATCTACCAAGTCCCAGACTTGATTTCGATACATTGAGTCTATTTCAGATTTCATAGCCTCAAGGCACTTGACTGAATCAATGTCACGTATTGCTTCGTCATAACTGGTGGGATCATCATTATCAATGACCTGATCATGTTCCTCATCAATATGGAAATTTATCTTTCAGGCTCATGTCTTTCCCTACCAGACCTTCTGAGTTCATAACCTTGTGGTTGTTCCGTCGCTGCCCTTTTGAGGGGCCTGGGGTTTAGATCTATGTTAGTTTGTTCTTCTCGTACCTCATCGAGGTCAAGTCTACTCCCACTATATTTCTTGAGAAGGAATTCATTATCTAGAAATTTAGCATTTCGTGAGACAAATATTCTTTGTTCATTTGGGACGTAGTACACGTATGCTCTTGAGTTCAAGGCATATCCTACAAACTTACATTTAACTGCCCTATCATCCAATTTGTTAGTTTGTTTGAGCTTGACATATGCGTCACATCCCCAAATTCTTAGATAACTAAGACTAGGACGTTTCCCAGACCATAACTCATATGATGTTTGACTAACAGTCTTGGAAGGAACTTGGTTTAGTAGTAGTGTTGCAGTTTCTAAAGCAAGAGCTCAAAATGAAAGAGGTAGATCTGTGTCTGTCATCATTGATCGGAACATATCTAATAATGTCCGATTTCTCCTTTCAGAGACCCCATTATGTTTTGGAGTTCCCGAAGGAGTCCACTGGGAAACAATGCCATTTTCTCTCAAGTAATCTTGAAATTCATTGCTTAAGTATTCACCACCTCGGTCAGACCTTAGTGACTTAATACTTTTATTAAGCTGGTTTTCTACTTCAGCCTTGAAGTCTTTGAATTTCTCAAAGGCTTCAGATTTGTACTGCATAAAGTACACATACCCATATCGCGAATGATCATTGATAAAGGCAATGAAGTAGGAGAATCCACCTCTACCGGTGACTGACATTGGTCCATATACATCAGAGTGTATGAGTTCTAATGTCTCTGCTACACGCTGTTCTTTACCTTTGAAGGGAATTTGGTCATTTTACCAAGTAAACAAGACTCACAAGTTCCATAAGGTTTATATTTGAAGGGTTTGAAATACCCATCCTTATGTAGCTTAGTTAATCTTGTTTCATTGATATAACCTAAGCGACTGTGCCATAGAAGTGATTCATTGAGATTATTCGAGTTAACGTTGTATATATTAGAGGTTGAACATTTTTGTTAGTTTGTAAGACATAGATACCATTATTCAAAATACCATCTCTATATTTTATTTCATTGAAATAAATAGAACATTCATTACAACTTATTAGGCATGGAAAGCCTTTATTACATAAAGAAGAAATTGAAATGATGTTCTTTACTAGAGAAGGTACATAAACACAATCTTCTAAGTCTAAAACTAAACCATTCAGAAAAACTAATGAATAAGTCCCCACGCACAATGCAGCTAATTTTTCTCCATTACCCATGCGTAAGTCAACCTCCCCATGACGGAGTCTCATACTGTTTCTCAGGCCCTGCACATTGTTACATAAGTGAGTCCCACAACCGGTGTCAAGCACCAAAGTAGAAGGTTTAAATTTTTGAGAATATAGTTTAATCATATACAACATATCTGAAGCATTGGGCTTTTTGGCCTCTTGGGCTTCCCTAGCTTCTTTGGATTTCAAGGATCTGCAGTCTTTCTTCCAATGACCATTCTTTCCACAAAAGAAACATTTCCCCTTTCCCTTTTTCTTCTCCACCTTACCATTGGGCTTTAGGTGATCTGGAGCCTTGGCCTTGCCCTTATTTTTCTTTGGGCTTCGTGGCTTCAGATCCGTACCCGTAATCATGACGGAGGTTTTAAGCTCCGGTTTCAAGTCCTTTTCTGCTTGCTTTATCAGATTGTGCAATTCTGCTAAAGTAGCTTCTTTATCAGAAAGATGAAACTGCATAATAAAGTTAGAGAATTCTTTTGGTAAGGACTGAAGAATCAGATCGTGACCTATCTCATGATCCATGATGAACCCGATTTTGGCCAATTTTTCAATGTGGCCAATCATCTTAAGCACATGTCCACTAACAGATCTTTCCTTATACCCTGTTTGGAAAAAGGCACATGACACTTGGAATCTCACGGTATGAACGGAAGTTACATACAACTTATTCAAGTGAAAGATGATGGTTTGAGCATCCATATCTTCGTGAGCTTTTTGAAGTTCGTCCGACATAGAGCCAAGCATTATGCAAACTGCTTGCTCATCATCATCGACGTGTTTCTTCCAAGCATCAAATGTATCTTGGTCAGCATCTTCTGCGGGTTCAGGGGAAATGGTCTTTCAAGAATATAGAAAATATTTTCTTGTCGTAAGACAATTTTAAGGTTTGTAAACCAGTCTTGTCCCATTTGAGTTTATGCTCTTCAAGGATGGAACGAAGTGATACTTTGTTTGCCATTTGAATGTTTGTGAAATATTTTAACCCACCTGTTAAGAGAAAATGTTAAAATTAGGAATATGTTTTCATTAATGTTTCATAATAACATGGGCTTTTAATATTATGAAGTTGCTCCCACTCAATTATTTTAAAATTTTAAGCAAATCGCATCAACCCCAATATGATGGATTTCTTATGGGCAAGGATCCCATTATCATCATTTCATAACTCCGACTAGGGCCGGTCGTTATAAAATATGATAATTAGGTAGGTTCCCAACCAATTTATGATATAAATCACAATTCCTTGACCATTGGGTTGGGCAATCAAACATGCCATAGCTTATGCTAGTCCTTGTGGACACCCAATCTTTGCCACTAAGTTATAAGACCACGCCTAAGGGTCGTTGCGTCTTATGACTCAGAAAAGTCAAACCATTGTCAATAGTACGATTTAGGGACAAATTGATATTGGTCAGTCTGGTAAAGCCTAGTCCTGCCAATACGGTTTAAGCCATTAAGGTCTATACTTTACAATGGGAGGCAAATTTTAGACTTAAATTATTATTGAGGATTTTAGCAAGTTTAAATGAATAACTGTCAAATGGATTCCTCCATTGAAAATTCCTCAGAGGGAGGGTGGAGCGAACTCTCTTAAATACCCTTACCTCTTAGGCTCTTATTGCATTGGTGACATGAATAAACAATAGATACTCCAAATTAGTCCTGTTAGACAATTATGACCTATAGCGTCACTATTTGTAAAAGACATTGTGGTTTTTTGTACAAATTAATTATGTAGCAATGAAATTGCATTTTATCATTTTGTAATTTGATTACTTGAATATATAAATGATAAAAGTGCTTATGATTAGTTCCAGATTATAAGATATGAGACAGTATCAATCCATAAAGGTTTAATCATTAAATATCCCTAGTTGTAGTATTATCGAGATTGGACATCGATAATGCGGAATAGACTAGTATCGCACTTGTGCGTGTTATGGAAGCGTAACGGTATAGTTCTCATATATTTAAGTATTGGATACTTATGCAAGTGTGATAAGAGGTTGTGTTTACCGATGGTACGGAAACAGCTTCGCTCTGGATAGACCCTGCAGAATCCCATTAGTAGTATGACTATGTGTCTATGGGAATCCGTATCAGGCTAGGTGTATTTGGTCTTAACCTGAGACTAACATCGCTAGTACTTGCGACAATCAATACGCTTTGGTTTTGGTCATCCAGGACTTTAACAGGTTCTGTGTACGCCTCTTCTGGGTTTATTGAGAATCGTAGTGTATTGGATGTGATGTTAAGATGAAAGTATCACTTCATTCATATGGAGATAATGATCATGCAGGGATACAGAACTGGTACTCTAAATGGTTGCAACCATCGGGATAATATGACAAGGTCATGATTATCCGATTTAAAGAGACTAGTTGTTAGTAATCCGATATATGCTTCGTACGGGGCAGACACTATTCCAGCCCTAGGCCTTGCATGTGACATCCGATACTGGATCGCAATACACAATACTACGTATACTACGCCTGATATAGATTATATATTCCATTAAGGATATTTATGGAGAATTGGGTAGCCACGGTGCTTTGCTAGAAGCCAACCATGTCTCGTAAATCGGTAAAAACGTAGTACGAGGTACGTACGTGTTCAGATAGTTCGACGATCGAATTTACTGCTAACATATCCAGGGATCTTTTGGGTCGCTTCCCGAAGATTCACCGATGACGAATGATTCGAGCATAATTAATCTGGGATCAATTACGGAGAGATTTTATCTAGGGTAAAATACTATTTGAAGAGAGAGAACGATTAATTTGGAATTAATCGATAAAGTAATATATTCGATATATTAAACGAAATTAGATTTCGATGCGGAATTGACGTGAATAGTAATTTTGCTTGGCATTATTATTTAATTAAATTTGATTTAATTACGTCGCAACGGAAAGTTCGTTAATTCGGAATTAGCGAACCCGAGCCCGGGAGTTTTTCCGGGCCCACTCAGATTTCGAATCAATTGGGGCCCACAAGTCACATCACTAGTCACATCACTTGTCACTTTGAGTGATGGGTTTCGGTGACAATGATGATGACTTGCCTTACACACTTTGTATTGATGATGGCTTGATTGACTTGTACCAAATATTTGGTAAATGATTATTAGATTTTTGAAATGAAAACCAAGTCAACATTTTTTCATTTCCATCTCTCTCACTCTCGGGTTTTTGAAGAAAAACACTCTATCCATTTTTTTTCTCTTGGCCGAATACACAAGGAGGAAGAAGGTGATTTTTGTTGCAAAACTTACCAAGAGCTAGCACTCTAAAGGATCATCAAAGGTGATAGGGAAACCAACCTTGGAGCTTGGAATCACCATTGAAGCTTGGAGCTTAAAGATCAAAGTTCATCTTCAACAAAAATTGGAGCTTGGCCGTGACCTTCAAGGACAATGAGGAAATTTTTTTGTTATCAACACTTCCATAATCCGCTCATTGTAAGTATGATTCCGCCATACTTCTTTATTGTATTCACATGTTTTTTATGCTTGAATGATCTTGGGACAACTTTAGAAACCAACAAGTCCAACACTTTAAATATGCTTTAAGGTAAGCTTTGAGTAAATGATTATCTAGATGTCTTCACAGCTTTTCCTTTTGGCTATAAAAAGGTAGTGAGTGAAGGAAGACACCAAATCATTATCTAACTCCCTTTGGTTAAATTAACTTTAGTTTGGAAAGTTTTATTAACCCCTTGGTCCCAACCCACTTGTATCTTTTATAATGTCTTTTATTATAAACAAGTGATTTATATTTATTAGCCTTAAAGGTAATAAATCTCTAAGTTCATCACGAAATAATTAATTAGCTAAGGGATAAGCAATACACTCTCTATTTCTTAGAAAGTCTCTAGATGCTTGCACCCTAAAATAATCATGCCAATTCTAATCATACATAGAATCATCAAGCATATGAGTTTTAATATGTTGGAATTATTTTAGGCATTAAATAACTTTGATTAATATTTAATTATGATATTGCATTTTATTTTATTCAAATAAATTTACTATTCACGTTTTTCTGCAGACGCGGGAACTTTAAATGTAATTTCACAATTCAAATCTTAACCAAATCATGCAAAACTTGAGCCTAACATTAATTTCAGGGTGTTAAAGTTCCAACGAGCTTTTAAAAACCCAATTTCGAGTTCAAATGAGTGAGAACTAATCAAAACAAAAACGGCGCGCTGATACCACTGTTGGGAAGCGGCCGCGAGTGCGCAGCGGAAAATCAAAATTATTATGCCGCTTTCCCTTTGCCCAATACCCATTTTTTTTTTATTCTAAAAGCCTAGGCATGTTACTATATATTCTAAGCATAAAACTCATAAAACATGCAAAGAACATAAACCTAAACATGCTAACTATCATAAGAACTCTAAATAAAATAAAGAAATAAAAAGACTTACTCGAACCGTAGACTCCTTCAGTCCTCCCTCCAATCTACAAGCTTTTCTCGAACTTGGCAAGCTCTTCAACGTTCCAACGAGCCACCCAAGTGTGTGGCCTCCAAAGATGCACACACCAAAGCCAAAACTCAATGGCAAGACTACACCTTGAGTGCACGAGTATTTTGCCCTTGGTACTAGCCTAGGCAAATACCTCAAAACTTTTAACTCGAGGTTCCTCTAGTCAATTAGACTTAAGGATCCTCAAAATCAGTGGCTTACTCTTAAACTTTAGAGTTGCTCACTTATATAAACCCAAGATATGAAAGGTTGTGGTGCAGTAAATTTGTAAATAATTCTTTGGGTTTATATAGTGCTCCAAAGACAACAAAATTAATTAAGAATCATATGTGGGATAAAAGCTAATTTAATCTTAGCCATTGGATATTAATTTAGTGGTTTAATGAGATTATAAAACCCTAATAAGTGTTTGGGCCGAATTGGAATTCAAAACAAATAACAAAAAAAACTATTCATGTGAATAGTAATTTTTTTTATTCCAATTCCCAAAGTGCCCTCATCATCATTCACCAATCCCTAAGCCACTATAGAACTTCATAAATGATTTGTTCAATAATTAAACATATTGAACCATTTATGAACAATTGCAACAGCAATCATATGTGCTGTTATATTTGTACTGTGCACTATTAACCATTGATTTCGACTTTGTTGTGAGTGGCCTTTTGGGTTCCCCTCAAGTTGGACATGAAATGAATCGTGATAATTTAATCGAACATAAATTATCCTCCGATCAGATGGTCGTTCGATTTCAATGACCAAGGTTGACATCTAGCAACATGCCAAGACCCCCAAATGATAAGGAAATATATATATACCTATTATGTATGCGATTTACATATGATACGGTCATTCGCCTCACTGTATCCCCACCTATTGACCTAGGGTATGGAAAGTGTCTACCCATATGGTAAAAGGTATGATGTTGATAGTGTCATGAATCGTGCTAACCTAAGAATCTCACATGATTCTTCCGCTGTGGCTACAGTTTCAAGCACTGATCACACATATCAACCCGCGAACTGGAATACTACTCTTATAAGAAAATATTATCCGAGAGAGTGGCGATTCTCTTTTGTGTCTTTACAAACTTCATTTGTTTCAACAAATGACCCAATCATACCCTTATGACCGAATCTTTTGAACCGGGGAAGGATAATGTCAAATTTATTTGATCCACACATAAGATTGTAAAGACCTCAAGTCTAAGGACTAGTCATATAATCGATACATGAAATTTCTCACAGACACATGAGATAAACACTTCATATGAAAACTTTTGGCAGTCAGTTCGATGGACACGAGCAACTCATGCATCCATGTGATACACCAAGCAGATGGATCTTCGCTAGTAGCCTATGAGATCAGCTACCCCACTTAAGAGCGGATCATATCATCATGCTAGTCTCTCCGCTTTGTGAACGCCAAATTATTCACAAAACTATGACTAGGAACATTTAAGAGTAATGATTCTCATAAGGTGTGGAAGCCATCGTCTTATTACTCCAAGGGCTTTATTACAGTGTTGATGATGTTGGGGTTTTATTGGGAATTACAAGGTTAGCGCAGCGGAACGCGGAAATACGATTTCTCCGATTTCAAAATTTTTTCTTGGAACAATTAAATAAACTTATTTATTTAATTAACCAATACTTAAATTATGAAATATAACCTAAGAAATCATATTTCTTTTAATTATAAAATTACCCCAAACTTTTACAAATTAATTATTTTAGTTTTAAATATGTCAATTACATATTTAATTAATTCCAAATTAATCCCAAAATAATTTTTACAAGTTTGCTACAAAACCAGAAATATTTTCCAGATTTGCGCCACTGCCTAGATTTTTCTGGAATTTACAAAACAGCCCGGAATTTTAATTAGTTACAATTTGGCCCAATTTGTTCAAAACATGTCAAGATCAAATCCAATTAATCCCAAATTTTACATGCATCAAATATACATCAAATTAAAGCTTATAGGCTAATTATGAACCCTAATTTCACAAATCACTCAAATTGGGTAATTTACACTAAATTAATAAAATTCAATACTTTAATCTTCAAATTACTACACCAATTAATTCTCAGCATCATGAAATTAATTAAGAACAATTTTAGGCTAATTATGAATGGCTAATTAACTCTGGAATAGAAACTTTAATTTTCTAATTAATTTATTAAGTTTAATTACATTAATAAGCAAATAAATTAATTCTACATGCTTAAACACATCCAACAAGCATCCAACAAATTTAATTACAAACTAAAAGAGTAGAGACATGATCTTAACATCACAATTGAAGTTAAGAAATATTGAAACAATTTTCATGAAAAAGAAGAAAGAAAATTAACTTACAAAATCCAATTTTGCCTTTGATTTCCTTTTTTCTTTCTTTTTGCTCTCAATTCTCTCTTTGTAATTTTTGTTGAAGTTGTCTAAGTGTGTAAAATGAATCAAAACAATTTTGATATACCCAACACACCTTGGCCGAATTTTTGCTTGCCAAAATAATCAATAATTAATTCATTTTGTTGAAAAATAATTGGTCCACAATTTAACAAAATTAAAGACAACTTTTACCTTTAATAAAGTTAACTAAATGTGTTCCAATTAGAATAAGCCATTTTCAATTTTCATAAAGTTGAATCATTACTTAAGATATTTATTTTATAAATTAATTTAATTATTTAACAATTAAATAATTAATTAATAAATTTAGATATCTTGAATATATGTATTATATTTACAATAAATATCTCAAATACATATATTAATGATATAAGTCAAATATCACAATTTGATATTTTATTAATGTGTATTTAATAAAATCAAGTATTAAATAAAATACACATCAATATTGGAAATGACCGATAGGTCCCGATTGCATGTATTTTTCTTTTAACCATTAAACGAGTTATATATGATCAGTATTATTCATAACAGTTGCCCTAGTGCTCTACGAGTAAATTTCATTAGTGAGACTCTCTAGATTCAGACATATCCGTCACGAAATCAAATTACATGTCTGTAGGCACTGTATTTTTGCATATAAGTCCCTATGATGAGTCTCATTTGGAGACACTACCTTTTAAGTCACGGAAGTCGCGGGAAACGAATGTCGGAAGGGGAAATTTAGAATAAGTATGTCATCATATTCAATTCATATGTTCACTGCTTTCGTTCGTGCTGCATTCGTGAACACGTTTGAACGTCAAGCAGATTGTGGGCGTTCGTGCAGTGTACGAATCGGCGTTCGAACGGTTTCGGTACTTCTGGTTTTGTTTCTAGCCTCACGCCCAAGCCCAATTAGCCCACCAAAACCCACCCAAAAATAATTAAAACATTTAAAACATGTCACAAATTAAAATAATATCCTTCCTAAATTAAATAAATCACATCCCAATCTAAATAATTCACATACCTAAATAAACAAATCAAATATATCACCTTCCCAATCAAACCAAATCTCCTCCCTAACTTAAGAAGTTTTTTCCTTGTGAGACACTAATCAAAATATTCCCCCCATAATTACTTGATTCATTCCTATTCAAACCTTAGAAACCCTAGCCTTTGCCTATAAAAAGAAGCCTAAACCAACCTTTCACACCCTAGCACATAAGTACAAAACACAGAAAATTCTGCAAAGCATTAACACCCAAAACTCTCGTAGCTCAATCTAAAAAACACACAGCCCTAAGCCAAGCATAAACAACACAGCCTTAAGACTCAAAAACACACCAACAGATACACAACAACACTACCACACGCAGACCAACCCTTGAACCGAAACCAATAAACATAAAACAGCCCCTAACTGTAGCCTTAAAACAGTCAAAAACAGTCTCCGAATTAACCCTAAAAAATAGCCCTTATTCACCGTAAGAAACAGTAGTAAAACTGCAAGAAACAGCAGTAAAATAGCAGTAAAACATCAGTAAAATAGCAGCAAAACAGAGGAAACGATGACTCAAAAAAGTGAAGCAGCGAACGAGAGCAGTAGACCAGTGGACCAGAGGAGTTGCGGAGCATCAACCCTTCCGACGGCCATGTAACGCACTTTCGAGAGACGACCTAAGAGGTTAGACCTGGGAGCACCCTTCATTTTATTTATTTTCTTACTTTATTTTTCATGAGTATTGTGGGTTGGTGCTTGATGTGATTTCCGGATGAATGGAATATGTGTTCTCTCTTGTGGTATATCGGATGGAAACCCGGACGTAAATTCCGTAGCCGAATCCAAATAGACGGTAGTGCGGTCTGTACTCGGGATACAATGCCACATACCGCTTGAGAGACACACATATTTCGTTTCATCCAAATTTGTGTTTGAGCATGATTTAGTCGCTAGTATGTTATTTATGTTTAAGCATGATTTAGTCGTTTTCGCTTTACTTTCTGCACGTTATTTGTTTGTGTATTGACTATGTAGTGCGCATGGGCTTAGTATGTTGGTCTAAAGGTTCTCTATTTGAGGGAAGAAAAGTCTAAAAGGCTACCTTTACGACAATACTTTGCCGCGCCGGACGGAGTATGTTTGATTGAATGTGAGATATGTTTAATCGAGCATACGAGGTCCTATATTATTGTTGTCTTTATTTTATATGCACGGTAACATAATGCGCATGGGCTAACTAGGCCGGATTAAAGGTTTTCTATTCGAGGGAAATGTCTGAAGGCTACCTTTACCATGATGTTTTGCCACGCCTTTTATTATGTCATTTACCCTTTTCATATCGTTGCTTTATTTACGCATGCATTGTATTCTTGTGCGCATGGGCTAACTAGGGTGGATTCAAGGTCCTCTATTCGAGGGAAAAGGCCTAAAGGCTACCTTTACCATGATGTTTTTCCGTGCCGAATGAGGTACACCCGATTGAATGGGAATGAGTTCAATCGGGCACACGGGGTCCTACATTGTGGATTTTCTTATCTATTTATGTGTTACGTCGTCTATCATGCATCAAGTTTTGTCCTATTCGAACGTGTTCTCGAACGCTATACGAACGTGAACCTTCTGTTTACCATTCAAATGTGTTTACGAACGCTACTCGAATGCGCATGAGTTTTCTTTATTTTATCATGCATCAGGTATTGTCCCGTTCGAACGCATTCTCGAACCCTATACGAATGCAAACCTTATGTTTACCATTCGAACGCGTTTACGAATGCTACTCGAATGTGCATGAGTTTTCTTTGTTTTATCATGCATCAGGTCTTTTCCCATTCGAACGCGTTCTCGAACGCTATACAAACGCGAACTTTCTGTTTACCGTTCGAACGTGTTTACTAACGCTACTCGAACACGCAAGTATTTTCTTTATTTTATCATGCATCAGGTCTTGTCCCATTCGAACGCGTTCTCGAACGCCATACGAACGCAAACCTTTTGTTTACCGTTCGAACGTGTTTTCAAACGCTACACGAACGCACATACACTGAACATTTTCATCATATTTCACGTATGATTGCTTCTTGGGTGATTTCTCTTGCATTATGTAATTAACCATGCCATTCCATTATTGACACTTTTGCTGTTATCATCAATTTGTATTCCCACATTCATCTATTTGATGTGTTCACAAGATTGTGTTCAAGCATGATTAGGTCATTAGGATGTTACTTGTTTCTCAAGCATGATTTAACCATTAATATGTTATTCCTCTATGCATGATCTTGTTATCTCCTTTCGCAATAGGTGTTTCTTTATGTTTATGTTTAGGTTGTTATTTATTTTTCGTGTTTGATGATTCAACATGTTCATGAGATTATTGTGTGATATCGTATGTTTGTCATTATGTTGATTCATTTTATACATGCGAACTTAGGAGTAGATTATCCTTGGAAATATACGTTGCTTAGGCTTGGTTAGATTATTGCACAATTCATATCATTACAAGTGGCATAAGTAAGGGACCATTCTGAACCCAACGGTTTGAGGTCTTCCCTTGCGAGGGGTGAGTACGGCCTTAAATTATTTTACCGGTTCACACCGGGTGGCGAATTCATGTTATTTCTCCGGTTTAGTTCCCCCGTGGGCTACTCCGTACTCCCGATCAGGCCGCGAGCCCGGAACAGCGTCGTCCAACATCTGTGTCCTATAGTCTGGCGACTCCACTGGGGATAGAAAATTGGCCCCGAAATAATGTCTTGTAATGTTTGGATTTTTGCTTTAATTAACCGTGTCTACCGTGGGTTGAAAAAGGGTTTAATCAAAGGCACTTTTAGAGCCAGGTAATGGTTTTATGTATTCCTGTCACCAAGCGATAAGAGCCTAAGAGGCTTGGGTTTTTAAGAGAGTTCGCTCCGCCCTCCCTCTGGGGAATCTACAACGGAAAATCCATTTGACAGTCAGTCACGCACCATAACTCGTTGGCACGTACAGTAAGGTATAAAAAGGGTGCGCTCACTTGGTTGCTCGAACCCTTGAGTGGGGAGACCTAGTTGTGGGCAATCCTTCGCAAGCGAGAGTCTTTGTTCACACTCCCGTAAACCCACACGTAGACCGGAGTTGTATGACCTATAGTAACTATTTCCTCGTGCTTGTGGACCATCCTCGTTTAGATGCAGTTTGGCTTCTAGTTAGAAATGCGAACTTGTTGGGCCATTTAAACTGGGACGAGTTCGTATCCTATGACAATTGGGCCAAAAGCTTCTGAAATGTCGATGGGCCACTCTGTAGAAATTATTGCTTTATGCTTGAATTATCTCTTTATGCTTGTATTTGGGGACCATCCTCATTTGGATGCAGTTGGACTTCTTGTCAGAAATGCGAACTTGTTGGGCCATTTAAACTAGGACGAGTTCGTATCCTATGACAATTGGGCCAAAAGTTTCTAAAATATCGATGGGCCATCCTGTGTTTGGGCCCCTTATCATTTGAAGTTGTTTAACCATGTTGTCGTAAAGGTGTAAACCTGTTGGGCCTTTTCAACTGGGACAAGTTTGCACCTTGCAATAATATGATTGAAGCTTTAAAATGACAATGGGCCGAATTATATGTTCCACACATCGCACGTATCTCATGCATCTCATGCATACACACATCATGTTAACTCTCTTGTGTCTTAAGAGCCATTATAGATATCCTTTGGATTAGGGAAAAAGGAAGACTTGTTAAAAGGCCAATAGCAAACATGAGCGAATCAGAGAATGAGGTATCCCGTATGGATCAGTTTGAGAACAGTCTCACCAAGATTACTGAACAGTTACAAGCCCTGACTACTGCTATGGCAAATATGGTTGTGCCCCGTGCTGGGGGAAATTATGAGAATGTGAGGCGTGAGGAGCCTCCGAATGGGTTCAGGGATGACATCCCCACTTTTGATGATGACATAGCTGAATATGCGATGGGAAGAATGATTGGGTCTCAGGCAGAATTACAGAAGCTACGGGATCAGGTAAAATCGATTACCCGCAAAATGAGGGGTAAACATGAAGACTTGCTAGATTATGAGGCAATGACTTTTGAAGAACAGTTGCCGGCTCAGTTCAAAATGCCTGATATGGCCAAGTTCAATGGGAATGGGGACCCGAGGGTCCATCTCCGACAATATGTGTCAATTATGAGTTCAGTGGGCCTGTCACAGTGCCAAGTTCAGAAAATGTTTGGGATGTCACTTGAAGGGGCACCAGTAGTGTGGTATCATAGCCTCAAGAGGAAGGTCAAGGAAGATTGGAGGGAATTGGCAGATGCATTTCTGAAACAGTATGTTACAGACTTGGAGATTGATTTGTCACTCCGTGATTTGGAGAATACCAAGCAGAAGCCGGAGGAGAGCTTCAAGGAGTATGTAGATCGCTGGAGGAGCCCGCTTCTAAAGATGCAGACTCGGCCTTCGGAGAAGGACCAGATAAAGATGATTATCAAGGGCACCAAACCCTCAATTTATGGCAAGTTAAGAAGGATGACCTCCATGATTGCAGATTTCCGACAGCTGAGGGAGAATATCATGAGCATCGAAGAAGAAGAAGCGGAGAATAGAAAGTTCTATGGCCAGAATAGAAGGACTTTTGGGGGACATTCTGATACCAAGCCCACTATTACCGAGGTTGTTACCATCAGGAACCGACATTTCTCTAACATGGGGAAGCCTTTATTTAAGGTGTTTGAGAAGCTGAAGGCACAAGGACTCCTAAAACCCTTAGAGCCTAAACCACTTCCATATCCTATACCACCCAACCTTGACCTACGCCTATATTGTCACTTCCATCAGAGGAGAGGCCATGAAACTGACAGCTACACCCACCTTAGGCATGAAATCCAAAACCTCATTGATGCCCATAAAATACCCGATCCTGAGAAAGAACAACCCAACACAAACCGGGATCCTCTACCAAACTACCACTTCGTTCCACCACCCACCTACATGATCAACTCCGGCCTACCCGAAAGCTTTATCCTCCAAACCCTCAACCACCCAGTTTCTTTCATGGGGATAGGGAACGACAGCAGTGGAGAACCATAGGCTGAGGAAGAAGGCAATGCTGCGAATGATGAACTTGTTCCTCCTAGTTTATTTGATCTTGCATTTTCAAAGACATTGAGTTTATCTACTTGTTCGAACCATTTCTTAACGATAATAAAGACGTTCATTTCGCTTACTTGCCTGAGTCTCTTCCTTTCAACCTGCAACATTAGTATATTTGGCAAAAGTATTCAACCCTGGTACTATGATACTCAGCGATGTTTAGAACACGGGGAATCCTCGGAAAAAGCAAGCAGAAAGACAAGATAGCCATTCAGAAATTGGGAAATAGGTCAGTGAGACTGTCAGATTTAGAAGGGAATGAGTTCACCGAGCCGATAAATGTAGACAGATTGAAGCAGTACTTTGCCTGAAGAAGAGAAAACCGAGCAGTCACCAAGAGAAGACCTAACCCAACGGAATAAGAAATTCATTCATGCATGCATACACGTAACATATTTGCATTTTTTGTGTTTGTCCTGTTTTGTAATAACAGGTTTCAAAGAAGAAAAAGAGAAAGCAGCAAAAGCAAGCCAACCAGAAGCAACACCCGTACAATGTCATCAGTTTGAGGATGGAGCATGGGTTGAGGCCCACATCAGTATTAGTTTGGGGGCAAAGCCCCACATCAGTATCAGTTTAGGGCGAGGCCCACATCAGTATCAGTTTGGGGGCAAAACCCCACATCGGTATCAGTTTAGGGCGAGGCCCACATCAGTATCAGTTTGGGCCGAGGCCCACATCAGTATCAGTTTTGGGGATGAGTCCCGGGGGCGAGGCCCACATCAGTATCATCATCAGTTTTGGGGATGAGTCCCTAGGGCGAGGCCCACATGAGCATTGTCAGTATCAGTTTTGGGGATGAGTCCTGAGGGCGAGGCCCACATCAGTATCAGTATCAGTTTTGGGGATGAGTCCCAAGTTCGAGGCCCACATCAGCATCGGTTTTGGGGATAAGTCCCAGGGTCGAGGCCCACATCAGCATCAGTTTTTTGGATGCATCCCAGGGTCGAGGCCCACACATCACCAAAAGGCCGAAAATGGCACTCTGAAAGTGGAGCATGGTTCGGAAATGGACCACCATCATATCAAACACCGAAAATGGCACTCCGAAAATGGAGCATGGTTCGGAAATGGACCATTATCACATCAGACGCCGAAAATGACACTCCAAAAATGGAGCACGGTTCGGAAATGGACCAAGGAAGGCCTAACCCATCGGAATATGAAACATATCCATGCATACATGCATACATATCACATACATGCAATTTTTGTTTTGTATTCGCAGGTTTGTAGCGGCAAAGACCATTTCATCAAGTAACGGTTAAAAAATGAGCCACGTTCTCGCACAGCACGGTTTGGAAATGGACCACAACAAATGTCGTAAATGGCGCTCCAAAATGGAGCAAACACAACAAATTCCAGAAATGGCGCTCCAAAATGGAGCACACACAACAAATGCTGGAAATGGCACTCCAAAATGGAGAACACACAACAAATGTCGGAAATGGCGATCCAAAATGGAGCACACATGACAAATGCCAGAAATGGCGCTCCAAAATGGAGCACACACCACAAATGCCGGAAATGGTGCTCCAAAATGGAGCACACACAACAGATGCCGAAAATGGCGCTCCAAAAATGGAGCACAGTTCGAAAATGGACCACCAGATCAACTCAGTTCGAAGCAGCAGGCAAGTCAGGTGGCAGCTGGCGAGCCAAGTAAGTAAAAATGCATTGCATAACTTTGATAGGATTGTCATTGACACACACTGCACAAGTCCCATCAAAGTGGGGGCGACTGTAGGCACTTCATTTTTGCATATAAGTCCCTATGATGAGTCTCATTTGGAGACACTACCTTTTAAGTCATGGAAGTTACGGGAAACGAATGTCGGAAGGTGAAATTCAGATAAGTATGTCATCAGATTCAATTCACATGTTCACTGCTTTCGTTCTTGCTGCGTTCGTGAACATGTTCGAACATCAAGCAGATTGCAGGCGTTCATGCAGCGTTCGAATCGGCGTTCGAATGGTGTCGATACTTCTTGTTTTGTTGCTAGCCTCACGCCCAAGCCCAATTAGCCCACCAAAACCCACCCAAAAATAATTAAAACATTTAAAACATGTCACAAATTAAAATAATATCCTTCCTAAATTAAATAAATCACATCCCAATCTAAATAATTCACATACCTAAATAAACAAATCAAATATATCACCTTCCCAATCAAACCAAATCTCCTCCCTAACTTAAGAAGTTTTTTTCCTTGTGAGACACTAATCAAAATATTCCCCCCCATAATTACTTGATCCATTCTTATTCAAACCTTAGAAACCCTAGGCTTTGCCTATAAAAAGAAGCCTAAACCAACCTTTCACACCCTAGCATATACATACAAAACACAGAAAATTATGCAAAACATTAACACCCAAAACTCTCATAGCTCAATCTAAAAAACACACAGCCCTAAGCCAAATATAAACGACACAGCCCTAATGTTGGACAATTATGACCCATAGCGTCACTATTTGTACAGATCATGGTGTTGTTGTACAAATTAACTAGGTGACAAAGGAGATTGCACTCTTATCATTTGTGATTAGATCACCAAGATCTATAAATGATAGGAGGTCCTTATGATTTGTTCCTGGATTGAGAATGATATGAGACAGTATCAATCCACGAAGGAAAAATCATTAAATATTCCTAGTCAGAGTATTATCGAGATTGGACATCGATAAATACGTAAAAGACTAGTATTACACTTGTGCGCGTTGTGAGGGCACAACGACATAGTTCTCATATATTTGGGTATAGGATACTCATGAAAATTTAATAGGAGGTTGTGCTTTACCAATGGTATGGGAAACAGCTTCGATCTGGATAGACCCCCTCAGAATTCCATTGGTAGTATGACTATGTGTCTATGGAAGTCCGAAATCAGGGTAGGTGTATTTGGTCTTAACCTAAGACTTGCACCGCTAATACTTGCGACAATCAATATAGTTTGGTTTTGGTCGTCCAGGGCTTTAACAGGTTCTGTGTACGCCTCTGCTGGGTATATTGAGAATCGTAGTGTGTTGGGTGTGATGTCAAGACGGAAGTGTCACTCCAGTCATATGGAGTTGATGATCGCGTAGGGATACAGAATTGGTACTCTAAAGGGTTGCAACCATCGGGATAATATGACTTGGTCATGATTATCCGATAATAAAGAGAATAGTTGCTTATAATCCGATATATGCTTCGTACGGGGCAGACATTGTACCAGCCCCAGGCCTTGAATGTGATCATCCGATACTGGATCGAAATACGCATTACTACTTATACTACGCCTGATATAGATCGCTTATTCCTGTAAGAATGTTTATAGAGAATTGGGTAGGCATGGCATTTTGCTAGAAGCCAACCTTGTCTTGTAAATCGGTACAAACGTAATACTAGGTACTTACGTGTTCGGATAGTCCAACGACCGAATTTACTACCAACATATCAGGGGATCTCATGGGTCGCTTCCCGAAGATTCACCGATGACGTATGACTCACACTTTAATTAATCTGGGATTAATTAGATGATAGAGGAAATTAATCTGGGATTAATTGCGGAGATATTTTATCTGGGATAAAATATCAATTAAAGAGAGATAACGATTAATTTGGAATTAATCGATAAATTAATATATCATACAATTATTGTGCCTAATGGGCCTAAATTGATTTCTGGGCTTATAGGGTAACTCCCGGATTGGACTTTGGTTATTGGGTTCGACCCGAGTTGACCAAACTTCCACGCCTTAAAGAAATTAATTAAAATCCCATTGGACTTTAATTAAATTAACGTTGGACTTTAATCGGGCCTTGAGACCCGTAACGATTAAATTTGGAATTTAAATCGTAAAGGTTTATTAAATAAAGTGTAGTATTTAATTTGGAATTAAATAGTGAATTAGAATTAAATACAAATTGAATTGGATTTAATTATGTAGTTTAATTTAATTCAAGAATTCGTACTTTAAGTACTTATTCGCAAAAAAGAGTTTGACTCGAGCAAAATCAAATCATTGTTTGAACATTGGATGGTCACTAATTATCAGATTAATTAATTTGATTAGATTGATTGATAACATGCTTGTGTGAATACATGGTTGCGATGCATGAATAATGCATATCGGATGGATATTAGATGGGTGGGGCAATTTTAGAAATTGTTGTAATAAATTTGATTTATTAAATTGGACCTGCGTGTCCAGCCTTATCACCTCCTTATTCTTTGTATTCTCTTCTCACATATTCCCCTCAATGTAAATGAGGTTTCTTTAGAAGTGTAGTGTAACGGGTAGAAGTAAATACTTGTGCTAGCGGGAGAGATTTGATCTAGGATCATTGTGTAAAGTATCCATCCGCATATCATTATTATTTTATCATATGCGCTTTATTATGTGTTTAGAATGCATGTTTAAGGGTGTATGATGATGAAACCTTAACAAAGATAATAAATTCGTTGCCAATTTGCACGCGAAAAACCCTCGCAAAATATTAAGCGTCTTTCATTCCATTGAGTGATTCTCACTCAAGATCCGAGACTGGCATTGGCTTGTTGGCCAAAGTCAATGCCTTTGTCCGTCGAGGATGTGTTTGAATCATGAGAGCTTTGTTCCATATTGGTGTCTTGTCCAAGTTGTGGTTTGTTGGCCAAAGTCAAGACCACTTCTTGTCCATCGACATTGATTACGAAGCTTCCATGGTCAATGGGTCGCGCTTAACTAGGATCACTAAGTTTGTTGTGCCAAAGCCAAGGCTTAGTTGATTCAGAGGAAAAAGGTTTGGTAATACATTGGATGTATTGCCATATATAAGATATATGTTTCGGACTTGGATGTCCCCCTACCGGATCTAGGAATTGGATTGGATCCAATCGATCTTAGAGATCTACCTAGTTAATTATCATACAATTTGTTGGCCAAAGTCAAGATTATGTGATATCTAACAGGATCCTAGCCCACTAGGAAACACGGTTTCCCGAGTACTCGACAGAGGGTTAGAGGCTCACCGAAAAATAGTGGGAGGCAAGAATTGGATTGGTAATATTCGTTTAATTACTTGCCATATGCGCTCAAACAAATATCATTTGTCATATAAATTAAATGTTAGTTGGACTAATATTTAAATGTTGTTTTTAATAAATAGTTGGACTATATTCAAACTATTCATTTATAGTTGATTTTATAATTGGATTATAGTAATCAATATAATTGATTTTAATCTATTAAATTATAGTTGATTAAATAGTTGGACTATTGTAATCATTATAATAAATAGTACCTAAATCATTGATTAAATAGTTGGACTATTAAAATCAAGATATAATTGAAAGATTGACATTTAAAACATAATCCTGGGGAAAATATATTTAAATGGTTTAATTTTCAAATTGGGAACAATTTCAGGATGGTCCTGGAAAAATAATAAGTTACTTTATTTGATAAAATAACATATTAAGCCTAAAGCCCAGAGTTAAGCAAATAGTAGAGCATAATCTTTGGAAGATTTATGTGATATTGAAATCCATAAGCTTGTCGCAGTAGACTCCTTAATTTCTGTGTCAGAACTAAGGGTTAGATCCTTAAAGTATGATATTGAAATTGAAGGATCTTCATAAATCTATACTTAGATTTTAGAAGTACTAAATTGCAATAAATAACTCTTGGAGAGTTAGTGACTATTCTCAATGAGACAAAGTCAAAGTTTGCAATTAGGCAAGTAGCGCAAGGCGCACCTTACTTCGATATTCTAGAAGGCCGAGGCTTGGCCAAAGGCTTCTGGAATATGAAAAGGGCAAAGGCAAAATCATTATAATCTTCTAGGAAGATAAATGACATATCCCAAAATGTCTGCCTAAAATGTGGCAAATGGGATCGCGGAAGCGTGACTGCCGTTTGGACAAAGCAGACATGAAGGAATTGAAGACGAGCAAGGCTCTGACTTCAAATGTGTTTGTCATAAATATATTCACTACTAGTATTAAAATTGGATTTTAGATACTTAGTGTGATATATATATACTGATGTTCAGAATCTGCTATGAGCAGGATACTGACTTCAGATGAGATTTATCTGCGAATTGGAAACGGGACGAAAGTCGCTGTTTTGACCGTAGATACCTAAGTTTAGGAACTACCTTCGGGTGTGTACCTAAATTTGGAAACTGTTATAATGTAACTAGTTTGACTAGAAATATTATTTCTATATCAGTGTTTAACCCGCTGCGGGTGAACCTTTATATTCTAGAACACTAAAGTGTTTTATTATATAAAGATGATATTGAGATAAACACATTAGATGTGAATAACAGAATTTATATTTTGAATATAAATAAATCTCAAAAATATAACATGACAAACAAATAGCTCAAACTGATTTGATCAGAAGAAACTGATGTGGCATTGTTTTCTAGGACACAATCAAACAAGACTCGTATATCCACACTTTCAAAGAGTAGGTACTTGGACTGATTTGATTCTACTCAAATAAAGTCTACGAATCTAGTTTATTGGGCAATGTGCCTAAAACACTATTTACTTGGTAAAAGTGTAAATGCCACTGATCTGTTAGCCCTAGTTCATAGTGAAGCAAGTGGGCCCATGTCTAGCTAGGCTAGAGGTGGATATGAATATTTCGTGACCTTTACGGATGTGGCATCACGTTATGGTTATGTGTTTCTTTTGAAGAACACAAATCAGAAACTTTTAAGTTTCGACACGAAATAGACAAACAGATCGGCTATAATATTAAACTGTCACGGTAAGACCGTAATGGAAAATACTTAAGCAATAAGTTTCTAGTATACTTGAAAGAGTAAAGTATTCTTTCAAATGAGGACTCCTCCCGGAACACGTCAGTTTGACGGTGTGTCCGAACACAGTAACAGAATTTTGTTGGACATGATAAGGTTAATCATGACTCGCTCTGAGCTACCATTTCCTTCAAAGGATAAGCATAAACAATGCATAACTTATTTAGAATAAGGTTCCATGAATATCTGTTTGACAGACATCATATTAGATAAGAACGGGAAAGAAACCGGGTTTCTCATTCCTGAAAATTCGGGTATGCTAGGCATATGTTTGGATGATACCAGACTAAAACCCAAGTTGGATAAGTGCCAATTGTAGGTTATCCTAGGGATACATAAGTATAGTACTTATACATCTCACTAGAGAACAATTAGATTGTTGCTCACCATGCGGTTTTCCTAAGAGGAATACCGATATGCAGTGGTAAGTGGGAGGATAGTAAAACTCGATGAAAATCGGAGTAATACTGTTCAAGGTACCGAGTCCTTAATAGAACATATATATAGTTCATCAAGGACAAAACTATACCATAATCTTCGAATACACAACAACTGCGTATGTCGGAGAGAATCAGAAAACAACCTGGGGTATGGGTTTCTGATCTCACCTCATAAAGATGTCTATCTTATTGAGGTATACCAACTGACTACGTATAAAGTAGTGATACATGGTATCGACTCCCTATTATGGCAAAGTGCCATGATGTCCGAATTGGATTCCATGTATATCAACTTAGTTTGGATACTAGTTGATGTACTGCAAGGCATTGTGCCTATTGGTACTATATAAGTCTTCAAGAAAGACATACATGGAAGGAAACATACCAACGTACTAAGCTAGGCTTGTAGTGGAAAGGTATCGTTATCAACATTGTGTCAATTATGATTCACCCTTTTAACTGTTGCCATGGTAAATCCATTTGGATAATGCTTGCTAACGCTGCATGTTTCATTTATGAAATATGTCAGATTTACGGGAAAATCGTTTTCCTGAAAAGGAAACCTTTTGGAGGATGTTTATAACATCCTGTCGATTTTGTCGTACCATAACTAGTAAACAAGGTTTGCAGGTTATTCGATCCATGTTTGGATTGATGCAAGCATAAGGTTCTTAGAATTATCGTTTTGATGTAATCATAATAGTTTATGATTTAATTCAAAATAAAAATGATTCTTGTGTATATAAGATATATATTTCGGACTTGGATATCCCCCTACCGGATCTAGGAATTGGATTGGATCCAATCGATCTTAGAGATCTACCTAGTTAATTATCATACAATTTGTTGGCCAAAGTCAAGATTATGTGATATCTAACAGGATCCTAGCCCACTAGGAAACACGGTTTCCCGAGTACTCGACAGAGGGTTAGAGGCTCACCGAAAAATAGTGGGAGGCAAGAATTTGATTGGTAATATTCGTTTAATTACTTGCCATATGCGCTCAAACAAATATCATTCGTCATATAAATTAAATGTTAGTTGGACTAATATTTAAATGTTGTTTTTAATAAATAGTTGGACTATATTCAAACTATTCATTTATAGTTGATTTTATAATTGGATTATAGTAATCAATATAATTGATTTTAATCTATTAAATTTTAGTTGATTAAATAGTTGGACTATTGTAATCATTATAATAAATAGTACCTAAATCGTTGATTAAATAGTTGTACGTGACCTGGTGTCTCATACTCTTTGAGCATATGGATTCACAATCGGGCCAATCCAAGTGATAGTCATTGGATTGATGTTAAGAACATCCTTTAATATCTTAGAGATCTAAGGATGTTGTATTAAACTATGGAGAAGGAGAACTTGTAGTGACTGGGATCACTGTTGCAAGTTTCCTAACCGATAAAATGACTATAAGTCGCAAATGGTACTATACAGTTTGAATAACGAAACAGTGAGCTGGAAATCTTCCAAGCAAGATACTATTACCGAATAAACAACAAATGCAGATTATTGTTGCAGCTGAGGCAGCAATAGAAGCCATTTGTGTCGATAATAATCTAATTAGATTAGATATAGTTCTATTAGCAGCTGAGCTAGGCTTCAGCGCAGGCTAAAGAATTAATGGTCTCATCAACGATCCAGATATATACATCGACTATTCATCTGATTCGTTCGGATCATACATCCTGGCGATGTGATGATCGAATAAATCGCATCAGATGATAATCATGCAAATCCGCTGACGAAAACATTTTCTCAGAAATTTGAGCCAACCGTACATAGTTCGGGTGTAAGACACTCGAGTGACTGGCTATAGGCCAAGTGGGAGATTGTTGGACAATTATGACCCATAGCATCACTATTTGTACAGATCATGGTATTGTTGTACAAATTAACTATGTGACAAAGAAGATTGCACTCTTATCATTTATGATTAGATCACCAAGATGTATAAATGATAAGAGGTCCTTATGATTTGTTCCTGGATTGAGAATGATATGAGACAGTATCAATCAACGAAGGAAGAATCATTAAATATCCCTAGTCAGAGTATTATCGAGATTGGACATCGATAAATACGTAAAAGACTAGTATTACACTTGTGCGCATTGTGAGGGCACAACGACATAGTTCTCATATATTTGGGTATAGGATACTCATGAAAATGTAATAGGAGGTTGTGTTTTACCGATGGTACAGGAAACAGCTTCGCTCTGGATAGACCCACTCGGAATTCCATTGGTAGTATGATTATGTGTCTATGGAAGTCCGAAATTAGGGTAGGTGTATTTGGTCTTAACCTGAGACTTGCACCGCTAATACTTGCGACAATCAATATACTTTGGTTTTGGTCGTCCAGGGCTTTAACAGGTTCTGTGTACGCCTCTGCTGGGTATATTGAGAATCGTAGTGTGTTGGGTGTGATGTCAAGACGGAAGTGTCACTCCAGTCATATGGAGTTGATAATCGCGTAGGGATACAGAACTGGTTCTCTAAAGGGTTGCAACCATCGGGATAATATGACTTGGTCATGATTATCCGATAATAAAGAGAATAGTTGCTCGTAATCCGATATATGCTTCGTACGGGGCAGACACTGTACCAGCCCCAGACCATGCATGTGATCATCCGATACTGGATCGAAATACGCAATACTACGTATACTACACCTGATATAGATCGTTTATTCCTGTAAGCATGTTTCTGGAGAATTGGGTAGTCATGACGCTTTGCTAGAAGCCAACCTTGTCTCGTAAATCGGTACAAACGTAATACTAGGTACTTACGTGTTAGGATAGTCTGACGACCGAATTTACTGCCAACATATCCGGGGATCTCATGGGTCACTTCCCGAAGATTCACTGATGACGTATGACTCGCACTTTAATTAATCTGGGATTAATTAGATGATAGAGGAAATTAATCTGGGATTAATTGCGGAGATATTTTATCTGGGATAAAATATCAATTAAAGAGAGATAACGATTAATTTGGAATTAATCGATAAATTAATATATTCGATATATTAAACGAAATTGGATTTCGACGCGGAATTAAAATTAGATTTTAATTCGGGCAAACGAGTTAATTTAGAATTAATTCGTTAGCGACTTGAATAGCACTTATGCTAGGCATGATTATTTAATTAAATTAGATTTAATTACGTCGCAACGGAAAATTCGTTAATTTGGAATTAGAGAACTCGAGCCCGGGATTGTTTGTGAGCGCATTCGCATTTCGAATTCGAGTGCGGCACACAAGTCAAATCAAGCGTCAAATCTCTAGTCACATCAAGCGTCAAATCATTAGTCTGTTTGAGTGATGTGACAACTTGTCACTTGATTGATTGAGTGATGTGACTTGATGGAAGTGGTTGGAAAGCTTTTTTGAAAAGCTTGATTGACATATATTAATATTTTAATGTTTGGTATATGTTATTGATTTTGGAAATCAATTAAAAAAAATTACACATTTTCATTTCTCTCTCTCTTGGTTCACGATTTTGGAGCCAATTTCTTCTTCATCTCTCTCTCGGCCAACAGGCCATATTTCTTCTGTTTTCTCTTCTGGTTTGACCGAGAAATGGCAAGAAGAAAGGTGATGATTTTATGGCAAAATTATCAAGTGCTAGCACGCCATTGGAGCCATACAAAGGTGATAGGGAACTCACTTCATGAGCTTGGAATCACCATCAACCAAAGCTTGGAGCTTGGAGCAATAATGGAGATCACCAAAGCCGAATTTGAGGACTGCATTTTTCAGCCATTGTCGAGAGCTTGGAGGAGGCAGAAATCTATTTTTGTTGTCCACCGCATCTCTCAACCGATCGATGTGAGTATTCCGCAACTCCCTCGTTGTATTCGCACATGTGTTTTATGCTTTATATTCGATCCTCGGGACCGTAGAACTCCAACAATACTCAAAAACACACCAACAGATACACAACAACACTACCACACGCAGACCAACCCTTGAACCGAAACCAATAAACATAAAACAGCCCCTAACTGCAGCCTTAAAACAGTCCAAAACAGTCCCCAAATTAACCCAAAAAAACAGCCCTTATTCACCGTAAGAAATAGCAGAAAAACCGCAAGAAACAGCAGTAAAATAGCAGCAAAATAGCAGTAAAACAGAGGAAACGATGGCTCAAAATAGTGAAGCAGTGAACGAGAGCAGTGGACCAGTGGACTGGAGTAGTTGCGGAGCATCACCCCTTCCGATAGCCGTGTAACGCACTTTCGAGAGACGACCTAAGAGGTTAGACATGAGGGCATCCTTCCTTTTATTTATTTTCTTACTTTATTTTGCATGAGTATTGTGGGTTGGTGCTTGATGTGATTTCCGGATGAACGGAATATGTGTTCTCTATTGTGGTATATCAGATGGAAACCTAGACGTAAATTCCGTAGCCGAATTCGAATGGACGGTAGTGCGGTCTGTACTCGGGATACAACGCCACGTACCGCTTGAGAGACACACATATTTCGTTTCATCCAAATTTATGTTTGAGCATGATTTAGTCGCTAGTATGTTATTTATGTCTCAGCATGATTTAGTCATTTTTGCTTTACTTTCTGCACGTTATTTGTTTGTGTATTGATGATGTAGTGCGCATGGGCTTAGTATGTTGGTCTAAAGGTTCTCTATTTGAGGGAAGAAAAGTCCAAAAGTCTACCTTTACGACAATACTTTGCCGCGTCGGACGGAGTATGTTTGATTGAATGTGAGATATGTTTAATCGAGCATATGAGGTCCTATATTATTGTTGTCTTTATTTTATATGCACGGTAACATAATGCACATGGGCTAACTAGGGTGGATTAAAGGTCCTCTATTTGAGGGAAATGCATGAACGCTACCTTTACCACGATGTTTTACCGTGCCTTTTATTATGTCATTTACCCTTTTTATATCGTTGATTTATTTACGCATGCATTGCATTCTTGTGTGCATGGGCTAACTAGGGTGGATTCCAGGTCCTCTATTCGAGGGAAAATGCCTAAAGGCTACCTTTACCACGATGTTTTGCCGCGCCGGACGAGGTACACCCGTTTGAATGGGAATGAGTTCAATCGGGCACACGGGGTCCTACATTGTGGATTTGCTTATCTATGTATGTGTTTCGTCGTCTATCATGCATCGGGTCTTGTCCTGTTCGAACACGTTCTCGAACGCTATACGAACGCAAACCTTCTGTTTACCGTTCGAACGTATTTACGAACGCTTCTCGAACGCACATGAGTTTTCTTTATTTTATCATGCATCAGGTCTTGTCCCGTTCGAACGCGTTCTCGAATGCTATACGAACGCGAACCTTATGTTTTCCGTTTGAACGTGTTTACGAATGCTACTCGAACACGCATGATTTTTCTTTGTTTTATCATGCATCAGGTCTTATCTCGTTCGAACGTGTTCTCGAAAGCTATACGAACGTGAACCTTCTGTTTACCGTTCGAACGCGTTTACTAACGCTACTCGAACACGCACGTATTTTTTTTGTTTTATCATGCATCAGGTCTTGTCCCGTTCGAATGCGTTCTCAAATGCCATACAAACGCAAACCTTCTGTTTACCGTTCGAACGCGTTTTCAAACGCTACACGAACGCACATACACTGAACTGAGTCATTTTCATCATATTTCACGCATGATTGCTTCTTGGGTGATTTCTCTTGGATTATGTAATTAACCATGCCATTCCATTATTGACACTTTTGCTGTTATCATCCATTTGTATTCCTGCATTCATCTATTTGATGTGTTCGCAAGATTGTGTTCAAGCATGATTAGGTCGTTAGGATGTTACTTGTTTCTCAAGCATGATTTAGCCATTAATATGTTATTCCTCTATGCATGATCTTGTTATCTCCTTTCGCAAAAGATGTTTCTTTATGTTTATGTTTAGGTTGGTATTTATTTTTCATGTTTGATGATTCAACATGTTCATGAGATTATTTTGTGATATCGTATGTTTGCCGTTATGATGATTCATTTTATACATGCGAACTTAGGAGTAGATTATCCTTGGAAATATACGTTGCTTAGACTTGGTTAGATTATTGCACAAATCATATCATTACAAGTGGCATAAGTAAGGGACCATTCCGAACCTAACGGTTTGAGGTCTTCCCTTACGAGGGGTGAGTGCGGCCTTAAATCATTTTCCCGGTTCACACCGGGTGGCGACTCCATGTTATTTCTCCGGTTTAGTTCCCCTATGGGCTACTCCGTACTCCCAACCGGGCTGCAAGCCCGGAACAACGTCGTCCAACATATGTGTCCTACAGTGTCCATAATTCACCCACCCGTAAATTATGACAAACATGGACAAACTCATTGAATTATGCAGGTCAAGGTCACTGCATACGTATAATCCCTCCGTCATAGGTATCCGGATTAATCCAAAGATATAGATATAAGCCTCAAATCTCTGTAGATATAATCACGTCGATTTTTCTATTAGTAATCCCTCAAATAACACTTAGAACTAATTTATACAGTGTACCACGGGCCCATGGATTTAACAGATTATTAATTCCATATTGAATACCTATACTTTGTACACAGAGCTGACAGATCCTATCTTGATACACACAGGATATCCTAAGCATCGGTCCACAACCAACGAACAGGCGGAGGTCTGATCTAAATAGATCGGTGACGTGACTGCCATCTAAGTGTGGAGGATAACTTAGATATCCACAGTGGTATCTCAATTCAAAGAATCACTATGCTCACTCTGTTGGACAATTATGACCCATAACGTCACTATTTGTACAGATCATGGTGTTGTTGTACAAATTAACTATGTGACAAAGGAGATTACTCTCTTATCATTTGTGATTAGATCACCTAGATATATAAATGATAGGAGGTCCCTATGATTTGTTCCTGGATTGAGAATGATATGAGACAGTATCAGTCCAAGAAGGATAAATCATTAAATATCCCTAGTCAGAGTATTATCGAGATTGGACATTGATAAATACGTAAAAGACTTGTATTACACTTGTGCGCGTTGTGAAGGCACAACGACATAGTTCTCATATATTTGGGTATAGGATACTCATGCAAGTGTAATAGGAGGTTGTGTTTTACCGATGGTACGGGAAACAGCTTCTCATGGCGCTTTGCTAGAAGCAAACCTTGTCTTGTAAATCGGTAAAACATAGTACTAGGTAATTACGTGTTCGGATAGTCCGACGACCGAATTTATTGCCAACATATTGTTGGACAATTATGACCCACAGCGTCACTATTTGTACAGATCATGGTGTTGTTGTACAAATTAACTATGTGACAAAGGAGATTGCACTCTTATCATTTGTGATTAGATCACCTAGATGTACAAATGATATGAGGTCCCTATGATTTGTTCCTGGATTGAGAATGATATGAGACAGTATCAATCCATGAAGGATAAATCATTAAATATCCCTAGTAAGAGTATTATCGAGATTGGACATCGATGAATACGTAAAAGACTTGTATTACACTTGTGCGCGTTGTGAAGGCACAACGACATAGTTCTCATATATTTGGGTATAGGATACTCATGCAAGTGTAATAGGAGGTTGTGTTTTACCGATGGTACGGGAAACAGCTTCGCATGGCGCTTTGCTAGAAGCAAACCTTGTCTTGTAAATCGGTAAAACATAGTACTAGGTAATTACGTGTTCGGATAGTCCGACGACCGAATTTATTGCCAACATATTGTTGGACAATTATGACCCATAGCGTCACTATTTGTACAGATCATGGTGTTGTTGTACAAATTAACTATGTAACAAAGGAGATTGCACTCTTATCATTTGTGATTAGATCACCTAGATGTATAAATGATAGGAAGACCTTATGATTTGTTCATGGATTGAGAATGATATGAGACAATATCAATCCACGGAGGAAAAATCATTAAATATCCCTAGTCAGAGTATTATCGAGATTGGACATCGATGAATACGTAAAAGACTAGTATTACACTTGTGCGCGTTGTGAGGGCACAACGACATAGTTCTCATATATTTGGGTATAGGATACTCATGCAAGTGTAATAGGAGATTGTGTTTTACCGATGGTACGGGAAACAGCTTTGCTCTGGATAGACCCCCTCCATTTGTAGTATAACTATATTTCTATGGAAGTCTGAAATCAGGGTAGGTGTATTTGGTCTTAAACTGAGACTTGCACCGCTAATACTTATGACAATCAATATACTTTGGTTTTGGTCGTCCAGGGCTTTAACCGGTTTCTGTGTACGCCTCTTCTGGGTACATCGAGAATCGTAGTGTGTTGGGTGTGATGTCAAGACGGAAGTGTCACTCCAGTCATATGGAGTTGATGATCGCGTAGGGATACAGAACTGGTTCCATATTGCAACCGTCGGGATAATATGACTTGGTCATGATTATCCGATATTAAAGAGACTAGTTGCTAGTAATCCGATATGTGCTTCGTATGGGGCAGACACTGTACCAGCCCCAGGCCTTGCATGTGATCATCCGATACTGGATCGAAATACGCAATACTACGTATACTACGCTGATATAGATCCTTTATTCCTGTAAGGATATTTCTGGAGAATTGGGTAGGCATGGCGCTTTGCTAGAAGCCAACCTTGTCTTGTAAATCGGTATAAACGTAGTACGAGGTACTTACTGTTCGGATAGTCCGACGACCGTATTTACTGCCAACATATTCGGGGATCTCATGGGTCGCTTCCAAAAGATTCACCGATGACGTATGGCTCGCACTTTTAATTAATCTGGGATTAATAATATGAGAGAGAAAATTAATCTGGGATTAATTGCGGAGATATTTTATCTGGGATAAAATATCATTAAAGAGAGAAAACGATTAATTTGGAATTAATCGATAAATTAATATATTCGATATATTAAACGAAATTGGATTTCGACGCGGAATTAAAATTAGATTTTAATTCATGCGAACGAATTAATTTAGAATTAATTCGTTAGCGACATGAATAGTGACTTCGCTAGGCGTAATCATTTAATTACGTCGCAATGGAAAATTCGTTAATTTGGAATTAGCGAACCCGAGCCCGGGATTGTTTGTGAGCGCATTCGCATTTCGAATTCGAGTGTGGCGCGTAAGTCAAATCAAGCGTCAAATCGCTAGTCGCATCTAGCGTCACTTCAAGCGTCAAATCACTTGTCACTTTGAGTGATGTGACTTGACAACTTGACATGAATGATGTGAATAGTGATGTGGTAGTTGGAAGGCATTTAATTATTTTTTGCCTTTGACTTTTGTAATTGAAAAATGGTATATGTTAATTTATTTTGGAAATTAATAAACCAATACACATTTTTCTTTTCATTCTCTCTCTTTGCTCACGTTTGGGAGCCATTTTTCTTTCTTCTCTTTCATTCGGCCAACAGGCCAAATTATTGTTCTGTTTTTGGGAAATGCCGAGAGCAATGGGAAGCAAGTGCTTGATTTTTGTGGCAAAAATCAAGAGAGCTAGCACTCCGAGAGACATGCGAAGGTGATAGGGAAGTCCACCCATGAGCCGGGAATCGTTTGACGAAGCTTGGAGCTCAAAAAACTTGAAGATGAAGCCGAATCTTGGAGGCCAAAATCAGCCATTGCCGAGCAGTCCACTGTCGAGCAGTAATGGAATTTTTGTTGCCTCTCGCGTCGCTCAACCGCTCGATATGAGTATTCCGCAACTCCCTCGTTGTATTCACATATGTTTCATGCTTGTTTATTGATCCTTGGGACCTTAGCAAACTCCAACAATGGTATCAGAGCAAAGAAAAGCATGAAATATTTTAGGGCTTAAAATTTTGGGTAAACTTGTGTTTGAGCATGATTAATGAAATTGGATGAATTAGTATGCTTAAATGTGTTTGAATTGAGGATTGATTGGATCAATTTGTTGAAATTGTGTTTGGAACAAATTTCCCAAATTTTCTTGGTGTTGGCCGAGAGTTTGATGCCCTATTTGATCTTGGTGATTTTTGATTTTTGATCATTGGATGACTTGAATCAATTGGAAATGTGGATTTAATGTTAATTTGGATTTAATTGGATTGAATTCGGAATTGATATGAAAATCCCTATATTGCCGAGAGTTGATGTAGCATGTTTTAATGTTAATGGCATGATTAATTAGTGTTAATTGATGTTTTAGAAATGTTAATTGGGTAATTAATTATGTAATGCACTTTTTTTAATTAAATTAAGAATTTTGAATTTGGTAATTTAATTGAATTGGGCTAATTTTGGAAATTGGGCTTGAAATGATGTTATTGGGCTTAGTTGTACTAAGTTGGGTTTAGGCAAAATTGGTTGGATCCAATTGGGCCCAAAACCGCTTCCATAAAGCCCAAATGCGACTTAATGGACTTTTAAAGTTTAATTGGGCCTAATGGGCCTAAATTGATTTCTGGGCTTATGGGGTAACTCCCGGATTGGACTTTGGTTATTGGGTTCGACCCGAGTTGACCAAAAGTCCACACCCATTGGACTTTAATTAAATTGACGTTAGACATTAATCGGGCTTTGAGACCCGTAACGATTAAATTTGGAATTTAAATCGTAAAGGTTTATTAAATAAAGTGTAGTATTTAATTTAGAATTAAATAGTGAATTAGAATTAAATAAAAATTGAATTGGATTTAATTATGTAGTTTAATTTAATTCAAGAATTCGTACTTTGAGAACTTATTCACAAAAACGAGTTTGACTCGAGCAAAATCAAACCATTGTTTGAACATTGGATGATCACTAATTATCAGATTAATTAATTTGATTAGATTGATTGATAACATGCTTGTGTGAATACATGGTTGCGATGCATGAATAATGTATATCAGATGGATATTAGATGGGTGGGGCAATTTTAGAAATTGTTGTAATAAATTTGATTTATTAAATTGGACCTGCGTGTCCAGCCTTATCACCTCCTTATTCTTTGTATTCTCTTCTCACATATTCCCCTCAATGTAAATAAGGTTTCTTTAGAAGTGTAGTGTAACAGGTAGAAGTAAATACTTGTGCTAGCGGGAGAGAGAAAGTGAGAGATTTGATCTAGGATCATTGTGTAAAATATCCATCCGAATATCATTATTATTTTATCATATGCGCTTTATTATGTGTTTAGAATGCATGTTTAAGGGTGTATGATGATGAGACCTTAACAAAGATAATAAATTGGTTGCCAATTTACACGCGAAAAACCCTCGCAAAATATTAAGCGTCTTTCCTTCCATTGAGTGATTCTCACTCAAGATCCGAGACTGGCATTGGCTTGTTGGCCAAAGTCAATGCCTTTGTCCGTCGAGGATGGGTTTGAATCATGAGAGCTTTGTTCCATATTGGTGTCTTGTCCAAGTTGTGGTTTGTTGGCCAAAGTCAATACCACTTCTGTTGGTTTCTAATTAGGTCCCAAGATCATGAAATCAAGCAAGAAATTCGCATGAATACACAAAAGAGCAAGGCATAATACATACTCACATTGAACGGTTTGAGATGCGAAGAACAAAACCACTTGGCCTCCTCCATGAAGCTCGATTTTGGTCTCTTTGAACTGCAGTGGTGCTCGGTTTTGGGCTGTGAAAGTCCTCCAAGATTCGGCCATGGGAGACACCATGGAAGCTCCAAGCTTCAAGCTCCAAAATTGATTCCAAGCTCATGTGTTAGTTTCCCTATCACCTATGTATAACCCAAGGTGTGCTAGCACTTCTTCATCTTCCTTTATTTTCGGTCAAACCAAAAATTTGAGGAAGAAATAGGCAGTGAGCCGTGAGAGGGAGAAGAGAAAAAGAGGAGGGAAAAATTAGGTTTCCCTTGAAACCGTATAAGTGAGAGAGAGAATTAGGAAAAGAAAAATGTATTTTGGTTTATATATTTTCCAAAAATAAAATAAACCATTTACAACTTTTTCAATTTCCCAAAAACCAAAAGTCAAAAGCCAAAAAACAAAAAGCATTTAAAGCTTTTCAACTACTACATCAATCACTCAAATCAAGTGACAACTTGTCACATCACTCAAAGTGAAATTTGATTTGACGCTTGATGTGACTAGCGATTTGACGCTCGATTTGACTTGCGTGCCGCACTCGAATTCGAAATGCGAATGCGCTCGCAAATAATCCCGGGCTCGGGTTCTCTAATTCCAAATTAACGAATTTTTCATCGCGACGTAATTAAACGATTACGCCTAGCGAAATCACTATTCACGTCGCTAACGAATTAATTCTAAATTAATTCGTTCGCCCGAATTAAAATCTAATTTTAATTCCGCGTCGAAATCCAATTTCGCATAATATATCGAATATATTATTTTATCGATTAATTCCAAATTAATCGTTCTATCTCTTTAATTAATATTTTATCCCAGATAAAATATCTCCGTAATTAATGCCAGATTAATTTTCTCTCTCTTCTAATTAATCCCAGATTAATAAAGTGCGAGTCATACATCATCGGTGAATCTTCGGGAAGCGACCTATGAGATCCCCGGATATGTTGGTAGTAAATACGGTCGTCGGACTATCCGAACACGTAAGTACCTCGTATTACGTTTATACCGATTTACAAGACAAGGTTGGCTTCTAGCAAAGCGCCATGCCTACCCAATTCTCCAGAAATATCCTTATAGGAATATGTGATCTATAGTAAGCGTAGTATACCGAAGTATTGCGTATTTCGATCCAGTATCGGATGTTCACGTGTTAGGCCTGGGGCTGGAATTGTGTCTGCCCCGTACGAAGCACATATCGGATGTCTGGTAACTAGTCTCTATAATCGGATATTCATGACCTTGTCATAATATCCCGATAGCTCGAGCATTTAAGAGAACGAGTTACGTATCCTACGTGACCATCATCTCCATATGACTGGAGTGACACTTCCGTCTTGACATCATAACCAACACACTACGATTCTCAATATACCCAGCATTGGCGTACACAGAACCGGTTAAAGCCCTGGACGACCTCAACTAAAGTATATTGATTGTCGTAAGTATTAGCGGTGCAATTCTCAGGTTAAGACCAAATACACCTACCCTGATTGCAGACTCCCATAGACACTTAGTCATACTACCAATGGGATTCCGCAGGGGTCTATCCAGAGCGAAGCTGTTTCGTGTACCATCGGTAAAACACAACCTCCTATTACACTTGCATGAGTATCCTATACCCAAATATATGAGAACTATGACTTGTGTCCTCACAAACGCGCACAAGTGTAATACTAGTTTTTTACGTAATTATCGATGTCCAATCTCGATAATACTCTGACTAGGGATATTTAATGATTTATCCTTCGTGGACTGATACTGTCTCATATCATTCTCCGTCCAGGAACAAATCATAGGGACCTCTCATCATTTATACATCTAGGTGATCTAATCACAAATGATAAGAGTGCAATCTCATTTGTTACATAGTTAATTTGTACAACAACACCATGATCTGTACAAATAGTGACGCTATAGGTCATAATTGTCCAACAACTTCTTGTCCATCGACATTGATTACGAAACTTTCCATGGTCAATGGGTCGCGCTTAACTGGGATCACTAAGTTTGTTGTGCCAAAGCCAAGGCTTAGTTGATTCGGAAGAAAAAGGTTAGGTAATACATTGGATGTATTGGCATATATAAGATATATATTTCGGACTTGGATGTCCCCCTACCGGATCTAGGAATTGGATTGGATCCAATCGATCTTAGAGATCTACCTAGTTAATTATCATACAATTTGTTGGCCAAAGTCAAGATTGTGTGATATTTAAAGGGATCCTAGCCCACTAGGAAACACGGTTTCCCGAGTACTCGACAGATGGTTAGAAGCTCACCAAAAAATAGTGGGAGGCAATAATTGAATTTGCAATATTCGTTTAATTACTTGCCATACGCGCTCAAACAAATATCATTCGTCATATAAATTAAATGTTAGTTGGATAAATATTTAAATATTGTTTTTAATAAATAGTTGGACTATATTCAAACTATTCATTTATAGTTGATTTTATAATTGAGTTATAGTAATCAATATAATTGATTTTAATCTATTAAATTATAGTTGATTAAATAGTTGGACTATTGTAATCATTATAATAAATAGTACCTAAATCGTTGATTAAATAGTTGGACTATTAAAATCAAGATATAATTGAAAGATTGACATTGAAAACATAATCCTGGGGAAAATATATTTAAATGGTTTAATTTTCAAATTGGGAACAATTTCAGGATGGTCCTGGAAAAATAATAAGTTACTTTATTTGATAAAATAACATATTAAGCCTAAAGCCCGGAGTTAAGCAAATAGTAGAGCATAATATTTGGAAGATTTATGTGATATTGAAATCCATAAGCTTGTTGCAGTAGACTCCTTAATTTCTGTGTCAGAACTAAGGGTTAGATCCTTAAAGTATGATATTGAAATTGAAGGATCTTCATAAATCTATACTTAGATTTTAGAAGTACTAAATTGCAATAAATAACTCTTGGAGAGTTAGTGACTATTCTCAAGGAGACAAAGTCAAAGTTTGCAATTAGGCAAGTAGCGCAAGGCGCACCTTACTTCGATATTCTAGAAGGCCGAGGCTTGGCCAAAGGCTTCTGGAATATGAAAAGGGCAAAGGCAAAATCATTATAATCTTCTAGAAGATAAAGGACATATCCCAAAATGTCTGGCTAAAATGTGGCAAATGGGATCGCGGAAGCGTGACTGCCGTTTGGACAAAGCAGACATGAAGGAATTGAAGACGAGCAAGGCTCTGACATCAAATGTGTTTGTCATAAATATATTCACTACTAGTATTAAAATTGGATTTTAGATACTTAGTGTGATATATATATACTGATGTTCAGAATCTGCTATGAACAGGATACTGACTTCAGATGAGATTTATCTGCGAATTGGAAACGGGATGAAAGTCGCTGTTTTGACCGTAGATATCTAAGTTTAGGAACTACCTTCGGGTGTGTACCTAAATTTGGAAACTGTTATAATGTAACTAGTTTGACTAGAAATATTATTTCTATATCATTGTTTAACCCGCTGCGGGTGAACCTTTATATTCTAGAACACTAAAGTGTTTTATTATATAAAGATGATATTGAGATAAACACATTAGATGTGAATAACAGAATTTATATTTTGAATATAAATAAATCTCAAAAATATAACATGACAAACAAATAGCTCAAACTGATTTGATCAGAAGAAACTGATGTGGCATTGTTTTCTGGGACACAATCAAACAAGACTCGTATATCCACACTTTCAAAGAGTAGGTACTTGGACTGATTTGATTCTACTCAAATAAAGTCTACGAATCTAGTTTATTGGGCAATGTGCCTAAAACACTATTTACTTGGTAAAAGTGTAAATGCCACTGATCTGTTAGCCCTAGTTCATAGTGAAGCAAGTTGGCCCATGTCTAGCTAGGCTAGAGGTGGATATGAATATTTCGTGACCTTTACGGATGTGGCATCGCGTTATGGTTATGTGTTTCTTTTGAAGAACACAAATCAGAAACTTTTAAGTTTCGACACGAAATAGACAAACAGATCGGCTATAGTATTAAACTGTCACGGTAAGACCGTAATGGAAAATACTTAAGCAATAAGTTTCTAGTATACTTGAAAGAGTAAAGTATTCTTTCAAATGAGGACTCCTCCCGGAACACATCAGTTTGACGGTGTGTCCGAACACAGTAACAGAATTTTGTTGGACATGATAAGGTTAATCATGACTCGCTCTGAGCTACCATTTCCTTCAAAGGATAAGCATAAACAATGCAGAACTGATTTAGAATAAGGTTCCATGAATATCTGTTTGACAGACATCATATTAGATAAGAACGGGAAAGAAACCGGGTTTCTCATTCCTGAAAATTCGGGTATGCTAGGCATATGTTTGGATGATACCAGACTAAAACCCAAGTTGGATAAGTGCCAATTGTAGGTTATCCTAGGGATACATAAGTATAGTACTTATACATCTCACTAGAGAACAATTAGATTGTTGCTCACCATGCGGTTTTCCTAAGAGGAATACCGATATGCAGTGGTAAGTGGGAGGATAGTAAAACTCGATGAAAATCGGAGTAATACTGTTCAAGGTACCGAGTCCTTAATGGAATATATATATAGTTCATCAAGGATGAAACTATACCATAATCTTCGAATACACAACAACTGCGTATGTCGGAGAGAATCAGAAAACAACCTGGGGTATGGGTTTCTGATCTCACCTCATAAAGATGTCTATCTTATTGAGGTATACCAACTGACTACGTATAAAGTAGTGATACATGGTATCGACTCCATATTATGGCAAAGTGCCATGATGTCCGAATTGGATTCCATGTATATCAACTTAGTTTGGATACTAGTTGATGTACTGCAAGGCATTGTGCCTATTGGTACTATATAAGTCTTCAATGAAGACATACATGGAAGGCAACATACCAACGTACTAAGCTAGGCTTGTAGTGGAAAGGTATCGTTATCAATATTGTGTCAATTATGATTCAACCTTTTAACTGTTGCCATGGTAAATCCATTTGGATAATGCTTGCTAACGCTGCATGTTTCATTTATGAAATATGTCAGATTTACGGGAAAATCGTTTTCCTGAAAAGGAAACCTTTTGGAGGATGTTTATAACATCATGTCGGTTTTGTCGTACCATAACTAGTAAATAAGGTTTGCAGGTTATTCGATCCATGTTTGGATTGATGCAAGCATAAGGTTCTTAGAATTATCGTTTTGATGTAATCATAATAGTTTATGATTTAATTCAAAACAAAAATGATTCTTGTGTATATAAGAGGGTTAGTGGGAGCGCATTGACAGTGACTGTCCTATAAAATAATGATAATATGTCATTTCTTGGAAATGATATTCCCATATTACAATCGGCGAAAGCTTGGCTTTCGAGAAAATTCTCTGAGAACTCGTACATTGAAAAATGTACGCGAACTAGTGTCTCATACGCTTTGAGCATATGGATTCATAATCGGGCCAATCCAAGTGATAGTCACTGGATTGATGGTAAGAACATCCGTTAGTATCTTATAGAACTAAGGATGCTGTCTTAAACTATGGAGATAGGGAACTTGAAGTGACTGGGATCACTATTGCAAGTTTCCCGACCGATAAAGACGACTACAAGTCGCAAACGGTACTATAAAGTTTGAATAACGGAATAAAGTTTGAATAACGGAACAGTGAGCTGGAAATCTTCCAAGCAAGATACTATTACCGAATAAACAACAAATGCGGGTTATTGCTGCAGCTGAGGCGGCAATAGAAGCCTTCTGGGTCGATAACAAATCTAATTAGATTAGATATAATTCTATTAGCAGCTGAGCTAGGCGTCAGCACGGGCTAAAGAATTAATGGTCTCATCAATGATCCAGATACATACTTCGATATTCATCAGATTCATTCGGATCATACATCGTGGCAATGTGATGATCGTATAAATCGCATCAGATGATAATCATGTAAATCCGCTGACGAAAGCATTTTCTCAGCAATTTGAGCCAACCGTACATAGTTCGGGTGTAAGACACTCGAGTGACTGGCTATAGGCCAAGTGGGAGATTTTTGGACAATTATGACCCATAGCGTCACTATTTGTACAGATCATGGTGTTTTTTTACAAATTAACTATGTGACAAAGGAGATTGCACTCTTATCATTTGTGATTAGATCACCTAGATGTACAAATGATATGAGGTCCCTATGATTTGTTCCTGGATTGAGAATGATATGAGACAGTATCAATCCACGAAGGATAAATCATTAAATATCCCTAGTAAGAGTATTATCGAGATTGGACATCGATGAATACGTAAAAGACTAGTATTACACTTGTGCGCGTTATGAGGGCACAATGGCATAGTTCTCATATATTTGGGTATAGGATACTCATGCAAGTGTAATAGGAGGTTGTATTATACCGATGGTACGGGAAACAGCCTCACTCTGGATAGACCCCTCAGAATTCCATTGGTAGTATGACTATGTGTCTATGGAAGTCCGAAATCATGGTAGGTGTATTTGGTTTTAACCTGAGACTTGCACCGCTAATACTTACGACAATCAATATACTTTGGTTTTGGTCGTCCAGGGCTTTAACCGATTTCTGTGTACGCCTCTTCTGGGTATATCGAGAATCGTAGTGTGTTGGGTGTGATGTCAAGACGGAAGTGTCACTCCATTCATATGGAGTTGAGGATCGCGTAGGGATACAGAACTGGTTCTCTAAAAATGTTGCAACCGTCGGGATAATATGACTTGGTCATGATTATCCGATATTAAAGAGACTAGTTGCTAGTAATCCGATATATATTTCGTACGGGGCAGACACTGTACCAGCCCCAGGCCTTGCATGTGATCATCCGATAATGGATTGAAATACGCAATATTACGTATACTACGCCTGATATAGATCTTTTACTCCTGTAAGGATATTTCTGGAGAATTGGGTAGGCATGGCGCTTTGCTAGAAGCCAACCTAATCTTGTAAATCGGTATAAACGTAGTATGAGGTACTTACGTGTTCGGATAGTCCGACGACCGTATTTACTGCCAACATATTCAGGGATCTCATGGGTCGCTTCCAAAAGATTCACCGATGACGTATGACTTGCACTTTTAATTAATCTGGGATTAATAATATGAGAGAGAAAATTAATCTGGGATTAATTGCGGAGATATTTTATCTAGGATAAAATATCTTTAAAGAGAGAAAATGATTAATTGGAATTAATCGATAAATTAATATATTCGATATATTAAACGAAATTGGATTTCGACGCAGAATTAAAATTAGATTTTAATTCGGGCGAACGAATTAATTTAGAATTAATTCGTTAGCGACGTGAATAGTGACTTCGCTAGGCGTAATCATTTAATTACGTCACAACAGAAAATTCGTTAATTTGGAATTAGTGAACCCGAGCCTGGGATTTTTTGCGAGCGCATTCGCATTTCGAATTCAAGTGCGGCACGTAAGTCAAATCAAGCGTCAAATCGCTAGTCGCATCTAGCGTCACTTCAAGCGTCAAATCACTTGTCACTTTGAGTGATGTGACTTGACAACTTGACATGAATGATGTGAATAGTGATGTGGTAGTTGGAAGGCATTTAATTCTTATTTGCCTTTGACTTTTGTAATTGAAAAATGGTATATGTTAATTGATTTTGGAAATTAATAAACCAATACAAATTTTTCTTTTCATTCTCTCTCTTTGCTCACGTTTGGGAGCCATTTTTCTTTCTTCTGTTTCTGGGAAATGCCGAGAGTAATGGGAAGCAAGTGCTTGATTTTTATGGTAAAAATCAAGAGAGCTAGCACTCCGAGAGACATGCGAATGTGATAGGGAAGTCCACCCATGAGCCGGGAATCGTTTGACGAAGCTTGGAGCTCAAAAAACTTGAAGATGAAGCCGAATCTTGGAGGCCAAAATCAGCCACTGCCGAGCAGTAATGGAATTTTTGTTGCCTCCTGCGTCGCTCAACCACTCGATGTGAGTATTCTGCAACTCCCTCGTTGTATTCACATGTGTTTCATGCTCGTTTATTGATCCTTGGGACCTTAGCAAACTCCAACACATATCCGGGGATCTCATGGGTTGCTTTCCGAAGATTCACCGATGGCGTATGACTCGCACTTTTATTAATCTGGGATTAATTAGAAGAGAGAGAAAATTAATCTGGGATTAATTGCGGAGATATTTTATCTGGGATAAAATATCATTAAAGAGAGAAACGATTAATTTGGAATTAATCGGATAAATTAATATATTCGATATATTAAACGAAATTGGATTTCGACGCGAAATTAAATTTAGATTTTAATTCGGGCGAACAAATTAATTTAGAATTAATTCGTTAGCGATGTGAATAGTGATTTCGCTAGGCATAATCATTTAATTACGTCGCAACGGAAAATTTGATAATTTGGAATTAGTGAACCCGAGCCCGGGATTGTTTGCGAGCGCATTCGCATTTCGAATTTGAGTGCGGCACGCAAGTCAAATCAAGCGTCAAATCATTAGTCACATCAAGCGTCAAATCGCTAGTCACTTCAAGCGTCAAATCACTTGTCATTTTGAGTGATGTGACTTGACAACTTGATTAACTTGATGTAAGTTGATGTTTGAGTGTTTGACACTCAAGTCTGATGGTTGATGTGAGTTGTTGGATTAATTAAAAGCTATTTACCTTTATTTGATTTTGGTATTTGACTTTTAATTATTATGGTATTAGATACACAATTGGAACAACAACACACACATCTCTCTCTTTTCATTTTACTTCTTCTCTCTCTCGCCCAAGAGGGCCTTTTTCTTCTGGTTTGGCAGTGAACTGTCGTGAGCCAAAGTGAAAATGGGAAGCAAAGTGTTTGATTTTTTTGGCAAAAATCACAAGAGCTAGCACTCTGAGAGACATGCGAAGGTGATAGGGAAGTCCACCCATGAGCTTGGAATCATTTGACGAAGCTTGGAGCTTGACGAAGGATGATCCAAAGCCGAAAATAGTGGGCTGTTTCACTGCCACTACCATGTATGAAGGAGGGCAGAAACTGAATTTTTTGTTTCCTCTAGCGTCGCTCAACGATCGATGTGATTATTCCGCAACTTCGTTGATTTATATTCGCACTTGTTTCATGCTTGTTTTATGATCTTGGGACCTTAGCAAACACCAACAATGGTATCAGAGCAAGGTTGAACATGAAAATTTTAGGGCTTAAAATTTGGGTAAAATTGATTTTGAGCATGTATAATGAAATTGGATGAATTAGTATGCTTAAATGTGTTTTAATTAAGTGTTGATTGGATCAATTTGATGAAATTGTGTTTGGAACAAATTTCCCCAAATTTCTTGTGTTGGCCGAATACATGAGTGCCCTAAATTCTTGGTAATTTTTGTTTCGTTGATCATTGGATGACTTGAAACGATTGAGGATGTTGATTTAATGTCGATTGTGGAATTAATTGGATTGAAACCGAATCGGACATAAAATTACCTTCCAAAGCCGAGAGTTAATAAGCATGTTTGGGTTTGATTTTTTGATAAAATGTGTTGGACATGTTTTTTTGAGGAAGAGCATGATTAATTAGGCTAATTGATGTTTTAGAAATGTTAATTGGGTAATTAATTATGTTATGCATTTTTATGAAATTGGACTTTTAAGATTTAATTAATTTGGCCTTAAATTGAATTGGGCTTGTTATGTTGTTATTGGGCTAATTGGGCTTGGTTGTACCAAGTTAGGTTTAGGCCAAATGGATTGGATCCAATTGGGCCCAAAACCGCTTCCATAAAGCCCAAATGCGACTAATGGACCTTTAAATTTTAATTGGGCCTAATGGGCCGAAATTGATTTCTAGGCTTATGGGGTTAATCCCGGATTGGACTTTGGTTATGGGTTTGACCCGATTTGACCAAAAGTCCACGCCTTAAGAAATTAATTAAAAGCCCATTGGACTTTAATTAAATTGATGTTGGACGTTAATCGGGCTTTGAGACCCGTAACGATTAAATTTGGAATTTAAGTCGTAAAAGGTTTATTATTAAAGTGTAATGTTTAATTTGGAATTAAATAACGAATTAGTATTAAATACAAATTGAATTGGATTTAATTATGTAGTTTAATTTAATTTGAGAATTCGTACTTTGAGTACTTATTCGCAAAACAAGTTTGACTCGAGCAAAATCAAATCGTTGTTTGAACATTGGATGGTTACTAATTATCAGATTAATTAATTTGATTTGATTGATTGATAACATGCTTGTGTGAATACATGGTTGCGATGCATGAATAATGTATATCGGATGGATATTAGATGGGTGGGACAATTTTAGAAATTGTTGTAATAAATTTGATTTATTAAATTGGACCTGCGTGTCCAGCCTTATTACCTCCTTATTCTTTGTATTCTATTCTCACCTATTCCCCTCAATGTAAATGAGGTTTCTTTAGAATTGTAGTGTAACGGGTAGAAGTAAATACATGTGCTAGTGGGAGAGAGAAATGGGGAGATTTGATCTAGGATCAATGTGTAAAGTATCCATCTGCATATCATTATTATTTTATTTATACGCGCTTTATTATGTATTTAGAATGATGTTTAAGGGTGTATGATGATGAGACCTTAACAAAGATAATAAATTGGTTGTCAATTTGCACGCGAAAAACCCTCACAAAATATTAAGCGTTTTTCCTTCCATTGAGTGATTCTTACTCAAGATCCGAGACTGGCATTAGCTTATTGGCCAAATTCAAGGCCTTTTTCCATCGAGGATGGGTTTGAATCACGAAGGTTTTGTTCCATATTGGTGTCTTGTCCAAGTTGTGGTTTGTTGGCCAAATTCAAGACCACTTCTTGTCCATCGACATTGATTACGAAGCTTTCCATGGTCAATGAGTCGCGCTTAACTGGGATCACTAAGTTTGTTGTGCCAAAGCCAAGGCTTAGTTGATTCGGAAGAAAAAGGTTAGGTAATACATTGGATGTAATGGCATATATAAGATATATGTTTCGGACTTAGATATCCCCCTACTGGATCTAGGAATTGGATTGGATACAATTGATCTTAGAGATCTACCTAGTTAATTATCATACAATTTGTTGGCCAAAGTCAAGATTGTGTGATATTTAACGGGATCCTAGCCCGCTAGGAAACACGGTTTCCCGAGTACTCGATAGAGGGTTAGAGGCTCGCCGAAAAATAGTGGGAGGCAAGAATTGAATTTGCAATATTCGTTTAATTACTTGCCATACGCGCTCAAATCAAATATCATTCGTCAAATAAATTAAATGTTAGTTGGACTAATATTTAAACGTTGTTTTAATTAACAGTTGGACTGTATTCAAAGTATTCATTTATAGTTGATTTTATAATTGGATTATAGTAATCAATATAATTGATTTTAATCTATTAAATTATAGTTGATTAAATAGTTGGACTATTGTAATCATTATAATAAATAGTACCTAAATCGTTGATTAAATAGTTGGACTATTAAAATCAAGATAAAATTGAAAGATTGACATTTAAAACATAATCCTAAGGAAAATGTATTTAAATGGTTTAATTTTCAAAATTGGGAATAAAATCCCAGGATGGTCCTGGAAACTAATAAGTTACTTTATTTGATAAAATAACATATTAGGCCTAAGCCCGGAGTTAAGCAAATAGTAAAGCATAATCTTTGGAAGATTTATGTAATGATAACTTGCTTAATCCATTAAGCTTGTCGCAATAGACTCCTTAATTTCTTTGTCAGAACTAAGGGTTAGATCCTTAAAGTATGATAATGAAATTGAAGGATCTTCATAAATCTATACTTAGATTTTAGAAGTACTAAATTGCACTAAATAATTCTTGGAGAATTAATGACTATTCTCAAGGAGATAAATTCGAACTTTGCAATTAGGCAAATAACGCAAGACGCACCTTACTTCGATATTCTAGTTAGCCAAGGCTTGGCCAAAGGCTTCTGGAGTGTTGAAAAGGGCAAAGGCAAAATCATTATAATCTTCTAGGAAGATAAATGACATATCCCAAAATGTCTGCTTAGATGTGGCAAACGGGATCGCGGAAACATGACTGCCGTTTGGACAAAGCAGACATGAAGGAATTGAAGAACGAGCAAGGCTCTGACTTCAAATATGTTTTTCAACATTATGTTCACTACTAGTATTAAAATTAGATTTTAAATACTTAGTGTGGTACATAAATATGTACTGATGTTCAGAATCTGCTATGAGCAGGATATTGACTTCAGATTGAGATATATCTGCGAATTGGAAACGGGACGAAAGTCGCTGTTTTATCCGTAGATACCTAATTTAGGAACTACCATTCGGGTGTGTACCTAAATTTGGAAACTGTTATAATGTAACTAGTTTGACTAGAAACATTATCTCTATATCAGTGTTTAACCCGCTGTGGGTGAACCTTCATATTCTAGAACACTAAAGTGTTTCATTATATTAAGATGATATTGAGATAAACACATTAGATGTGAATAACAGTATTTATATTTTGAATATAAATAAATCTCAAACGTATATAATGACAAACAAAGAGCTCAAACTGATTTGATCAGAGGAAACTAATTTGTGGCATTGTTGTCTGGGACACAATTAAACAAGACTCGTATATCCACAATTTTGAAGAGTGGGTACTTGGACTGATTTGATCCTATTCAAATAAAGTCAACGAATCTAGTTTATTGGGCAAAGTGCCTAAAACACTATTTACTTGGTAAGTGCAAATGCCACTGATCTGTTAGCCCTAGTTCATAGTGAAGCAAGTGGGCCCATGTCTAGCTAGGCTGGATGTGAATATGAATATTTCGTGACCTTTACGGATGTGGCATCGCGTTATGGTTATGTGTTGCTTTGAAACACAAATCGGAAACTTTTAAAGTTTTCGATACGAAATAGACAAACAGATCGGCTAAAGTATTAAACCGTCACGGTAAGACCGTAATGGAAAATACTTAGGCTATAAGTTTCTAATATACTTGAAAGAGTAAAGTATTCTTTCATTGAGGACTCCTCCCGGAACACGTCATTTTGACGATGTGTCCAAACCGAGTAACCGAATTTTGTTAGACATGATAAGGTTAATCATGAGTCGCTCTGAGCTACCATTTCCTTCAACGGATAAGCATAAACAGTGCATAAATTATTTAGAATAAGGTTCCATTAAAATCTGTTTGACAGATTTCATATTAGATATGAACAGGAAAGAAACTAGGTTTCTCATTCCTGTATATTTGGGTATGCTAGGCATATGTTTGGATGATACTAAACTAAAACCCAAATTGGATAAGTGCCAATTGTAGGTTATCCTAGGGATACCAAAGTATAGTATCTATACATCTCACAAGTGAACAATTTAATTGTTACTCACCATACGGTTTTCCTAAGAGGAATACCGATATGTAGTGGTAAGTGGGAGGATAGTAAAACCCGATGAAAATCGGAGTAATACTATTCCAAGCACTGATTCCTTAATGGAACACAAATAGTTCATCAAGGATGAAACTATACCCTTAATCTTCGAATACACAAGAACCGCGTAAGTCGGAGAGATTCAGAAAATAACTTGGGGTATGGGTTTCTGATCTCACCTCATAAAGATGTTTATCTTATTGAGGAATACCAATTGACTACGTATGAGGAAGTGATACAAGGTATCGACTCCCTATTATGGCAAAGTGGCAGAACATCTGAAATGGATTCCATGTATATCAACTAAGTTTGAATACTAGTTGATGTGCCATAAGGCATTGTGCCTATTGGTGCTATATAAGTCTTCTAGGAAGACATACATGGATGGCAACAAACCAACGTATAAAGCTAGGCTTTTAGCGGAAAGCTATCGTTATCAACATTGTGTTGATTATGATTCAACCTTTTACCTGTTGCCATGGTAAATCCATTTGGATAATGCTTGCTGATGCTGCATGTTTCATTTATGAAATATGTCAGCTGAATGGGAAAATCACTTTCCTTAAACAGAAACCTTTCGGAGGATGTTTACAACATCCTGTCAGTTTTGTCGTACCAAAACTAGGAAACAAGGTTTGCAGGTTATTCGATCCATGTTTGGATTGAAGCAAGCATAAGGTTCTTGGAATTATCGTTTTGATGTAATCATAATGGTTTATGATTTAATTCAAAACGAAAAAGATTCTTGTGTATATAAAGAGGTTAGTGGGAGCGCACTGACAGTGGCTGTCCTATAAAATAATGATAATATGTCATTTCTTGGAAATGATATTCCCATAAAACTATCGGTGAAAGATTGGCTTTCGAGAAAATTCTCTATAGAATTCTTGTGAGAAACAACTTTTATTCTAGGAATAAAGATCTACTGGGATAGATCTAAAAGTTGTTGAAACTCTCTGAGAAACCGTAAATTGAAAAATGTACGCGACCTGGTGTCTCATACGCTTTGAGCATATGGATTCACAAACATGCGAATCCGAGTGATAGTCACTGGATTGATGTTAAGAACATCCGTTAGTATCTTAGAGAACTAAGGATGATGTCTTTAACTATGGAGAATGAGAACTTGAAGTGACTGGGATCACTGTAGCAAGTTTCCTAAACCGATAAAACGACTATAAGTCGCAAACGGTACTATACAGTTTGAATAACGGAACAGTGAGCTGGAAATCTTCCAAGCAAGATACTGTTACCGAATAAACAAAAATTGCGGATTATTGCTGCAGTTGAGGCAGCAATAGAAGCCATATAGATCAATAACAAATCTAATTAGATTAGATATAGTTCTGTTAGTAGCTGAGCTAGGCGTTAGCACAGGCTAAAGAATTAATGGTCTCATCAACGATCCAGATACATACTACGATATTCATCTGATTCGTTCGGATCATACATCGTGGCGATGTAATGATCGTGTAAATCGCATCAGACGATAATCATGCAAATCCACTGACGAAAGCCTTTTCTCAGCAGTTTGAGCCAACCGTACATAGTTGGGGTGGTAGACACTCGAGTGACTAGCTATAGGCCAAGTGGGAGATTATTGGTCAATTATGACCCATAGCGTCACTATTTGTACAGATCATGGTGTTGTTGTACAAATTAACTATGTGACAAAGGAGATTACTCGCTTATCATTTGTGATTAGATCACCTAGATATATAAATGATAGGAGGTCCCTATGATTTTTTCCTGGATTGAGAATGATATGAGACAGTATCAGTCCAAGAAGGATAAATCATTAAATATCCCTAGTCAGAGTATTATCGAGATTGGACATCGATAAATACGTAAAAGACTAGTATTACACTTGTGCGCGTTGTGAGGGCACAATGGCATAGTTCTCATATATTTGGGTATAAGATACTCATGCAAGTGTAATAGGAGGTTGTGTTTTACCGATGTACGGGAAACAGCTTCGCTCTGGATAGACCCCCTCGGAATTCCATTGGTAGTATGACTATGTGTCTATGGAAGTCCGAAATCAGGGTAGGTGTATTTGGTCTTAACCTGAGACTTGCACCGCTAATACTTGCGACAATCAATATACTTTGGTTGCGGTCGTCCAGGGCTTTAACAGGTTCTGTGTACGCCTACGCTGGGTATATTGAGAATCGTAGTGTGTTGGGTGTGATGTCAAGACGGAAGTGTCACTCCAGTCATATGGAGATGATGGTCACGTAGGATACGGTACTAGTACTCTTAAGTACTGCAGTCATCGGGATAAAATGACAAGGTCATTTTTATCTGATTATAGAGACTAGTTACCAGACATCTGATATGTGCTTCGTATGGGGCAGACACAATTCCAGCCCCAGGCCTAGCACGTGATCATCCGTTACTGGACAGAAATACGCAATACTACGTATACTACGCCTGATATAGATCCTTTATTCCTATAAGGATATTTCTGGAGAATTGGGTAGGCATGGCGCTTTGCTAGAAGCCAACATTGTCTTGTAAATCGGTAAAACGTAGTACTAGGTACTTACGTGTTCGGATAGTCCGACGACCGAATTTACTGCCAATATATCCGTGGATCTCATGGGTCGCTTCCCGAAGATTCACCGATGACGTATGACTCGCACTTTTATTAATCTGGGATTAATTAGAAGAGAGAGAAAATTAATCTGGGATTAATTGCAGAGATATTTTATCTGGGATAAAATATCATTAAAGAGAGAAAACGATTAATTTGGAATTAATCGGATAAATTAATATATTCGATATATTAAACGAAATTGGATTTCGACGCGGAATTAAAATTAGATTTTAATTCGGGCGAACAAATTAATTTAGAATTAATTCGTTAGCGATGTGAATAATGATTTCGCTTGGCATAATCATTTAATTACGTTGCAACGGAAAATTTGATAATTTGGAATTAGTGAACCCGAGCCCGGGATTGTTTGCGAGCGCATTTGCATTTCAAATTCGAGTGCGGCACGCAAGTCAAATCAAGCGTCAAATCATTAGTCACATCAAGCGTCAAATCGCTAGTCACTTCAAGCGTCAAATCATTTGTCACTTTGAATGATGTGACTTGACAACTTGATTGACTTGTTGATGTTTGAGTGTTTGACACTCAAGTGTGATGGTTGATGTGAGTTGTTGGATTAATTAAACGTTATTTACCTTTATTTGATTTTGGTATTTGACTTTTAATTATTGTGGTATTAGATACACAATTGGAACAACAACACACACATCTCTCTCTTTTCATTTTACTTCTTCTCTCTCTCGCCCAAGAGGGCCTTTTTCTTCTAGTTTGGCAGTGAACTGCCATGAGCCAAAGTGAAAATGGGAAGCAAAGTGTTTGATTTTTGTGGCAAAAATCACAAGAGCTAGCATTCCGAGAGACATGCGAAGGTGATAGGGAAGTCCACCCATGAGCTTGGAATCATTTGACGAAGCTTGGAGCTTGACGAATGATGATCCAAAGCTGAAAATAGTGGGCTGTTTCACTACCACTGCCGTGTATGAAGGAGGGCAGAAACTGAATTTTTTGTTGCCTCTAGCATCGCTCAACCGATCGATGTGAGTATTCTGCAACTCCGTGATGTATTCACATGTTTGTTTTATGCTTTGTATTCGATCCTTGGGGTCGTAGAACTCCAACACACTCAACCCGAGAAGATTCTTATTGACGTTGGTATACCATCCATTAAGAATCTTCGGTGAGTCGTTCAGTGTTTATCCGCTATAAACACCTACACGTCTATACGAGTCTCCAAGACTCATTGTTCACTGACAAACCATCGGAATCCAAGATTCCAATATACGACATGTACCAGTCTCTACGGGTTTACTTTACTGACCAAGTAGTGTAAACCTTGACCGGGAACTGTCTAAGAATGACAACGTCATGATACAACTCAATGTCAGTTGCGACGTTTTTGCAACAGTATCATAACTAATCATTCTAAGGTCGGTTACATCTTTACCATATTGAAGAAGAAGTTATATAAAAGAAACTGTTCATTTTATTCATAATAAAACGTTACATTAGTATTTACATAGAAATACATAATAAAATTGGCGCTCGGAGCACCAACCCTAACAAAATCTCCCACTTGCTCTGGTGCCAATATCGATTGTATCTAATACCCATCGACTCCACATCTTTATCAAATAACTTCGGAGGTATGGCCTTCGTAAGCGGGTCTGCTACATTATCTTCACTTGGTACCTTGTACACGACAATATCCCCTCGTGACACAATCTCTCGAATGATGTGGTACTTTCGTTCCACATGCTTCAAATTCTGATGCGCCATTGGTTATTTTGCTTGTGCAATGGCTCCAGTATTATCACAGTATAACGAAATCGGATTCTCGATACTTGGGACTACTCCCAATTCTGTGATAAAGTTCCTAATCCATACAGCTTCATTTGCAGCTTCTGAAGCTGCAATATATTCCGCCTTTGTGGTGGAATCAGCTGTTGACCCCTGCTTGGAACTCTTCCAGCAAACTGCACATCGTTAAGGGTAAACACAAATCCTGATGTAGACTTTCTATCATCAGGATCCGATTGGAAATCGGAATCCGTATACCCATTAACTTGCAGTTCGTTTCCTCCATAAATTATAAACTTATCCTTAGTACCTTTAAGATACTTGAGGATATGTTTAATGGCCATCCAATGGTCATTTCCTGGATTGGACTGATATCTGCTCGTCACACTAACTACGAAGCTGATATCAGGCCTTGTACATAACATGGCATACATGATGCTGCCCAAACACGAAGTATAAGGTTGATTAGACATTCTAATCTTCTCATCTTCTGTTTGCGGACACATCTTCTTCGAAAGATGTAAGCCATGTCTGAACGGTATGTTTGCTGTCTTATAGTTAACAAAATTATACCATTCTAAGATCTTATCTATGTACATTGATTGGGATAACCCAATAAGCTTCCTATCTCTATCTCTATAGAGTTTTATGCCCAAGACATAAGAAGCTTCACCCAGGTCCTTCATGGAGAAATTCTTACAGAGGTAAGCTTTGACGCCTTGCATCATCCCAATATCATTCCCAATGATAAGGATGTCATCAACATAGAGAATAAAAAATACCACCATACTCCCACTGGCCTTCTGATACACACAAGATTCTTCCGAATTCTTGAGAAAACCAGACAATTTGATTATCTCGTCGAATCAAAGATTCCAACTTCGTGAACCCTGTTTAAGTCCATAAATGGACTTCTTCAGCTTACATACCATGCCCGAGTTCTCGCTGGATGCAAAACCTTCCGGTTGTTCCATATAGATTTCTTCATCAAGAAATCCATTTAGAAAAGTCGTTTTGACATCCATTTGCCCAATCTCGTAATCATGATATGCGGCAATTGACAATAAAATCCTGATGGACTTTAGCATGGCAACTTGAGAAAAAGTTTCATCGTAGTCGACTCCAGGTCGCTGCGAGTAACCTTTAGCTACCAGTCGGGCCTTAAAGGATTCAACCTTTCCATCGGGCCCTCGCTTCCTCTTGTAAATCCATTTACAACCGATAGGAACAATTCCTTCGGGAAGCGGAACCAAGTTCCAAACTTGATTCTCATACATTGAGTCCATCTCGGATTTCATGGCGTCTTGCCACTTCACGGATTCGATGTCCAACATCGATTCTCTATAGGTAAAAGGGTCAGTCTCTTCTAATAAGAGAACATCGAGACTCTTTTCTTGTATCAAATACAAGCGTTCAGGAGGTCTAGATACCCTTTGTGACCTACGGAGTGTGTGTGTTGAAGGTTCTCCATCTTCTTGAACTACAGGTTCCTTCATTAGTTCGTTGGTTCTAGGTTGTACTTCATCAAGTTCAACCTGTCTATGATAACCACCTTCGGCCAAAAATTCTATTTCTAGAAATTTTGCAAAGCGAGCTACGAAGACATTTCGATGCTCGGTATCATAGAACAAATATCCTTTCGTATTTGAAGGATATCCAACAAACCTAAACTTCTGCCCTCGAGGCAAAATCTTATCTTGCTGAGCCATCCTGACATAGGCAGGACACCCCCAAATCTTAATATAACTAGGATTTGGATTCCTACCAGTCCATATCTCATACGGAGTCGTAGGAACAGCCTTGGATGGAATCTTATTCAAAAGATGTGCGGCAGTTAAAAGAGCATAACCCCATAAGTAAAAGGGTAAATCTGTATAACTCAACATCGATCGGACCATATCTAATAAAGTCTGATTTCTCCTCTCAGATACTCCATTATGTTGCGGAGTACCGGGAGGAGTATATTGAGCGAGAATCCCGTTCTCCTTTAAATAATCAGTGAACTCTCCACTCATATATTCACCGCCTCGATCAGATCGAAGGCATTTAATATATTGACCAGTTTGTTTCTCTACTTCATTTCGGAATTCTTTGAACTTTTCAAAGGTTTTCGATTTATGTCTCATCAAATAGACATAAGCGTACCGTGACAAATCATCGGTAAAGGTGACAAAGTAAGAAAAGCCACTGTGAGAAGTTTGACTTAAGGGACCACATACATCAAAATGTATGAGTTCCAACAAGTCAGAGGCTCGGTGTCCAACACCTGAAAATGGGGCTTTGGTCATTTTACCCTGAATATAAGATTCGCAAGTTGGATAAGGTTCAATGGTGAGATCATGTATCAAACCATTCTTAACCAATTGGGTTAGGCGTTTCACGCCTATATGACCTAACCTCATGTGCTAGAGTTCAGTATTATTTATATCAGATTGTTTACGTTTATTTATTCCAGTATTAAAGATATCTTGTAAGGTACGCAATATGTAATGATCATGCTCATTTGGACAACAAAGGATCTGAATATTACAACTATTATATAAATATAAAGAACTATTCTTAATATTTACATTATAACCTTCAGTATCTAATACAAAAATGGACATAATATTCGCCACACATCATGGCATAAAATAGCAGTCATGCAACAAAAGTCTCCCACTGGTTAAGGGAATCTCACATAAGCCCACTGCAACTACATCCAGAGATTCGCCACTCCCGAACCGCAACTGCATCTCCCCAGATTTCAGCTGTCTACTTCCCGTCAGTACCTGCAACGTATTGCAAATGTGAATAGGAAAAGCAGAATCCAAAATCCAATTTGATGTAATAGCTTCACAAGCCAAAGAGATATCAATAATAGGAAAAATAAAAGTATTTGATGTGGATGCTCTTTCCTTCCTGAGTTGCGCAAGATAGTCCGGGCAGTTACCTTTCCAGTGCCCGATTTTTTGGCAGTGGTGGCACTTGTCTTCAGAAGCTATCTTGGGCTTCGCCGTCTTACCTTGCGGAGGAATATTGAAACCCTTCTTCTTCTTTCCTTTAGACTTCTTCCCCTTCGACTTGGATTGGGAAGAAGCGGAAAGTGAAGTGGGTTTCGAAAGGCGAGTCGGAACTCTCTTCCTTAAATCTTCCTCTGTTGTGAAAAGCATCATATGTAACTCACGGTAAGTACAGTGAATCCCATTCTTGTTGAAGTACATGACGAACTGGCGATATGAAGTCGGGAGTGAACCGAGAATGACACTTCGGCCAAGAGTCTCATTCAGAGGGAAATCCTGTCGCCTCAACTGCTCGATCAAATCGATCAAGTGAAGCACATACGGGCTCACAGCCTACCCCTCATCAAGTTTAAAATGGAACAATTCCATCGAAACTTTATGAAGAACGACATGTTCTTGGTTCATGAACGATTCACGAAGTTATGTCATCATGCTATATGCATCGTGCATCTCCCAATAAGTCTTCTTAAGCTCAAAAGAAAGTGAATTCAAGATGAATGATTTAACCCTTAAATCATCATCCTTCCATTGGTGGAAAGTCTCACGTTCTTCAGGTAATGCATCGGGTGATATAGCAAGCGGTAATGGATCATCCAAAATATACCCCAGTTTCTCATAATTGAGGACAATCCTCAAGTCCATATCCCAATCCGTAAAGTTTTCTGCGCCTTTCAGTTTGTTCGTATCAAGCATACGTGCAAAAGGATTGGGTGGAGGTGCCGCCATCGCAAATCTATCAAATAGACAGCGAAACAACGGTCAGTAAATAAGCAGATAAAAGATCATGACAGTTTCATAATATATCATAAAGCATTAACTAGATCATGGATTTTTAATCTAAAAATGCCCCTCCCACTATTTCATGCAATACTGTAATCCCCAAACAGAATACAAAACATGCGATAATCAAATCATAACATAATAGTGAAAGGTGGACCCCATGAATATATTTCAGCTCACAGTTTTGGCACGTTCTCGCCTACGTATATTCATTTAGGTAGACAACAAATTGTCGATCACTCAATAGTGACTCCTGGGTTTTTCGGTCCTGGTCGTTTCTCGTTGTGACAGCTTTGGCACGTTCACAAGGAGGAGTACCAAGGTCAAACTTGTCAATGATGAATTCAAGATACTTATTAAACCCTGACAGCTTTGGCACGTTCAGGATTGCGCTTTCGCTTGAATTCACCTAATATCAAATATATCCGGTATAGATAAATTTCTACCGGCCATATCCTCACAGCTTTGGCACGTTCTCGGATATAGTCGTAGAAAATTTACCGATAAGCGGTATTGACAAGACGGACCGATTAATATACATCAAATACATATTAAATTATAAACCTTATTTTAAATAGGGATTTTCCGCTAAAGATGTATTTATTCATTTAATCAAATTAAATAAGTATAAGCATGCATTAAAGTCAAGATTAAAGTCAATATTGAATTTTAAAGGCATAATCATATATCGGGGTTCCAAAATCATACTCGCTCTGATACCATTTTTGTTGGGGTTTTATTGGGAATTATAAGGTTAGCGCAGCGGAACGCGGAAAAATGATTTCTCCGATTTCAAAAATTTTTCTTGGAAAATTAAATAAACTTATTTATTTAATTAACCAATACTTAAATTATGAAATATAACCTAAGAAATCATATTTCTTTTAATTACAAAATTACCCCAAACTTTTGCAAATTAATTATTTTAGTTTTAAATATGTCAATTACATATTTAATTAATTCCAAATTAATCCCAAAATAATTTTTACAAGTTTGCTACAAAACCAGAAATATTTTCCAGATTTGTGCCACTGCCCAGATTTTTCTGGAATTTACAAAACAGCCCGGAATTTTAATTAATTACAATTTGGCCCAATTTGTTCAAAACATGTCAAGATCAAATCCAATTAATCCCAAATTTTACATGCATCAAATATACATCAAATTAAAGCTTATATATGAAAAGCCCTAAAATTTGAGTGGGTTAAGAACCCTAATTTCACAAATCACTCAAATTGGGCAATTTACACTAAGTTAATAAAATTCAATACTTTAATCTTCAAATTACTACACCAATTAATTCTCACCATCATGAAATTAATCAAGAACAATTCTAGGCTAATTATGAATGGCTAATTAACTCTAGAATAGCAACTTTAATTTTCTAATTAATTTATTAAGCTTAATTACATTAATAAGCAAATAAATTAATTCTACATCCTTAAACACATCCAACAAGCATCCAACAAATTTAATTACAAACTAAAAGAGTAGAGACATGATCTTAACATCACAATTGAAGCTAAGAAATATTGAAACAATTTTCATGAAGAAGAAGAAAGAAAATTAACTTACAAAATCCAATTTTGCCTTTGATTTCCTTTTTTCTTTCTTTTTGCTATCAATTCTCTCTTTGTAATTTTTGTCGATGTTGTCTAAGTGTGTAAAGTAGAGACATGATCTTAACATCACAATTGAAGCTAAGAAATATTGAAACAATTTTCATGAAGAAGAAGAAAGAAAATTAACTTACAAAATCCAATTTTGCCTTTGATTTCCTTTTTTCTTTCTTTTTGCTATCAATTCTCTCTTTGTAATTTTTGTCGATGTTGTCTAAGTGTGTAAAGTAGAGACATGATCTTAACATCACAATTGAAGCTAAGAAATATTGAAACAATTTTCATGAAGAAGAAGAAAGAAAATTAACTTACAAAATCCAATTTTGCCTTTGATTTCCTTTTTTCTTTCTTTTTGCTATCAATTCTCTCTTTGTAATTTTTGTCGATGTTGTCTAAGTGTGTAAAATGAATCAAAATAATTTTGATATACCCAACACACCTTGGCCGAATTTTTGCTTGCCAAAATAATCAACAATTAATTCATTTTGTTGAAAAATAATTGGTCCACAATTTAACCAAATTAAAGACAACTTTTAACTTTAATAAAATTAACTAAATGTGTTCCAATTAGAATAAGCCATTTTCAATTTTCATAAAGTTCAATCATTACTTAAGATATTTATTTTATAAATTAATTTAATTATTTAATAATTAAATAATTAATTAATAAATTTAAATATCTTGAATATATGTATTATATTTACAATAAATATCTCAAATACATATATTAATGATATAAGTCAAATATCACAATTTGATATAATATTAATGTGTATTTAATAAAATCAAGTATTAAATAAAATACACATCAATATTGGAAATGACCGATAGGTCCCGATTGCATGTATTTTTCGTTTAACCATTAAACGAGTTATAAATAATCAGTATTATTCATAACAGTTGCCCTAGTGCTCTACGAGTAAATTTCATTAGTGAGACTCTCTAGATTCAGGCATATCCGTCACAAAATCAAATTACGTGTCCATAATTCACCCACCCGTAAATTATGACGAACACGGATAAACTCACTGAATCATACAGGTCGAGGTCACTGCATACGTATAATCTCTCTGTCACAGGTATCCGGATTAATCCAGAGATATAGATACAAACGTCAAATCTCTATAGATATAATCACTTCGACGTTTCTATTAGCAATCCCTCAAATAACACTTAGAACTAATTTCTACAGTGTACCACGGGCCCATGGATTTAACAGATTGCTAATTCCATATTGAATACCTATACTCTGTACACAGAGCTGACAGATCTTATCTTGATACACACAGGATATCCTGAGCATTAGTCCACACCCAACGAACATGAGGAGGTCTGATCTAAATAGATCGGTGACGTGACTGCCATCTAAGTGTGGAGGATAACTCAGATATCCACAATGGTATCTCAAGTCAAAGAATCACAATGCTCACTCAACCCGAGAAGATTCTTATTGACATTGGTGTATCATCCATTAAGAATCTTCGGTAAGTCGTTCAATGTTTATCCGCTATAAACACCTACACGTCTATACGAGTCTCCAAGACTCATAGTTCACCGAAAAACCATCAGAATCCAAGATTCCAATATACGACATGTACCAGTCTCTACGGGTTTACTTTACTGACCAAGTAGTGTAAACCTTGACCGGGAACTGTCTAAGAATGACAACGTCATGATACAAATCAATGTCAGTTGTGACGCTTTTACAACAGTATCATAACTAATCATTCTAAGGTCGGTTACGTCTTTACCATATTGAAGAAGAAGTTATATAAAAGAAATTGTTCATTTTATTCATAATAAAACGTTATATTAGTATTTACATAGAAATACATAATAAAATTGGCGCTCGGAGTACCAACCCTAATGGATGATTCATATAAGTTATGTAAGACACGTATAATAAAGATTGCCATTTTATTAATTAATGAAAATATTACAAATACATGTACATATAGCTCATCCACAAGTTGGGTATAGGGCATATCCCTAACATGTAACAAATGTTCCAGATTTTACAAGCGGTGGTCAAAAGAGTCTCCAAACACAAAGAAATCATCCATAAAAACCTTCATACTCTGTTCCAGCATATCTGAGAAAATGGCCATCATGCAACGCTGAAATATGGCAGGGGCATTACATAGTCCAAATGGCATCCTGCGGAAAGCAAAAGTACCATACGGACATGTAAATGTGGTTTTCTCTTGATCTTCTGGGGCGATAGCAATCTGATTGTATCCTAAATATCCGTCTAGAAAGTAATAGAACTCATGTCCCGCTAGTCTGTCCAGCATTTGATCAATAAATGGCAGCGGAAAATGGTCATTTCTCGTGGCTTTGTTCAGCTTTCGGTAGTCCATGCATACTCTCCATCCAGTCACCGTTCTTGTAGGAATCAGCTCGTTCTTTTCATTTGTGACTACAATGATTCCTCCTTTCTTTGGCACACACTGTATATGACTCACCCAAGTGTTATCTGAGATAGGGTAGATGATACCAGCATCCAACCATTTGATGATTTCTTTCTTTACGACTTCCTTCATGATTGGATTGAGTCTTCGTTGATGCTCCACTGTGGGTTTGTATTCATCGTTCATCAGAATCTTGTGCATGTAAAATGATGGACTAATGCATCGAATGTCTGCTATAGTCCAACCAATGGCTCTCTTGTGTTCTCATAACACTCTCAGTAACTTTTTTTCCTGCTCCAATGTTAGTGAAGAAGAAATAATAACAGGTAATTCATCAGAGTTTCCAAGAAATGCATACCTGAGATGGCTCGGAAGTAACTTCAGCTCCAGCTGTGGTGGTTCTTCAATCGAAGGCTTGATTCGATCTTTCTTTGGCAGTTCCAGGCTTTCCATTTGTGGTGTCGCTTTGAAACGAAACGGCTTGTCAAGATAGTTGATACATTCCAGAATCTTAGCATCTAGCTCGTTGTCAGTCATGTTGGTGATGCAAGCTTCAAGTTTGTCCGTGGGAGTTGTATCAGTATCCTGAACGATACTATCAACAACATCAATTCTGAAACATTCTTCCTCATTTTCATCATTTGGAAATTTCATGGCTTTGAAAACATTGAAGGTAACTTATTGGTCCTGCACTTTCATGGTTAGTTCTCATTTTTGCACATCTATCACAGTTCTACATGTAGCCAAGAATGGTCTTCCAAGGATGATAGGTACATCTTTGTCTTCTTCCATGTCAAGGATAATGAAATCTGCTGGGAGAATAAGTTTGTCGACTTTGACCAGCACATCTTCAACAAAACCTCTTGGAAATGCGAGTGTTCGATCAGTAAGTTGCAGAGAGACTGAGGTAGTCATTGCTTCTCTAATTTGCAGTTAACTATAAATAGAAAAAAACATCAAATTAACACTTGCACCTAAGTCACATAAAGCCTTACCGATATAATTTTCTCCAATGGTGCATGGGACAGTGAAACTGCCAGGATCTTTCAACTTCGAGAGAAGTTTCCTCTGAATGATGGCACTGTACTCTTCCGTCAATGCTACTGTCTCGTAATCTCCCAATCTCTATTTTCGTGAAAGAATGTATTTCATGAATTTGACGTAGGTGGGCATTTCTTCTAAGGCTTCTGCGAATGGAATGTTGATATGTAACTTTTTGAAAACTTCCAGGAATCGAGCAAATTGCTTGTCCAGCTTGTTTTTCTGAAGTCGCTGTGGAAAAGGTGGAGGTGGAGTGATTTGATCTTTTTCATTTGTTTCTTTTTCCTCCATCTGTGGAACTGCATCTTTTGGAACTTCTTCAATGGATGTCTTGATTCCAACATCTTTGTTGATCTCATTACCACTTTTCAAAGTAATGGCTTGACATTGCTCCTTCCCTTGGTTCCTTGGATTTGGTTCTGTGTTGCTGGGAAGATTTCCTGGCGATCTGTAACTCTGAGCATTAGCTAGTTGTCCAATTTGATTCTCCAGTGCTTTGATGGAAGCAGATTGGCTCTGAAACATAACATCATACTTTTTTAACTGAGCCAGCACCTCTGCTAATCCTGGTTCATTCGCCTGCTCTTGTCTCTTGTTCTGTTGCTGTTGGAATCCAGGTGGTGGATAATTCTTTTGCCCAGAATTATTGCTCCATGAGAAATTTGGATGATTCCTCCACCCCGGGTTGTAGGTGTTGGAATATGGATTGTTCCCCTGTCTGTTGAAATTGTTGACAAAATTCACCGTTTCTTCAAGTTGGCTTGCTTCTAGTGCTCCTCTATATAGTGAACTTGTGGATCCAGTGGTAAGAGTCTCCATGAATTTGCATATCTGATCCAGCTTGGCGTTGACTGCTGTATTGCTCCAACTTCATAAATTCCTGCAATTCTTCGGATCATGCTCATTTTTGTTGGCCACAAGGAATTGTTGTTGGCCATTTCTTCGATTAGGTCACAGGTTTGATCTTCTCCTTTTGCCATCAAAGTTCCTCCAGCAGCAGCATCAATTGTGGTTCTCATCAGTCCAGAAAGTCCATTATAGAAGGTTTGGACTTGAAGCCATTTTGGAATCTCATGGTGATGACATTTCCGGAGAAAATCTTTGTACATTTCCCGAGCTTCATAGAGAGTTTCTGAGTCTTGTTGCACAAATGATGTGATGTCATTCCTCAGCTTTCCAGTTTTGGCTGGTGGAAAGTACTTTGCAAGAAATATGGTGGCTAAAGTGTTCCAAGTTGTGATGGAACCTGCTGGTAGTGAATGTAGCCAAGTTTTAGCTATGTATTTCATGGAGTATGGAAAAACCCGCATTCTCATTGCTTCTTCAGCTTCTCGATTGTAATTGAAAGTGCCGCAAACTTCCAAGAAGTTGCTGATGTGGGTATTAGGATCTTCAGTTGATTTCCCCCCAAACTGCACTGACTGCTGAATCATCTGAATGCATGTTTTGATGTCACACGCATTTGCTGGTAAATAAGGAAGTACAATACAGGAAATGAAGCCGTCGACCACCAGAATGGTTCTGTCTCGAATGGGTATTGGTGGTGTAACTTCCAAAGGTTCAGGTTCCATGTTGACTAAAGCTTATTGGCCTTCTCGCCTTTCCCTTCTCAACTGTCTGATGGTTTTTTCAATTTCTAGATCAAGCGGTCGGAGTTCAAAGCTTCTGGTTCGCCTCATGTAGTTTCCGATAACCTAAAACACAAGAAAAAAAAAACAATAAGTAAAAAGAAATTAGATACAAGTAAAGGTATCTAACCTCAAAACTAACAGTGAAAGATAAATAAGTCCTCGGCAACGGCGCCAAAAACTTTACCGGTGCTTTCACACGCGTATAACGTAAGCGCACGTGTCGTTCAAGTAGTATAAAAAGTATCGATCCCACGAGGACTTAATACCTAATCTATTAATTATATGAGGTCAAATGATTACTAGTATCTAACAGGTTGATTGATTGATTTGAAATGGTGATGATTTTAAACTTAAAAAAATATGTAAATAAAATTGCTCAAAATTAAATTAAATGAAATTCAATATTAAGAAATATCCAGGGTTGTGAATCTTTCCAATATCTTTTAAAAGATGAAGTGGTTATTTCATGTTTGTGTAATATATCGGTTTACTAACCTGGAACACGAAATTATGCTAAAGCCTCTGTCGATGGTCATATGAAAATACCCAGTATAACCTAATTGAACCATATGTCTATGTCAACCAAATTACATGGATTCATTAAGATTAAGTTCCAATTATGGTTACCCCGCCCGACAAGTATATGTCTATCCTGTAAGGAAATCTATTAAAGGGTTATCTATCCTCAAGGAAGATCATGGGCAATTAAGTCTAAGGCTGAAACCTAAAATTCTTTTGTCAAGTTTATTTTAGATTTACCAGATCAATCTTATTAGTGGCCAGTTAACAAGAAGCATTAAGATTAAGACTTAATATGTAAACCTTTAAATTACCCAAACTATAAAATAACCCATTATAAACCGGTGATATTAAAAATTCATCACAACCCTAGATAACTAACTTAGTTACGACACATAACTAGGGCTAGTAAAAACTTAAAAGTAAAATACATAAAGTAAAATGCTGAAAAGTAGATGCAGTAAAGTAAATACTGAAAAGTAAAATAAAATAAAATGCTAGGGTTAAAGGATCCACTTTTACAACTACTACTTTAGATATCTCTCTTAATATAATATATTAACTTGTGATGATATTACCAACCAGCCATATAGGCGGTAACCTGATTAAGTCAAATTAAGTCCGACCAGCCATTAAGGCGGTAACATTATTTGTCCATAAACCAGCCATATAGGCTGTAAATTACCAACCGACCAACCAAGCGGTATCCTTGCTTAGTCAAATTAAAACTAATTTAATATCAATTACCAACCGGCCAATATAGCGGTATCCTCATTAAGTCAAATTTTAAATAGTGAATATATTATAATTAAGGGAAATAAATCTAAATAGCAGTAATAAAAGTTTTACCTTTCATCATAGCAGGGGGAAATTACCTCCTCATAGCTGAATAGTAAGAACTGAAAAAGTAAAGAAAGTAAATTACTATTACAGAAAGTAAATAAAGATTAATTACAAAACTGAAATTAAAAGAAAAATAGATACAAACTCCTTATTTATTCAGAGAATTACAGAGAGGAAGGTACATCTGAAACTAAAATCTCAAGCTGAATTTATAGGCGTCGATAGGCCCCGCGTCGCGACGCGACACACTCTGTGCGTCGCGATGCGCGTAGATCATTGACACGTATCGGATTGGCTCCGTGAGATCGTGACATGTGTCACTCTTACGTCGGTGGCTAAATTATTAGTGTCGGCAGCATGTGATGGCGACACGTGTCCAGGCGCACGTTAGTGTGATTTACTGTGATATTGACACATGGCAGGCATATTTTAGCGTCGATGATGATTGTCGGCACCATATGATGATGACACGTGGCGCGCTATGATTGGCTGATGATGACGTGGTGGTGATGTGGCAAAGTTGACTCGGTCTTCTGCTTACATGGCAATGACATGGCTGACACGTGGGGTGACACATAGCGATACGTGGCAGTGGCGATTGTCGGCACCATAGGATGATGACATGTGGCATGGCGCACGTTAGCAGATGGGCTGTGATGTTGACACGTGGCACGGCGCACGTTAGCAAAGTCAAACTTCTCAGATTCTGACACGTGTCCTCGATGCATGTTAGCATGGAGCGGCGCACGTTAGGCGTCGCGAGGCGGGCTGCGCGTCGTGACACGCCAAATTACCATTTTGCTATTTTGTGTTATTTTTCAATGTTTTGGCTCCAAATCACCTCCAGAATGTCCTGAAACTTTATTTATCTATAAAATAACACAAAACACATCAAAATATTCATAAAACTCAAGAAATTATACAAAATATTAGGTCAAATGAGTGGGAAATAGTGATACATTTACCACTCATCAGGCTGTAAATTGCCTTGGCTTGATACAGCTTGACGCTGTTCTCCATGTATATTTGTCTGAGATAAATTTTCTTTTATATCCTCATACGAATTTTTTGAATACCCAGCTACTACTGGAGAGTTAGTAGGGGTCCAAAATTCTTGTGCAAAAGCATTAAAGCTTGTGGCAAAGCCATCTACATCATCAAATAATGATTCACATTCATTGTTGACAGCTTGAATTTTTGTTTCAAAACCAATGACGGCCTTCTTCACAGTTTCTTTAAAATCTGTAAATTCCATTCTGACATTGTTCTGTTTTTGATGGATTTCTGTCATCTTGTCCAATATTGCATTCATTTGAGTAATTAAATCTTTATCCATGTTCTGGATGCCTGCTTAAATTATCAGCAAGATAGTTGTCAGATCATTTTATATGATTAACTTTAAAATTATAAAAACTTAATATTACTTGCCATCTTTGCAACCTCCTGTATTTTGGTTCTTGTGGCAATTCGTTAAATATAAGTCCTTTAACTTGTGTATTATGAGTTTCTACTACAAATTCTTTTGGTAGTAAAAACAAAGTAAATTTACAAATACCTCACACAATTGCAAGTAATTCCTTTTCATTTGTAGAATAATTAATTTCAGCACTGTTGAAGGTTCCACTTGTATATCTACAAATTTCACCAATATCTGTTTTTAATAATGTTGCCCAATAATTATCGGACGCATCAATTGGAACAATTAGGTTATCAGATTCATCTGGTAATCTTAATTTTGGTAGATTTGAACATTCAATTTTTAGCTGTTTAACAGCTTCTGTATGTTCATTAGACCATCATTTGGTGTTATTCTTTTTAAGTAATTTTTGAAGAATGGCCCTCTTTTTAGCCAAATTTGGGATAAATGATTCAGAGTAATTTAGACATCCTAAAAATTTTTGAATCATTTGTTTATTTTGAAGGACATCAGGAAAATTCCTGATTTTTTCTGATATATGGGGTAACAATTCTATCCCATTTGAACTTATTGTTAAACCGAGAAATTTGATTTCTTTCTTTTTAATCTCAGCCTTTTTCTGAGATAAAATAATCTTGTTTTTATCGCAGAGTTCTGCAAATTCGGTTAAATGTTTTTTATGTTCTTCGTAATCTTTTGAACAAATTAGTATATCATTAACATAGACTATTAAATAGTCATTTTGACGAAAAATTTTATCCATTTTCCTTTGATATATTTGAGGAGTATTTTTTAGTCCAAATAGCATGACCAACCATTCATAATGACCTTGAGGTGTACTAAAAGCGGTTAAATAAATAGATTCTGGGGTTAACTTAATCTGCCAAAATCCACTTTTACAGTCAAATTTTGAATAGTATTCTTTTCCTTTTGCAAGGTTAATTAAAAATTATTTATTAGGTATAAAATACCCATAAAATATAGTAGCTTTATTAAGCTCTTTATAGTTAATTATCATTCTGGCTTTTCCTCTTTTAATCTCTACATGGTTTCTTACCATAAACGCAGGACTACTATAAGGACTTTTACTATATTTTATAAGTTTTAACTCAAGAAGTTCTTTTATTTGTTTTTCAAATTCAATTTTATCTTCTTGATTATACACCATAGGTTTTACTCTAATGATCTTAGTAGGATCTATTAGTTTTATTTCTGCAAATTCCTTTTGCAGGCTCAATTTTTCGATAGGGTTTTCCCCATAATTTTTTGCTATTATATCTTTAATAGCTTCAAGACTCAAATGGTATTCGTTTATACATTTAACTTGAATTAGTGTTTTTATGTCTATTCGAGTCCAAATTATTTCATCATCACGCAGGTGCTATTGAACTCTAAATGGTTTAAACTCTCTAGGTAGTTTAATTAAATGGCCGCAAGGGGTCTTAAGATTGATCATATACAACGTTTGTCCATATATGGCAAATTGTTGTATGAAATCATTCCAATAAGTAAATCTACTTTGAGGTGGTCATAAGCAAATACTTGCTTAATTTTTACAATTTTACTTCCCAATAAAATTGGTAAATCCTTTTCATAATAGGTAATACTAGTATTACCAGGAATTCCCCTGATTGTAACAGCCTTGCTTAAAGTGTTCCAGTTTAACCAGAAACATTATTTTAATAAGGTTATTTCTGAGCCTGTGTCTATTAGTGCACAAGTGGTTATACTTGGATCTATGAATCCTGTTGGACAATTATGACCCATAGCGTCACTATTTGTAAAAGACATTGTGGATTTTGTACAAATTAACTATGTGACAATGAAATTGTATTTTATCATTTTGTAATTTCATTACTTAAATAAATAAATGATAAAAGTCCTAATGATTAGTTCCGGATTATTAGATATGAGATAATATCAATCCATAAATGTTTAATCATTAAATATCCATAGTCGTAGTATTATCGAGACTGGACATCGATAATGCAAAATAGACTAGTATTACACTTGTGCGTGTTATGGAAGCGTAACAACATAGTTCTCATATATTTAAGTATTGGATACTTATGCAAGTGTGATAGGAGGTTGTTTTTATCGATGGTACGGAAACAGCTTCGCTCTGGATAGACCCCACGGAATCCCATTGGTAGTATGACTATGTGTCTATGGGAATCCGCATCAGGGTAGATGTATTTGGTCTTAACCTGAGACTTGCATCACTAGTACTTGCGACAATCAATACGCTTTGGTTTTGGTCGTCCAGGACTTTAACAGGTTATGTGTACGCCTGTTCTGGGTTTATTGAGAATCGTAGTGTATTGGGTGTGATGTCAAGACGGAAGTATCACTTCAGTCATATGGAGATGATGATCACGCAGGGATACAAAACTAGTACTCTAATTGGTTGCAACCATCGGGATAATATGACAAGGTCATGATTATCCGATTAAAGAGACTAGTTGATTGTAATCCGATATATGCTTCGTAAGGGGCAGACACTATTCCAGCCACAGGCCTTGCATGTGACATCTGATACTAGATCACAATACGCAATACTACGTATACTACGCCTGACATATATTATATATTCCTTTAAGAATATTTCTGGAGAATTGGGTAGGCACGGTGCTTTGCTAGAAGCCAACCATGTCTCGTAAATCGGTAAAAACGTAGTACTAGGTACGTACGTGTTCGGATAGTCCGACGACCGGATTTACGGCCAACATATCCAGGGATCTCATGGGTCGCTTCCCGAAGATTCACCGATGACGTATGATTCGAACATAATTAATCTAGGATTAATAGCGGAGAGATTTTATCTAGGATAAAATACTATTTGAAGAGAGAGAACGATTAATTTGGAATTAATCGATAAAATAATATATTCGATATATTAAATGAAATTAGATTTCATAACGGAATTAAAATTAGATTTTAATTCGGGCGAACGAGTTAATTTAGAATTAATTCGCTAGCGACGTGAATAATAATTTTGCTAGGCATAATTATTTAATTAAATTTGATTTAATTACGTCGCAACGGAAAATTCGTTAATTCGGAATTAGCGAACTCGAGCCCGGGAGTGTTTGCTGGCCCACTCGGATTTTGAATTCAAGTGGGGCCCACAAAACACATCATGTCACATCACTAGTCATTCATTCACCTTTTTGGTGATGGAAGTTAGCGTAGGAAATGATGGAAACTTGTTTTACACTCAAAGTAAAGTTGATTGACTATTACCTAAACGTGGTTTGGTATATCTTTTATTTTTGATTTTAGAAATCAAATACACAAGTCATTCACACTTCTTATCTCTTCTCAAGTTCACGCCCAAACTCTATCCCTTAGGCTTGGCCGAATTCATTACTTTCACAAGAAGAAAATTTGTTGCAAATTTTCAAAGGTGCTAGCACACAAAGAATCATATAAGGTGATAGGGAAACCTATCATTGAGCTTGGAATCAATATCAAAGCTTGGAGCATGGATTTCAAATTCAAAGAGGAGTTCTTGGAGACTTTCAAGAGGCCAAAAGTTTTGTGTTCAACATCTCCAAAATCCGTTCAAAGTGAGTATTATTTCCGCTTTTCTCCTTTGAATATTCACATGATTTCTTGCTTAAATTGATCTTGGGACACTTTAGAAACCCAACAATGGTATCATGGAGCCTATTTGAGCATGAAATTTGATTAGGGTTTATATACTAAAATTTGGGTACTTTTGATTTGAGCATGTTTTAATCAAATTGTTTGTTTGAGTATGCTTGAATGTTGATAACATAGAGTTATGCATGATCAATTTGAAGAAAAATTAATTGGATTAATTTTCCTAAATATTCTTGGCTTGGCCGAATACATTATATGCCCTAAAGTCATGGTATTTTTTTTTTTATCATTGGATGAGTTTAAAGACATGGATATATTGATTTGAGATTCAATCGGATTGAAATCGGAATCAGATATAAAATCCCTACAAATGACGTGACCATGTAAGCATGGAAATGAGATGATTTTGTAACAATAATGTTGGACATGTATTGATGATGAATATGCATGATTAATTAATTAAATTGATGTTTTGGAAATGTCAATTTAGATAATTAATTAGTGCAATACACTTTAATTAATTAAATTTTAAAATTTGGAAAATTAGAATTTAATTAATTGGGCTTAATTTAGAATTGGGCTTATAATGTTGTATTTGGGCCTAATGGGCTTGGTTGGGCCAAGTTGGTTTATGAAAATTGGATTGGATCCAAATTGGGCCTAAACCATTCCATTAGGTCCAAATATAACAAATGGGCCTTTTATGTTTAATTGGGCCTAATGGGCCGAAACTGGTTTCTTGGAAAATATGGTGATTCCTTAATTGGGCTTTGGTATTTGGGTTTGACCCATATTGATCAAAGTCCATGCCTTAAGAAATTAATTGAAAGCCCATTGGACTTTAATTAAATGACATTGGATGTTAATTGGGCTTTGAGACCCATTTAGATTAGATTTGGAATCTAAGTCGTAAAGGCGCATTTAAAAGTGTAATTATTTAATTTGGAATTAAATATATAATTAGTATTGAATACAAATTAAATTAGATTTAAATTGTAGTTCGATATAATTCAAGAATTCATACTTTGAGTACTTATTCTTAAACGAGTTGGACTCGCGCAAATCAAATTGTTGTTTGAACATTGGATGATCACTTTATTTAAAGATTAATTAATTGGATTAGATTGATTGATTAACATGCTTTGTGTGAATACATGGATGTGTTGAATGAATAATGTATATCAGATGGATATTAGAAGAGAAAGGGCAATTTTAGAAATTGTTGTAAATTTAGAATTTATTAAATTGGACCTGCGTGTCCAGCCTTATCTCTCGATTCTTTGTAATTCTTTTCTCACCTAATTCCCCTCAATGTTAATGAGGTTTCTTTGATTGTATTATGTAATTGGGTAGAAGTTAGAATAGTGCTAGCCGGGGAGAGGAAATTGAGTGATTTGTTCTAGGAACAATCTGTGAGATATCCATCCGTATATCACTATTAATTTATTTACCGTGCCTTATTATGCTTTTAGAATGCATGCTTAAGGGTGTATGATGAGACCTACTAAAAGATAATAAATTGGTTGCCAATTTACGTGAAAAACCCTCAATAAATATTAAGCGTTTTCCTTCCATTGAGTGATTCATTCTCAAGATCCAAGATTGGCACTGGTTTGTTGGCCAAAGTCAAGACCTTTGTCCATCGCGGATGTGTTTGAATCATGAAGTCTTTGTTCCATATCGTATGTCTTGTCTAAGTTGTGATTTGTTGGCCAAAGTCAAGATCACTTCTTGTCCATCGACATCGATTACGAAGCTTTCCAAAGTCAATGGGTTCCGCTTAACTGGAATCATTAAGCTTGTTGTGCCTAAGCCAAGGCTTAGTTGATTCAGAGGAAAAAGGTTAGGAAAATATATTGGATATATTGGCATATATATTGTGTATATGTTTCGGACTTGAAGGTCCACCTACCGGACCTAGGAATTGGATGAGATCCAATTGATCTTAGAGATCTACCTAGTTAAATATCATACAACTTGTTGGCCAAAGTCAAGGTTGTGTGTTATTTAATGGGATCCTAGCCCACTAGGAAACTAGGTTTCCCGAGTACTCAACAGAGGGTTAGAGGCTCGCCGAAAAATAGTGGGAGGCTAGTATTGAATTTGCAATTTCGTTCAAATACTTAGCTTTACGCGCTTTCAAATTATTTTGTCAATTATATTTATTAGTTGGACTAATATTTTATTATTTTTCTTGTAATAGTTAGACTGTACCTATACATCGTTAATTGAATAGTTTGACTATTGCAATTAAGATGACAGGAAAGTTAAGCATTAGAGAGATTATCATGGGCGATAATGTCTTTAATGGCACAAACTTTCAAGACTGGGATATGAATCTCAGGATTGTCCTGGGATCCGAGAAGTTGCTCTACACTATAGAGAGACCTCTTGGGCCTAAGCCCCGGCCTGATCAGTTGCTTGAGCTAGAGCTTTGGAAGACTCATAGCAATGACAGCTCGACTGCTCAATCGGTAATGCTTGCTGCTATGACTCCGTAATTCCGTCGTCAAAACAAGGGATTGGATCCCTATGAGATGATGGCGAAGTTGCATGATCTTCACCGATCTAATCTTAGATCGCAAAGATATGAGTTGCAAAAGAAGCTCTTCCGCGCTCGCATGTCAGAGGGTATATCTGTTGAGCACCATGTGTCACAGATGATTGCTGACATTGAGCAGCTGGGACAGATGGGCATTATCTTCGAGGCTGAGACTTCAGTAGATTTGATCTTATAGTCTCTCCCCGACACTTGAAGGAGTTCATCATGAACTACAATATGATAAAACAAGAACAAACTCTTGGAGAGTTGATGTCCACACTGCGCGAAGCAGAAAAATAGCTCCTAAAGGGCAAGAAGTGCAAGGCGCACTTCGCTTCAACATCTCAGACTCCGAGGGCTTGGCCCAAGGCGACTGGAGGTGTAAAGAATAAGAAGAATAAGAAGAAAGACAAGGCAAAATCATCAAAACCTTCTGGGAAGGGTAAGGACAAATCCCAAGATGTATGTCTGCAGTGCGGGAAGCGGGGTCACTGGAAGCGTGACTGCCGCGAGTACAAGGCACGCATGAAGGAAATCAAAACGGGCAAGGCATCGGCTTCAGGTATGTTTGTTATAGAAATAAACATGTCTACTACTAGTTTTAAAAATTGGATTTTTTATTATGGTTGTGGTACTCATATATGTACTGATGTGCAGGATCTGCAGATTAGCAGGAGACTGGCCTCATGAGAGATTGACCTCCCCGTTGGAAATGGGACACGAGTCGTCGTTTTGGCCGTTGGCACTTTTGTTTTGGAACTGCCCTCGGGGCATGTACTTAAACTTACAGACTGTTATTATGTACCTATTTTGACTAGGAATATTATTTCTGTATCTATGTTAGCCCAATGTGGGTATACTTTTGTATTTAGAAACACTGGGTGTTTTATGTATAAAAATGATATGGAAATTTGCACTGCTGATGTAAATAATGGTCTTTATATTTTGAATATGAATCAATCTCAAACATATAATGTAACAAACAAAAGGCTTAAACTAAGTAACAAAGATGAAACTTATATATGGCATTGTCGTCTGGGACACATCAAAAAGACTCGCATATCCACACTTTCGAAGAGTGGGTACTTGGACGGATTTGATCCAAATTCATAAGACGTCTGCGAATCTTGTTTGTTAGGCAAAATGCCTAAATCACCTTTTAACGGTAAATGTGCACGTGCCACCGAACTGTTAGCCCTTGTTCATAGTGACGTATGTGGGCATATGTCTAGCCAGGCTAGAGGTGGATATGAATACTTCGTAACCTTTACGGATGATGCATTACGTTATGGTTATGTGTATCTTATGAGACACAAGTCAGAAACCTTTGAGAAATTCAAAGAGTTTCGACACGAAGTAGAAAACCAGACCGGCAAAAGTATTAAGACATTACGGTCGGACCGTGGTGGCGAATACTTAAGCAATGAGTTTCTTGATTACTTGAAAGAATATGGTATTCTTTAACAGTGGACTCCTCCAGGAACACCGGAATTAAACGGTGTGTCCGAAGGGAGAAACCGAACTTTGTTAGACATGGTAAGGTCTATTATGAGTCGCACAGAGCTACCTATTTCCTTATGGGATATGCATTGAATAATGCAATACTTATTTTGAATAAGGTTCCGTCAAAGTCTGTTCAACAGACTCCGTATGAAATATAGACAGGAAAGAAACCGGGTTTCTCATTCCTGAAGATTTGGGGTTGCTAGGCATACGTCAAACGTTTGGAAGGTACCAAACTAGAACCCAAATCGGATAAATGCCTATTTATAGGATATCCTAGGGAAACCAAAGGATATTACTTCTATCAACCACAAGAGAACAAAGTATTTGTTGCTCTACATGCGGTTTTCCTTGGGAAGGAATTCCTAAATGCAGTGATAAGTGGGAGGAAAGTAGAACTCGATGAAAATCGGAGTGATACTGTTCCTGACACAGAATCCTTAACGGAACATGAACAATCCATCAGGATGGGACTGTACCACAATCTTCGAATACACAAGAACCGCGTAGGTCGGAGAGAGTCACAAAACAACCTGAGAGGTATGGGTTTCTTATCTCACCTCATATGGATATTAATCTTATTGAGGAAGACGAGTCGACTACGTATGAGGAAGCGATACAAGGTATCGACTCCGGTTTATGGCAAGATGCCATGAATTCCGAAATGGATTCCATGTACACCAAACAAGTTTGGACACTGGTTGATGCACCAAAAGGCATAAAGCCTATTGGTTGCAAATGGGTCTTCAAGAAGAAGACTGACATGGATGGCATCGTACAAATGTACAAAGCTAAGCTTATAGCGAAAGGGTATCGTCAACGACATGGTGTCGATTACGACGAAACTTTTTCACCCGTTGCCATGATTAAATCCATTCGGATAATGTTTGCTATTGCTGCATATTTCGATTACGAGATATGGCAGATGGACGTCAAAACCGCTTTCCTTAACGGAAACCTTTTGGAGGATGTTTATATGCAACAGCCTAACGGTTTTGTCGTACCAAGACTTGCAAATAAGGTTTGTAAGTTAAATCGATCCATTTATGGATTGAAGCAAGCATCGCGTTCTTGGAACCAACGTTTTGATGAGATCATAAAAGAATATGATTTCGTTCAAAACGAGGATGATCCTTGTGTATATAAGAAGATTAGTGGGAGCGCACTGACATTCATTGTCCTTTACGTTGATGATGTATTGCTTATTGGAAATGACATTCCCATGTTAACGTCGGTGAAAGCTTGGCTTTCATTAAAACTCTCCATGAAAGATCTGGGAGAAGCAGCCTTTATTCTAGGAATAAAAATATACCGGGATAGATCTAGAAAGCTGCTTGGACTCTCCTAGAGCACGTACATTGACAAAGTGTTGAAGAAATTCAACATGGATCAGTCCAAAAGGGGACTGTTGCCAGTGTCACATGGCGTCACTCTATCTAAGGACATGTGTCCTAAAACTCAAGATGAGAGAGATAACTGTTGGTTATTATCTAGGTCCCAAGATCAAACAAGACATGAAATTAATGAGTGAATACACCAACGGAGGTAGCGGAATACTCACATCGATCGGTTGAGTCGATTTGAAGACGATTGAAGCCACAAAACCCACTGGTTTGGTGCGCCCACTGCTGCAGTTCATGCTCACTGGTTTGGCAGTTTCGGGTCTCATTTCGAAGCTCCAAACTCCGTCGGATGAGTCCCGCCTCATGGGTGAACCTCCCTACCACATTCGCAAGTCTCGTAGTGTGCTAGCACTTGCGGTTTTTGCCACAAAAACCCAACTCTTGCTTCCATTGCTCACGCCATTTTGGCTTCAAAAACCAGTCCACTTTTGTAGTTTGGCCGTGAGTTTGAAGAGAGAAAAGAGAGAGAAGAAAGTTGTGTAATTGTTTGCAAAAGTGTAAATCAATTTTCCTTTTATATTTTCCAAAATATAAAAATGATTTACCATTTACTTTAATTCAAAATCAAGTAAATGTTGGAGCCAAAAAGCTAAAGATGCTTTCCAACCACTTGCATCAACTATTCACATCAACTTTAAGTCATATCAACTTTAATAAAGTGACATGTCTTTCAATCAATCAATCACATCAATCAATCACATCACTCAAAGTGACATTTGATTTGACGCTTGATGTGACGAATGATTTGACGCTTGATGCGACTTGCGTTGCCGCACTCGAATTTGAAATACGAATGCGCTCGCAATCACACTCGGGCTCGGGTTCGCTAATTCCAAATTAACGATTTTTCTGCCGCGTCGTAATTAAATGATTACGCCTAGCGAATTCACTATTCACGTCGCTAACGAATTAATTCTAAATTAATTCGTTAGCCCGAATTAAAATCTAATTTTAATTCCGCGTCGAAATCTAATTTCGTTTAATAGATCGAATATATTAATTTAATCGATTAATTCCAAATTAATCGTTATCTCTCTCTAGACGATTTTTTATCCTAGATAAAATATCTCTGTAATTAATCCTAGATTAATTTTCTCTCTCTTCTATATAATCCCAGATTATTTAAGAGTGCGAGTTATGCGTCATCGGTCGATTATCGGGAAGCGACCCATGAGATCCCCGGATACGTTGGCAGTAAATACGGTCGTCGGTGTATCCGAATCACGTACGTACCAAGTACTACATTCCACCGATTTACGAGACAAGGTCGACTCCTAGCAAAGAACCAAGTCTACCCAATTCTCCGGACATATCCATTTAAGAATATTAAGATCTGTATCAAGCGTAGTATACCATTGTATTGTGCATATCGGCCCAATATCGGATAGTCACGTGCTAGGGCTGGATAAGTGTCTGCCCCGTCCGAAACACATATCGGATGTCTGGTAACATAGTCTCTATAATCGGATATTTATGACCTGGTCACAATATCCCGATTGGATACGCATCACTCAAGAGCACTAGTACCGTATAATGCGTGACATCATCTCCACTATGACTGAAGTGATACTTCTGTCTCGACATCACACCCAATACACTACGACTCTCTGATAAACCCAGAAGTGGTGTACGCAGAACCGGTTAAAGCCCTGTACCACCAAGACCAAAGTCTATCGATCATCGTAAGTATTAGCGATGTAAGTCTTAGGTTAAGACTATACACACCTACCTTGAATTCGGCCTCCCATAGACATATAGTCATAATACCAATGGGATTCCGAGGGGTCTATCCAGAGCGAAGCTGTTTCCCTTACTATCGGTGAAACACGACCTCCTATCGCACTTGCATAAGTATCCAATACTTATATATATGAGAACTATGTCGTTGTGCCCTCACAACGCACACAAGTGCAATACTAGCTTATTCTGCATTATCGATGTCCAGTCTCGATAATACTCCGGCTAGGGATATTTAATGATTAAACCTTCGGGGATTGATACTGTCTCACATCATTCTCAATCCAGGAATTAATCATAGGGACCTCTCTTCATTTATATATCTATGGTGATCTAATCACAAATGATGAGAGTGCAATTTCCTTGTCACATACTTAATTTGCTACAACAACACAATGATCTGTGCAAATAGTGACGATATGGGTCATTTTTTCCAACAATCTCCCACTTGGCACGTAGCCAGTCACTCGAGTGTCTAACACCCGAACTATGTACGGTTCGCTCAAATTGCTAAGAAAGGATTTTCGTCAGCGGATTTGCATGATTATCGTCTGACGCGATTTACACGATCATCACATCGCCATGATGTATGATCCGAACGAATCAGATGAATATCGAAGTATATATCTGGATCGTCGATGAGACCATTAATTCTTTAGCCTGTGCTGACGCCTAGCTCAGCCGCTAACAGAACTATATCTAATCTAATTAGATTTATTATCGATCCAAATGGCTTCTATTGCTGCCTCAGCTGCAGCAATAATCGGCATTTGTTGTTTATTCGGCAACAGTATCTTGCTCGGAAGATTTCCAGCTCACTGTCCCGTTATTCAAACTTTATAGTACCGCAGTATTTAACTGTTGGAAACTTGCGGCAGTGATCCCAGTCACTTCAAGTTCTCCTTCTCCATAGTATTAGACAGCATCTTTAGTTCTCTAAGATACTAATAGATGTCCTTAACTTCAATCCATTGACTATCACTTGGATTGTCCTGATTGTGACTCCATATGCTCAAAGCGTATGAGACATCAGGTTACGTACATTATTCAATGTACAATTTCTCATAGAGTGTTAACAACTCCAAATCTAGCCCAGTAGATCTTTATTCCTTGAATAAAGGTTGTTACTCCCTAGAATTCTACGGGGAATTTCTATTGAAAGCCAAGATTTCATCAATTGCTATATGGGAATTTAACTGTCAGTGCGATCTCCCACTAACCTCCTTATATACACAAGAATTATTTCGTTTTGATTCAAATCATAAACCATTATGATTATTTCAAAACGACAGTTCCAAGAACCTTATGCTTGCATTAATCCAAACATGGATCGAATAACCCGCAAACCTTGTTTGTCGGTTATACAAAATCGTCAGGATGTTGTAAACATCCTCCAAAAAGTTTCCTTTTCAGGAAAGCGATTTTGATCTATAACTGACACATTTCATAAATGAAATACGCAGTTATCAACAAGCATCTTCAAAATGGATTTACCATGGCAACAGGTAAAAGGTTGAACCGTTATTAACACAATGTTGATAACGATACCTTTTCGTCAAAAGCCCAGCTTTGTACGTTGGTATGTTGCCTTCCATGTATGTCTTCCTTGAAGACGTTAATGTACCAATAGGCACAATGCCTTGTGGTACAACAACTAGTATCCAAAATAGTTGTTATACATGGAATCCATTTCGGACTCATGGCACTTTGCCATAATAGGGAGTCGATACCACGTATCACTTCCTCAAAACGTAGTCGGTTGGTATACCTTCATAAGATTGACATCTTTATGAGGTTAGATCAGAAACCCATACCCTAGGTTGTTTTCTGACTCTATCCGATCTACTAGTTTCTTGTGTATTTGAAGATTAATGGTATAGATTCATCATAGATGAACTATTTGTGTTCCATTAAGGACTTCGTGCCTTGAACAGTATTACTCTGATGATTTTCATCGAGTATCACTATCCTCCCACTGACCACTGCATATCGGTATTCCTCTCAGGAAAAACCTCATGGTGAGCAACAATCACATTGTTCTCATGTGAGATTTATAAGTACTATACTTAAGGTTTCCCTTAGGATAACCTATATTGGCACTTATCCAATTTGGGTCCTAGTTTGGTATCATCCAAACGTTATGCCTGGCATACCCAAATTATCATGAATGAGAAACCTTGTTTCTTCCCTGTCCATATCCTACATGACATCTGTCAAACAGATTTATATGGAACCTTATTCTAAATAAGTTTTGCACTGTTAATACATATTATTGAAGGAAACAGTAGCTCAGAGACTCGTGATAAACCTTATCATGTCCAACAAAATTCGGTTTTTAGTTCGGACACACCGTCTAACTGACGTGTCTCGGGAGGAGTCCTCATTTGAAAGAATACCGTACTCTTTCATGTACGTATAAAACTTACTGCTTAAGTTTTTCCATTACGGTCTTACCATGGCGAATAATACTATAGCCGATCTGTTTATTTACTTCGTGTCGAAACTTTAAATTTTCCGATTTGTGTTCTTCAAAAGAAACACATAACCATAACGTGATGCCACATCCGTTAAGGTCACGAAACATTCATGTTCACATCTAGCCTAGCTAGATATGGGCCCACTAACTTCACCATGAATAGGGCTAACAGATCGGTGGCACTTTTACTATTACCAAGTAAATAGTATTTTAGGTACTTTACCTAATAAACTAGATTCGCAGACCTTATTTGAATAGTCAAATCAGTCCTAGTACCCACTCTTCAAAAGTGTGGATATACGAGTCTCGTTTAATTGTGTCCTAGACAACAATGCCACAAATAAGTCTCTATTGATTAAATCAATTAGAGCTATTTATTTGTCATTTTTATATGTTTGAGATTTTAATAAATTCAAAATATAAATTATGTTATTCACATCTAATGTGTTTATCTCAGTATCATCTTTATATAATAAAACACTTAGTGTTCTAGAATATAAAGGTTTATCCGCAACGGATTAATTAACACTGATATAGAGATAATGTCTCTAGTCAACTAGTTACATTATAACAGTTCCTAATTTAAGTACATACCCAAAGGGTAGTTCCTTAAACTTAGGTATCTACGGTCGAAACAGCGACTTTCGTCCCGTTTCCGATTCGCAAAGAAATCTCGGCTTGAAGTCAGTATCCAGCTCATAGCGGATTCTGAACATCAATACATATATTTTATGTACCACACTAAGTATTTAAAATCCAATTTCAATACTAGTAGTGAACATAACTTTGACAAATATTTTTAAAGTCAGAGCCTCGCCCTTTCTTTAATTCCTTCGTGTCTGTCTATCCAAAGGTGAGTCACGGGGGATGTCAAGTATCTTTTCAATATTTCACAAACCTTTGGCCAAGCCTTGGGTTTTAGAAATCGAAATGAGATGTGCAACCTTGTGCAACATGGCCAATTGCAACTTTGACTTTTCTCCACTAGAATAGTCAATTAATTCTCCAGGAATTATTAATTGCAATTAATACTTTAAAATAGACTTATTGTCAAGTATATTAAATTAAGCACTAAAGTCATCATCACATAAATCTTCCAAATATTTATGCTCTACTTATTTGCTTAATTGGGCTTAGGTATAATAAGTTATTTTATCAAATAAAGTAACCTATATATTTATTCCCAATATGAAAATTAAATCATTTAAAACATTTATCCAAGGATTATATATTTTAAATATTCAACTTTTCAATTCTTTCTTGATTTCAATAGTCCAACTATTTAATCAATTTATAAGGTACTATTCATTATAATGATTACAATAATCCATTATTTAATCAACTATAATTTTAATTCAATTATATTGATTACTGTAATCCAATTATAAAATCAACTATATCGAATGAGTTGTATATAGTCCAACTATATATATATTTAAAACAACATAAAATATTAGTCCAACTAATACTTTTGATTAATATGACGAGTAAAATATAGATGAGCGCGTTTAGCGAGTATTCGAACGAATGTTGCAAATTCAATACTGCCTCCCACTATTTTTCGTCGAGCCTCTAACCTTCTGTCGAGTACTCGGGAGAAACCGTGTTTCCTAGTGGGCTAGGATCCCGTTAAAGTATCACACAATCTTGACTTTGGCCAACAAATTGTATGATAGTTAACTAGGTAGATCTCGAAGATCAATTGGATCCCATCCAACTCCTAGATCTAGTAGGTGGACATCCAAGTCCCAAACATATATCTTATATATGCCTATATATCGAATATATACCCTAACCATTTTCCTCTGAATCAACTAGGCCTTGGCTTTGGCACAACAAACCTAGTGATCTCAGTCAAGCGCGGACCCATTGACATGGAAGCTTCGTAATCAATGTCAATGGACAAGAAGTGGTCTTGACTTTGGCCAACAAACCACAATTTGGACACGACACCGATATGGAACAAAGCCTCGTGATTAAAACACATCTTTGACGGACAAGGGCTTGACTTTGGCCAACAACCCCTGCCAATCTCGGATCTTGAGCAAGAATCACTCAATGGAAGGAAAATAAACGCTTGATATTTAACGAGGGTTTTTCGCGTGCAAAATGGCTACCAATTTAATTATCTTTGTTAAGGTCTCATCATCATACACCCTTAAACATGCATTCTAAATACATAATAAAGCGAGTATGAAAATAAATAATAATGATATGCGGATGGATACTTAACACATTGATCCTAGATCAAATCTCTCACTTTCTCACTCAAGCTAGCACTTGTATTACTTCTACCCGTTACACTACACTTCTAAAGAAACCTCATTTACATGGAGGGGAATAGGTGAGAAGAGAATACAAAGAGAATGAAGGTGATAAGGCTGGACACGCAGGTCCAATTTAATAAATCGAATTTATTACAACAATTTCTAAAATTGCCCCACCCGACTAATATCCATCTGATATACATTATTCATACAACACAACCACGTATTCCACACATAAGCATGCTATCAATCAATCTAATCAAATTAATTAATCTGATAATTAAGTGATCATCCAATGTTCAAACAACGATTTGATTTTGTTCGAGTCAAACTCGTTTTTGCGAATAAGTACTTAAAGTACGAATTCATGAATTAAATTAAACTACATCATTAAATCTAATTTAACATGTATTTAATACTAATTCACTATTCAATTCCAAATTAAATATTACACTTTTATTTAATAAACTTTTACGATTTAAATTCCAAATTTAATCGTAACGCGTCTCAAAGACCGATTAACGTCCAACGTCAATTCAATTAAGGTCCAATGGGCTTTTAATTGATTTCTTAAGGCGTGGACTTTTGGTCAACTCGGGTCAAACCGATAACCAAAGTCCAATCCGGGATTTACCCCATAAGCCCATAAATCAATCTTGGCCCATTAGGCCCAATTGAACTTTAAAGGTTCATTAAGTCGCATTTGGGCTTAACGGAAGTGGTTTTGGGCCCAATTGGATCCAATCCATTTGGCCTAAACCCAACTTGATAAAATCAAGCCCAATAAGCCCAATTACAACATTAAAGTCCAATTTCCAAAATTAGGCCCAATTAATTAAATTCAAAAAATCCAATTTTCCCAATTTAATTACCAAAGTGTATTACATGATCAATTACCCAAATCAACATTTCTAAAACATGAATTTACATAATTAATCATGGTCATTTTCATCAATTGGTGTCCAACACATAAATGAAAAAATCAAACCCATTACATGCTTTAATGCTCTCGGCCAAAGGATGGATTTTGTGTCCGATTTGGTTTCAATCCAATCGAACCCACAATCGACATTAAATCAACATCCTAAATGATTTCATACACATCCAATGTCATAAAATCAAAAAATACCAAGACATTAGGGCATAGTTACATTCGGCCAACATAAGATTTTGGGGTTTTTTGTCCAATTCAAAGTACTATCCAATTGACCTCAAATTAACATCAAACATTATGATTCCAATTCATCTAATGAATCAAAAAACAAAAATTTCCGAGAACCCAAAATAGCTAATACATTCGGCCAAGGTAATCAATTTGGGGAAAATAATTCCAAATCATTTTTCAAAAAAAAAAAGACATGTTATAAGCATACTTAAACAATCAATTTATTCAAATCATGCTCAACACACATTTACCCAAATTTTAAGCCCTACAATTTCATGCTTGAACCTATAGCTCTTGATGCCATTGTTGGTTATTATCTAGGTCCCAAGATCAAACAAGACATGAAATTAATGAGTGAATACACCAACGGAGGTAGCGGAATACTCACATCGATCGGTTGAGTCGATTTGAAGACGATTGAAGCCACAAAACCCACTGGTTTGGTGCGCCCACTGCTGCAGTTCATGCTCACTGGTTTGGCAGTTTCGGGTCTCATTTCGAAGCTCCAAACTCCGTCGGATGAGTCCCGCCTCATGGGTGAACCTCCCTACCACATTCGCAAGTCTCGTAGTGTGCTAGCACTGGCGTTTTTTGCCACAAAAACCCAACTCTTGCTTCCATTGCTCACGCCATTTTGGCTTCAAAAACCAGTCCACTTTTGTAGTTTGGGCGTGAGTTTGAAGAGAGAAAAGAGAGAGAAGAAAGTTGTGTAATTGTTTGCAAAAGTGTAAATCAATTTTCCTTTTATATTTTCCAAAATAAAAAATGATTTACCATTTACTTTAATTCAAAATCAAGTAAATGTTGGAGCCAAAAAGCTAAAGATGCTTTCCAACCACTTGCATCAACTATTCACATCAACTTTAAGTCATATCAACTTTAATAAAGTGACATGTCTTTCAATCAATCACATCACTCAAAGTGACATTTGATTTGACGCTTGATGTGACGAATGATTTGACGCTTGATGCGACTTGCGTTGCCGCACTCGAATTGAAATACGAATGCGCTCGCAATCACACTCGGGCTCGGGTTCGCTAATTCCAAATTAACGATTTTTCCGTCGCGTCGTAATTAAATGATTACGCCTAGCGAATTCACTATTCACGTCGCTAACAATTAATTCTAAATTAATTCGTTCGCCCGAATTAAAATCTAATTTTAATTCCGCGTCGAAATCTAATTTCGTTTAATATATCGAATATATTAATTTAATCGATTAATTCCAAAATAATCGTTATCTCTCTCTCTAGACGATATTTTATCCTAGATAAAATATCTCTGTAATTAATCATAGATTAATTTTCTCTCACTTCTATATAATCCCAGATTATTTAAGAGTGCGAGTTATGCGTCATCGGTGGATTATCGGGAAGCGACCCATGAGATCCCCGGATACGTTGGCAGTAAATACGGTCGTCGGTGTATCCGAATCACGTACGTACCAAGTACTACGTTCGACCGATTTACGAGACAAGGTCTACTCCTAGCAAAGCACCAAGTCTACCCAATTCTCCGGACATATCCATTTAAGAATATTAAGATCTGTATCAAGCGTATATACCATTGTATTGTGCATATCGGCCCAGTATCGGATAGTCACGTGCTAGGGCTGGGGCTGGATAAGTGTCTGCCCCGTCCGAAACACATATCGGATGTCTAGTAACATAGTCTCTATAATCAGATATTTATGACATGGTCACAATATATCCGATTGGATGCGCATCACTCAAGAGCACTAGTACCGTATCCTGCGTGACATCATCTCCACTATGACTGAAGTGATACTTCCGTCTCGACATCACACCCAATACACTACGACTCTCTGATAAACCCAGAAGTGGTGTACGCAGAACCGGTTAAAGCCCTGTACCACCAAGACCAAAGTCTATCGATTAACGTAAGTATTAGCGATGTAAGTCTCAAGTTAAGACTATACACACCTACCTTGAATTCGGCCTCCCATAGACACATAGTCATAATACCAATGGGATTCCGAGGGGTCTATCCAGAGTGAAGCTGTTTCCCGTACTATCGGTGAAACACGACCTCCTATCGCACTTGCATAAGTATCCAATACTTATATACATGAGAACTATGCCGTTGTGCCCTCACAACGCACACAAGTGCAATACTAGCCTATTCTGCATTATCGATGTCCAGTCTCGATAATACTCCGGCTAGGGATATTTAATGATTAAACCTTCGGGGATTGATATTGTCTCATATCATTCTCAATCCAGGAATTAATCATAGGCACCTCTCTTCATTTATATATCTATGGTGATCTAATCACAAATGATGAGAGTGCAATTTCCTTGTCACAAAGTTAATTTGCTACAACAACACAATGATCTGTGCAAATAGTGACGCTATGGGTCATTTTGTCCAACAATAATATGAGTCAGATCCCGTTCGCCTCGGCAGTCGGATCGATCATGTATGTCATGATATGTACGCGACCTGATGTCTTGTATGCTTTGAGAATGTGTAGTCGCTATCAGGCCGATCCAGGTGATGGTCACTGGATAGCGGTTAAGAATCTCCTTAAGTATCTTAGACGAACTAATGATGCTTTCTTATTCTATGGAGATGGAGAACTTGAGGTAACTGGGTATACCGACGTAAGTTTCCAAACCGATAAAGAAGACTGTAAGTCGCAATCCGGGTACATATTTTGTTTGAACAACGGAGCAGTAAGCTGGAAATCTTCCAAGCAATAGACTATTGTCGATTCAACAACAGAAGCAGAGTACATTGCTGCAGCTGAAGCAGCAAAAGAGGTATTTTGGATTCGTAAATTCCTAATTGGATTAGGAGTAGTTCCGTTAGCAGCTCAGCCCGTTCCATTGTATTGTGACAATAACGGGGCTATAGCGCAGGCTAAGGAACCGCGGTCTCATCAACGATCCAAGCATGTTCTTCGACGTTTCCATCTGATTCGTGAGATCATACATCGTGGCGATATGAAGATCGAGAAGGTCGTATCAGAGGACAATATTGCAGATCCGCTGACGAAAGCTATTCCTCAGCAAAATTTTGAGCGACATGTACATAGTTCAGGTGTTAGATGCTTGAGTGACTTGTTATAGGCCAAGTGGGAGATTGTTGGACAATTATGACCCATAGCGTCACTATTTGTAAAAGACATTGTGGTTTTTGTACAAATTAACTATGTGACAGTGAAATTGCATTTTATCATTTTGTAATTTCATTACTTAAATATATAAATGATAAAAGTCCTTATGATTAGTTCCGGATTATTAGATATGATACAATATCAATCCATAAAGGTTTAATCATTAAATATCCCTAGTTGTAGTATTATCGAGACTGGACATCGATAATGCAGAATAGACTAGTATTGCACTTGTGCGTATTATGGAAGCGTAACGGCATAGTTCTTATATATTTAAGTATTGGATACTTATACAAGTGTGATAGGAGGTTGTGTTTACCGATGGTACGGAAATAGCTTTGTTGGTTATTATCTAGGTCCCAAGATCAAACAAGACATGAAATTAATGAGTGAATACACCAACGAAGATAGCGGAATACTTACATCGGTCAGTTGAGTCGATTTGAAGACGATTGAAGCCACAAATCTCACTGTTTTGGTGGCGCCACTGCAGCAGTTCACTTCACTGGTTTGGGTAGTTTCGGGTCTCATTTCGAAGCTCCAAACTTCGTCGAATGGGTCCCGCCTCATGGGTGAACCTGCCTACCACCTTCGCAAGACTCGTAAGTGTGCTAGCACTTGGATTTTCACCATGAAAATACACTCTTGGCCTCCCTTTATTCACGCCATTTCTGGTTCAAAACCAGTGAAGAAAACAGTCTTGGGCGTGAGAGATGGAGAAAGAAAATGAGAGATGAAATTGTGTATTGGTTATTTATGAAATGCATTTCAAATATATCTTATATACTTGTGTGAAATTCACTTTAATTTCACTTGCATTTACCTTTAATTTGAATTTCAAAAGTCAAACAAAAAGGTAAACATTATGCACATCAATTACACATCTAGTCCATCACTATTCATATCACCTTTATTAAAGTGACATGTTGTCAAGTCACATCACTCAAAGTGATAAGTGATTTGACGCTTGATGCGACTAATGATTTGACGTTTGATGCGACTTGCGATGCCGCACTCGAATTCGAAATACGAATGCACTCGCAATCACACTCGGGCTCGGGTTCGCTAATTCCAAATTAACGAACTTTCCGTTGCGTCGTAATTAAATGATTACGCCTAGCGAATTCACTATTCACGTCGCTAACGAATTAATTCTAAATTAATTCGTTCGCCCGAATTAAAATCTAATTTTAATTCCGCGTCGAAATCTAATTTCGTTTAATATATCGAATATATTAATTTAATCGATTAATTCCAAATTAATCGTTATCTCTCCTAGACGATATTTTATCCTAGATAAAATATCTCTGTAATTAATCCTAGATTAATTTTCTCTTCTTCTATATAATCCCAGATTATTTAAGAGTCCGAGTTATGCGTCATCGGTGGATTATCGGGAAGCGACCCATGAGATCCCCGGATACGTTGGCAGTAAATACGGTCGTCGGTGTATCCGAATCACGCACGTACCAAGTAATACGTTCTACCGATTTACGAGACAAGGTCGACTCCTAGCAAAGCACCAAGTCTACCCAATTCTCCGGACATATCCATTTAAGAATATTAAGATCTGTATCAAGCGTAGTATACCATTGTATTGTGCATATCGGCCCAGTATCAGATAGTCACGTGCTAGGGCTGGGGCTGGATAAGTGTCTGCCCCGTCCGAAACACATATCGGATGTCTGGTAACATAGTCTCTATAATCGGATATTCATGACCTGGTCACAATATCCCGATTGGATGCGCATCACTCAAGAGCACTAGTACCGTATCCTGCGTGACATCATCTCCACTATGACTGAAGTGATACTTCCGTCTCGACATCACACCCAATACACTACGACTCTCTGATAAACCCAGAAGTGGTGTACGCAGAACCGGTTAAAGCCATGTACCACCAAGACCAAAGTCTATCGATTATCATAAGTATTAGCGATGTAAGTCTCAGGTTAAGACTATACACACCTACCTTGATTTCGGCCTCCCATAGACACATAGTCATAATACCAATGGGATTCCGAGGGGTCTATCCAGAGCGAAGCTGTTTCCCGTACTATCGGTGAAACACGACCTCCTATCGCACTTGCATAAGTATCCGATACTTATATATATGAGAACTATGTCGTTGTGCCCTCACAACGCACACAAGTGCAATACTAGCCTATTCCGCATTATCGATGTCCGTCTCGATAATACTCCGGCTAGGGATATTTAATGATTAAACCTTCGGGGATTGATACTGTCTCATATCATTCTCAATCCAGGAATTAATCATAGGGACCTCTCTTCATTTATATATCTATGGTGATCTAATCACAAATGATGAGAGTGCAATTTCCTTGTCACATAGTTAATTTGCTACAACAACACAATAATATGTGCAATTAGTGACGCTATGGGTCATTTTGTCCAACAATCTCCCACTTGGCACGTAGCGAGTCACTCAAGTGTCCCACACCCGAACTATGTACGGTTCGCTCAAATTGCTGAGGAAAGTTTTTCGTCAGCGGATTTGTTTGATAATCGTCTGACGTGATTTATACGATCATCACATCGCCACGATGTGTGATCCGAACGAATCAGATGATATAGAAGTATATATCTGGATCGTCGATGAGACCTTCATTCCTTAGCCTGTGCTGACGCCTAGCTCAGCTGCTAACAGAACTATATCTAATCTAATTAGATTTATTTTCGATCCAAATGGCTTCTTTTGCTGCCTCAGCTGTAGCAATAATCCGCATTTTTTGTTTATTCGGCAACAGTTATCTTGCTCGGAATATTTCCAGCTCACTGTCCCAGTGTTCAAACTTAATAGTACCGTATTATTTAATCATTTGGAAACTTACAGCAGTGATCCCAGTCACTACAAGTCTCCTTCTCCATAGTTTAAGATAGCATCTTTAGTTCTGTGAGATACTAACAGATGTTCTTAACTTCAATCCAGTGACTATCACTTGGATTGACCTGATCGTGACTCCATATGCTCGAAGCGTATAAGACACCAATACAAGTACATTTTAAATGTACAATTTCCCAGAGAGTGTTAACAACTCCAAATCTATCCCAGTAGATCTTTATACCTTGAATAAAGGTTGTTACTCCCCAGAATTCTACGGAGAATTTCTATTGAAAGCCAAGCTTTCATCAATTGCTATATGGGAATTTAACTGTCAGTGCGCTCTCCCACTAACCTCCTTATATACACAAGAATTATTTCGTTTTGATTCAAATCATAAACCATTATGATTATTTCAAAACGCCAGTTCCAAGAACCTTATGCTTGCATTAATCCAAACATGGATCGAATAACCCGCAAACCTTGTTTGTCGGTTATACAAAATCGTCAGGATGTTGTAAACATCCTCCAAAAGGTTTCCTTTTCAGGAAAGCGATTTTGATCTATAACTGACACATTTCATAAATGAAATACGCAGTTATCAACAAGCATCTTTAAAATGGATTTACCATGGCAACAGGTAAAAGGTTAAACCGTTATTAACACAATGTTGATAACGATACCTTTCCGTCAAAAGCCCAGCTTTGTACGTTGGTATGTTGCCTTCCATGTATGTCTTCCTTGAAGACGTTTAATGTACCAATAGGCACAATGCCTTGTGGTACACCAACTAGTATCCAAAAATAGTTGTTATACGTGGAATCCATTTCGGACTCATGGCACTTTGCCATAATAGGGAGTCGATACCTCGTATCACTTCCTCAAAACGTAGTCGGTGGATATACCTTCATAAGATTGACATCTTTATGAGGTTAGATCAGAAACCCATACCCTAGGTTGTTTTCTGACTCTATCCGATCTACTAGTTTCTTGTGTATTTGAAGATTAATGGTATAGATTCATCATTGATGAGCTATTTGTGTTCCATTAAGGACTTCGTGCCTTGAACAGTATTACTCTGATTTTCATCGAGTATCACTATCCTCCCACTGACCACTGCATATCGGTATTCCTCTCAGGAAAAACCGCATGGTGAGCAACAATCATATTGTTCTCATGTGAGATTTATAAGTACTATACTTATGGTTTCCCTTAGGATAACCTATATTGGCACTTATCCAATTTGGGTATTTTAGTTTGGTATCATCCAAACGTTATGCCTGGCATACCCAAATTATCAGGAATGAGAAACCTTGTTTCTTCCCTGTCCATATCCTACATGACATCTGTCAAACAGATTTATATGGAACCTTATTTTAAATAAGTTTTGCACTGTTAATACATATCCTATTGAAGGAAAAGTAGCTCAGAGCGCGACTCGTGATAAACCTTATCATGTCCAACAAAATTCGGTTTTTTTTAGTTCGGACAACCGTCTAACTGACGTGTCTCGGGAGGAGTCCTCATTTGAAAGAATACCGTACTCTTTCATGTACGTATGAAACTTACTGCTTAAGTATTTTCCATTACGGTCTTACCGTGGCGGAATAATACTATAGCCGATCTGTTTATTTACTTCGTGTCGAAACTTTAAAGCTTCCGATTTGTGTTCTTCGAAACACATAATCATAACGTGATGCCACATCCGTTAAGGTCACGAAATATTAATGTTCACATCTAGTATAGCTAGATATGGGCCCACTAACTTCACCATGAATAGGGCTAACAGATCGGTGGCCCTTATACTATTACAAAGTAAATAGTATTTTAGGTACTTTGGCCAAGCCTTGGGTTTTAGAATATCGAAATGATATGCACCTTGTGCAACATGCTCAATTGCAAACTTTGACTTTCTCCACTAGAATAGTCAATTAATTCTCCAGGAATTATTAATTGCAACTTAATACTTTAAAATAGACTTATGTCAAGTATATTAAATTAAGCACTAAATTCATCATCACATAAATCTTCCAAAGATTTATGCTCTACTTATTTGCTTAATTTTGGGCTTAGGTATAATAAGTTATTTTATCAAATAAAGTAACCTATTATTATTCCCAATTGAAAATTAAATTATTTAAAACATTTAATCCATGAATTATATATTTTAAATATTCAACCTTTCAATCTTTTTATTGATTCCAATAGTCCAACTATTTATCAATTTAATAAGGTACTATTCATTATAATCATTATAATAATCCAATTATTTAATCAACTATAATTTTAATATTGATTACTATAATCCAATATAAAATCAACTATCATTTAATTCAATTATATTGATTACTATAATCCAATTATAAAATCAACTATATATCGAATGAGTTTGTATATAGTCCAACTATATATATATTTAAAACAACATAAAATATTAGTCCAACTAATACTTTTGATTAATATGACGAGTAAAATATAGATGAGCGCGTTTAGCGAGTATTCGAACGAATGTTGCAAATTCAATACTTGCCTCCCACTGTTTTTCGTCGAGCCTCTAACCCTCTGTCGAGTACTCGGGAAACCGTGTTTCCTAGTGGGCTAGGATCCCATTAAATATCACACAATCTTGACTTTGGCCAACAAATTGTATGATAATTAACTAGGTAGATCTCGAAGATCAATTGGATCTCATCCAACTCCTAGATCCAGTAGGTGGGCATCCAAGTCCCAAACATATATCTAATATATGCCTATATACCGAATATATACCCTAACCTTTTTCCTCTGAATCAACTAGGCCTTGGCTTTGGCACAACAAACCTAGTGATCCCAGTCAAGCGCGGACCCATTGACATGGAAGCTTCGTAATCAATGTCAATGGACAAGAAGTGGTCTTGACTTTGGCCAACAAACCACAACTTGGACACGACACCGATATGGAACAAAGCCTCGTGATTAAAACACATCTTTGACGGACAAGGGCTTGACTTTGGCCAACAACCCCTGCCAATCTCGGATCTTGAGTAAGAATCACTCAATGGAAGGAAAATAAACGCTTGATATTTAACGAGGGTTTTTCGCGTGCAAATTGGCTACCAATTTAATTATCTTTGTTAAGGTCTCATCATCATACACCCTTAAACATGCATTCTAAATACATAATAAAACGAGTATGAAAATAAATAATAATGATATCCGGATGGATACTTTACATTGATCCTAGATCAAATCTCTCACTTTCTCACTCAAGCTAGCACTTGTATTACTTCAACCCGTTACACTACACTCCTAAAGAAACCTCATTTACATGGAGGGGAATAGGTGAGAAGAGAATACAAAGAGAATGAAGGTGATAAGGCTGGACACGCAGGTCCAATTTAATAAATCGAATTTAATACAACAATTTCTAAAATTGCCCCACCCGACTAATATCCATCCGATATACATTATTCATACAACACAACCACGTATTCACACACATAAGCATGCTATCAATCAATCTAATCAAATTAATTAATCTGATAATTAAGTGATCATCCAATGTTCAAACAACGATTTGATTTTGTTCGAGTCAAACTCGTTTTTGCGAATAAGTACTTAAAGTACGAATTCATGAATTAAATTAAACTACATCATTAAATCTAATTTAACATGTATTTAATACTAATTCACTATTCAATTCCAAATTAATATTACACTTTTATTTAATAAACCTTTTACGATTTAAATTCCAAATTTAATTGTAACGCGTCTCAAAGACCGATTAACGTCCAACGTCAATTCAATTAAAGTCCAATGGGCTTTTAATGATTTCTTAAGGCGTGGACTTTTGGTCAACTCGGGTCAAACCGATAACCAAAGTCCAATCCGGGATTTACCCCATAAGCCCATAAATCAATCTTGGCCCATTAGGCCCAATTGAACTTTAAAGGTTCATTAGTCGCATTTGGGCTTTATGGTTAAGGTTTTGGGCCTAATTGGATCCAATCCACTTGGCCTAAATCCAACTTGATAAAATCAAGCCCAATAGGCCCAATTACAACATTAGAAGCCCAATATCAAAAATAGGCCCAAATAATTAAATTCAAAAAATCCAATTTTCCCAATTTAATTACCAAAGTGTATTACATGATCAATACCCAAATCAACATTTCTAAAACATGAATTTACATAATTAATCATGGTCATTTTCATCAATTGGTTTCCAACACAAATTAATCAAAAATCAAACCCATTTACATGCTTAAAGGTCTCGGCCAAGGATGGATTTTTATCCGATTCGAATTCAATCCAATTAATTTCACAATCGATATTAAATCCTTATCCCGAATGATTTCCAATACATCCAATGTTCAAAAATCAAAAGATACCAAGACATTAGGGCATAATACCTATTCGGCCAAGGTGATCAATTTGGGGATTTTATGTTCAATTCAAAATCCAATCCAATTAGTTCCAAATTAACATTATCCTTAATGATTCCAACTCATCAAATGAATCAAAAAAAAAAAATTCCAAGAATCCAAAATCATCCACACATTCGGCCAAGATAACACATTTGGGGAAAATTGTTCTAAACACTTTTTCTTGAAATTGATCAAATCAATCTTCAATATTACATATACTAAGCATGCTCAATCATCCAATTTTATTAAATCATGCTCAAATACAAAATACCCAATTTTAAGCCCTACAATTTCATGCTTGAACCTATAGCTCTTGATGCCATTGTTGGTTATTATCTAGGTCCCAAGATCAAACAAGACATGAAATTAATGAGTGAATACACCAACGAAGATAGCGGAATACTTACATCGGTCGGTTGAGTCGATTTGAAGACGATTGAAGCCACAAAGCTCACTATTTTGGTGGCGCCACTGCAGCAGTTCACTTCACTGGTTTGGGCAGTTTCGGGTCTCATTTCGAAGCTCCAAACTTCGTCGAATGGGTCCCGCCTCATGGGTGAACCTCCCTACCACCTTCGCAAGACTCGTAAGTGTGCTAACACTTGGATTTTCACCATGAAAATCCACTCTTGGCCTCCCTTTATTCACGCCATTTCTGGTTCAAAACCAGTGAAGAAAACAGTCTTGGGCGTGAGAGATGGAGAAAGAAAATGAGAGATGAAATTGTGTATTGGTTATTTATGAAATGCATTTCAAATATATCTTATATACTTGTGTGAAATTCACTTTAATTTCACTTGCATTTACCTTTAATTTGAATTTTAAAAGTCAAACAAAAAGGTAAACACTATGCACATCAATTACACATCTAGTCCATCACTATTCATATCACCTTTATTAAAGTGACATGTTGTCAAGTCACATCACTCAAAGTGATAAGTGATTTGACGCTTGATGCGACTAATGATTTGACGCTTGATGCGACTTGCGATGCCGCACTCGAATTCGAAATACGAATGCGCTCGCAATCACACTCGGGCTCGGGTTCGCTAATTCCAAATTAACGAACTTTCCGTTGCGTCGTAATTAAAGTGGGGCCCACAAAGTAAAGTTGATTGACTATTACCTAAACTTGGTTTGGTATATCTTTTATTTTTGATTTTAGAAATCAAATACACAAGTCATTCACACTTCTTCTCTCTTCTCAAGTTCACGCCCAAACTCTCTCCCTTAGGCTTGGCTGAATTCATCACTTTCACAAGAAGAAAATTTGTTGCAAATTTTCAAAGGTGCTAGTACACAAAGAATCATATAAGGTGATAGGGAAACCTATCCTTGAGCTTGGAATCAACATCAAAGCTTGGAGCTTGGATTTCAAATTCAAAGAGGAGTTCTTGGAGACTTTCAAGAGGCCAAAAGTTTTGTGTTCAACATCTCCAAAATCCGATCAAAGTGAGTATTATTTCTGCTTTTCTCCTTTGAATATTCACATGATTTCTTGCTTAAATTGATCTTGTGACACTTTAGAAACCCAACAATCCAACTTGTATTATACAGATAAAGGAAAATTAATGCTATTTGGCATTAATCCCTAATTTTTTGATAGAATATTTTCTCACCATTTTGGGTAAATTCAAACCCTTTTTTGGTAATTTTATAATCCTATAAGGAATCTAAAAAGGAATTTCCTAACAATATATGAGAGGTTCCTCCAGACATTTCGCTGTCTATATAACAAGGGACTATTAATTCTTTATTTGCCAATTTTATTTGTACATCTGCACTTTCATTACAATAAGAAATTGTACCATCGAAATTTCTATATTCGTATGGCTCTACAATATCACTTTGCATATTTATATTTTTATCTTGAGCAAAGTGACAATTACTTGCTCCTGTGTCAATTAAAATATATGGTCCTTTTATATATTCTAGTCCATTAAAATATTCACCATGTACTTTTAGGGTAGATGCATTTCTTTTTACATCAATATAGCTTTTAGTTCTTTGTAGGAGTTGTTTATCTTTATTTCTAGGAATTTCAAAAATTTACCTTCTTTTTGATACTATAATTTCATTATTTTTATATTCCATTGGAATTTCTTCTTGATTTGAACAGCTTCCCATTTCGAGAGCTCTAACATTGTTAAATCCAATTCGATAATTCTCATGAATTTTTATTTCTTGAAGCAATGGTTCTCTAACCTTGCTTATTTCTTGACATTCTTCTTTTATTTCAATCAATGGTTTATTAGAGTCGTTTTCTCCATAATTAGTATTACTTAATGAAAATAATGCCGAGTAATATAAACTCATTACTTTGTTTCCTGGTTTAAGTAATTTATCTTTTAATAACTCAAAGTGTAAACTTAAAGCATCATTGAAATTTTTGTCTTCTAGACTTATACAATACCTGGGATAACAGGTAAACAATAATTTTTTATAGGCAAGATTGCCTTCAATATTTCATAAATGGGCATCTTTAACATTTGTAAATCTTTCATCAAAAAGACTTATTACAATAGGGTTATCAACCCCTTCTTGAATAAGGATTTGAACAATATTTGTATACCTACTAGATATACATATTGTATTTTTTCTCGTTTATTTTGAGGAATTTTCCTCAAAATATCATTAACACTACTTTGTGTTAATAGATTTAATTTTATATTACCCTTTGTTTGAGTAATGCTTATACTTCTTTCGAGTTCCGGGTACTCGTGTATGACAATTTTTTGCCTTAAATATAGACCTTTCAATTTTGACATTAGAGTTGAAGGATGTTTCATGTTTAATTCTAATTTTTCAATTTTTACTAATCTTTTATTGTCAAAAGTAGCATTCAGTGCATACTCATCTGAATTTTCTTCTTGTTGATGAAAATCTACATTTTCATCAAGATCTATAATCTCTTCTTTTTCAGTCATTTATTCTTCTTCTGAAGAAGCTGAACTTGAACTTAGAGATTCTATTTCAAATAACTCTGATATTTCAGAATTGCTTTCATAACTAAGATCAATTTCACTTAGTTTTGATTCTATATCTTCAAAATCTTGTTCTAAGAATCTGACTTTTCTTTTATTACATTCATAACTTAAATGTCCAATTTCTCCACAATTCCAACATTCACATTGGGATTTGGATTTTGACTTTGGGATTTTTTCTCTCGTTTCTCTTTTATTAATTTTTTCCTTTTGAATTTTCCTTTTTCTTTTGAAATATTTTTTCTCAGGATTGTATCTATTTTTTCTTGAAATTCCTATATTTTTTTTATTTTTCTTTTATTTTTTTCTTTTACGTTTTCTTCCACCAGTTATTTGACATCCCCATTGTGTAGGCATGTTTGTTTTATCACAACATAATGCTATGTTTATTTTTTTACTCTTATTTAAAAGTTTTCTTTGAAAACAAAGTTCTTCTAACCTTTCTTTCAAGAACAATATTCTTCCACCTAATGTGTCATGTATACCTTCAGATTGTTGTTTATATTTATCATATTTATTTATAAAATATATATCCCAAGGAGTGGGCAGTTTTATAAAATATAATTGTTTCAAGTTTGTAAGACTTTCTCCACTATTATAATACCCATAATAGTATTTTTGAAATTCACATATATATTCATTTATATAGCACATTTTACATATTGATAATTTTTGTAAATTTGTTAATGCCTTTTGCATTTCTCGTTTTAGGTTTGCTTGGGTTTGATTTATCCAATCTTCTCCCAAAAATTCTTCAGCTATATATTGCACGAATTTTTCAACACCATCTTGGTTTGATATTTGAAATTCAGTTTTTATATTTTCAAAAATAATATTCTTAGTGGATTGTGTTATCCCTTTCCACCAATCCTGTAGATTTCCTTTTAATGAATATTGCATCATGTCAATTTTTGTTTCACTTGTTACATCTTCATCTGTAAAGAAAGTGAAGAAATATTGCATAGATTGTCCCCAATTCCCTAGGGCTTCTCTTATATCTATGACAGAGTCAATATTCAAATATGTACCATAAGGTGGTATAATTTGTTCGTCACTTCGACGAGGAATGAACTGTTCTGACCATTTATGAAAGTCTGATCTTTTTTTCCTTTTTTGGTTGTCCAAATATCCCTTTTTAAAATATTTATTATTATTTTTACTTGTACCTGGATCGGTATAGGTTTTATTAGTGCTGGTTGCACTAGGTCCACCAGTTTGACCAGTTTTTACTTCTTCCATTTCTTCATCCATGTAAACTTTTGGATTTAAGTTTAATTCCTCGAGATCAAAGATTAACTCTTCAATTTGTTGATTCATTTTGTTCATTTATTTCTATACCTTTATCCTTTTGTTGTTTTTTCTTATCTTTTTCAAACTTTTATTTTATTTTTGGAAGATGATTTTTGATTATCCAGTCATCATAACTTCTTTGTATACAAGGTTAAGCACATCTTCGTTTCTAGCCTTGAAGATTTCTTTATTTTTCTTTGTAGATTTATTTTTATTTTCATTTCATTTTCTATGGTTTTTACCATAATTTCTAAATCCATTAATCGTACATCAATTGCATCGATCTTCTAGATTAACTTATCCATTTTTTGACTTATATTTTCGATGACTGTTGTCATTGATTTGAAGGAGCTTCTATAGCTTTTTGTAGATTTTTAATGTCTTTTGACATTTGGTTATTTAGGTTGTGTAACAGCCATCGTACTCGACAATCTTTGGAATTTATCCAATTAGTATTTTTGTCGATTTTCTTGAATGTGTTCTTTAACACAATCTTTTACTGTTTCTAGGTCATGTTTATTTAAATTGTCCATAATTAATCTAATTCAAGTATTATTTTTCTTCGAGGTTCTATCGCCTCTTCTAAATTTCTTATACTTTTACGCATTATATGATTTTGGTGATACAATGACCAATTTATATTTGTTTCTTTTACAATTTCTTTACAAATTTCGTCAACTTGTTTTTGTATGTGATTTGTAACACAGTCAATTACTGTCTTTTTATCGTGTTTATTCAGCCTATCCATGTGGATTTTACTGTTTTGAACAGCATTGCTTATTTTTAGCCTTAGTGGCATGCTTAAAAACGAACTCTTCTTGTTCATTAGCCTTTAATATATTATCAATCATAATTATTCTTAACCTTTTTTCTATATTTTCAGGTTGTTTATCTATTTTCTTTTTGAATATTCTTAATTTAGTATTTAATTGTTTCATGTCATCTATAGACTTAACTTCTAGGTTTTCTAGACCCTTTAAAAAGTGATATATATTCTTTTTCATTTTTAATCAGATTGCAATTGTTCAATTATTTCCTCTTCTGGGTCATTATATTGTTGATTAGCAATTATTTGATTTATTTGATTTTGACTTAATTGAACAGGATTTCCATTATGGTCAATAAATCCTGGAACTAATTCATCTTCTTCTTCCATTGGAAGTAGAGGATTAATATAATAATTATTTCCAGTGTTTTCTATAACACTATTCACAATTTCTTCCTGAGTCTCTTCAGGCTCTGATACCAGTGTGCGTCGTTGGTTTTTTATAGTGGACGAGACAACTTTTTTCAAAAATTTAACTAACATATGCATAATTTAAATAACATAGTAAACAATCTATTTAAATTAACTTCTACTTCAATTTTTATACAATTCAAAATTTGCATTTTAAACATAAATTTTATCATGTTGTTTATTGACTTTATATATGAATCTTATATTGAACAATACGTGGAATTGTATCTCAGGTACAGATCATACTACCGTTCATTCGGAATCGGCTATGAAATTTATGTTTGGGTTTCCATCCGATATATCGGTCAATATACGGCTCTTATACCAAGTCAACAAACAGCTTTTATACCAAAACTTCATATTTCAAATATGGTTTCCCTATCATCTTCTATATATCCCAGCAAAAAATGAAAGTAAAATAAAATTATATTCAACTTAATAAACTTTTCGGCCTTACCTTGCTTCCTTATATGCGCACTGCACTATTCCAATTTTCCTTACAGCAGTAACCTTCGTCTGCTTCCTCTACCAAGGTCAAACGTCTATGGCTCCACGCCCGGCAACTCCTAGACCAGTTGAGAACTTTGAGACTCACTGTATGAAGTTCGGAATTTTGGATAGATTTGTACTCACACAAAGAATTTGAGATGTATGGAAAAGCTTATTTTATTGATATAAAATTATTTTACAAACATATTTATTTAGATATACCATAAGGATAGGTACTCCCTCCCTTCTAGCCTATATACATAAAGACTGATTTTACATTCATTTCTGAATTGTGTTTTCAAAGAAAAACAAAGCTTCAGAACTCTCTCTTAGTTTTTTCTCTCAAAAACTAACTTCAAGAACCTCTGCCCCTTTCTTCTTCATTCTTCGAATTTATAATCTTCTTGAAAGATTCCACCAAACACTTGTCAATTTTTCATTGTGCTGACAAATTTTTAATTATTAAAGAGGGAATCTCTTTAATAATTACTTTTCTTTTCTTCGGTGGCTTGGCCCCAGTGTTGTCTTCTATCTTTTTTCTTTTACATTTGTCTGTCACGTGGTAGACAATTTCTCTTTGTGCTCAGCTATGATTAGTTGATGCTGGTGCTTTTTAAGTCTGAACGCTTCAATTATTGTTTCAGGGGCTCCAGGCCATCTGTCCAGATTAATTTGAATCATTTTTTCCTCGATCTTCTGACATCGAGTATCTTCTTCATAAGGCATTATTATCATCCAGCCTTGTAGTGACACGTGCTTGCGTGCAGTAATAAAATCACGATCACGACTTAAACTACTTGACTATAACTCGGCTTGATATTTCTTTTGTTGTTCAGTAGGTTAGCTAGTTTATTCAAGCTCCACACCACATACATTCAATCCAATTGACATCTTGTTGTATCTCTTAAGTTTGTGTATGAATGTGGCGGTAGGTAGGTCAGGTCTTTCAGAAATTTGAATTCCGTTACAAGTCCAAAGAGGTGCCATCCGCAACGTTGTTCGCTGGAGTGTTTCACCCTTTTTAGAGATTAGCTTCCACTTCGTTATCAGTGATACTAAAAAATTGTGAAATAGCAGTTCCCTGACTTTATGGCCTCTGGAAATCTTTTCGGTCTTTCAATACAAGAGACAGTAGAAACATATTAATTGTTTCTTCTTCGAAAATTTTATTTTATTTTACTTTTTAATGAAATAAAGGAAGAAAGGGAGGGCCGTCGTATTTTTAAGAAGCTTACATTTTAAGTATTGTGAAACTTCTGCTGAATAAGTCTTGTGGTTCTTTTGCTTCACAGGAAGAAGAAGCAATGGTTGTTTCTGCAATATTTGACGTCGTTTCTGTTTGTAACATCTACTTAAATCGTTAAACTTTTCTAAAAGAAAAAAGGGAACATATTTGACAGCAAACTCAAACTCCAACTTAAACTAATGCAGGAAAACTGAATTTGTTATTTTCTGTGGCAAACCATTAATGGTGATATGAATGCTTATGTGAAGATTTTGCAATTTATCCGGGCTTTCAAAGCTCAAATTTCGGTGACAAACACCAAGGTAATCCACGGTCAGATTCTTTAATTACTGATAACTTGTGAAGGAGGTTAGGTTTAAAAATAGCAAAATCTAAAACAAAGGGATTTGCTTCAACCTTCTTAGTGTATACACTAAACAATTTCACTTGGTATGAAAAATACATGATTCCTTGTATACAAAAGGGATGGAAATCTATTCTACATTTTATAAAGTAGCAAATTTCCTCAGCCAACCTACCCCCAAGAGTTTGATTGAGTGGTTTTCAAATAATTTTTTTTTTTTTGACGGGCCAAATCCTATCCTAGAGATATATGAGATAAAAAAAATTGATTTAAACTGTATTCATCCTCGTACTCAAAAAAAAAAAAATTTATTTCTTTAACCAGCCAATGTGATCAATTTTTCTAATGAATTTTGTTAATGGTGTTTTCAGGCATTAAGATATTTAAAGCAGCACGACGAGGACAGAAGGGTAATTCCCACCATTTGGAGAAATCGTTAAGGCCGACCCGACCACCTTAAGGGTCCAAGCACCTTACGGTTTCAAACCGACCACAACAGAAATAGACCGAGCACTTTATGACCGGCAACCGAGAACTTGGGTTCAGATAGTCGGGCACTATCAGGTCGACAGCAGCATTCTCAGCATAAAGGATTATCATGACCGACCACATGAAAACCGACCAGATGGCGAGATATACTCAAGATGATGACACCCTATTCCTGTGGATAAGATGAAACGAATTATCCTACTTTCACAAGGAAATGAAGTCAGAATCCAAAAAGGAATAAGAAAAAAGGAAGGCAACGTTGGATTAGAAGTCCTTACAGGAGGAGAAGACTGAATTCAACTAGGTATTCTTATACAAATAGGAGTCTGATTTCTGTACTATTATAAATAGGAGAGCAGAGTATGTGTAAGGGAGATCAGAATCATCAAGCTCCGACTTGTAAAACACAAAAAAGATCTGAGAAGCGTGTTTAAGTAATAAAAGTGTCATCCTGTTTTTGTTCGTGGACGTAGGTCAGATCCAAATCCACCGAACCACGTTAAATCTCCTTGTTGATTGGCGTGTTTATCTGTCTTTTGCTAAGTTTGCTTTTGGTCCCACATAACCAAACAAATTCACTATTGAAGGAGGATTACCTCGGAGGTGATATTCCCATATTACCCTGAGACCAAAATCAGCCGTCAACAGTTGGCACCGTCTGTGGGGAACCAGCAAAAAGCAGCTCGCGTGGTAGGAAATGGCAGAAGATGGAAATCATCAATCTTCAGGGAATCCGGCAACAGACTGGATGAAAAAAATGGAAGAAAGCATGAGGTCCATGATAGATCGGCTAGAGAGAATGGAAGGAGCGAACAACGAGAGACCAGAAGTCGGAACGAGTCGAAGAAAAGGTGAGATAGCAAAAGGAAAAAGGGTGGTAGACACAAGTGAGGATGATGAACCCAGGAGGAAGGGCCCCTACGGAATAAAATTCGTGATTGTAGAAAAAGATTCACAAACAGAGGACACATGGGAAGAAGAGGGAAGAGGACAAAGAGGACAATCGCCTGATCCCTCTTATAATAGCCTCCACAACTCCAGAAGAGAAGAAAGGGAATATAGCGAGGATGCGCGAGAAGTTTCAAAACATAGGGAACACCGCACCCAAGGCAATGGACGCGTAGAAAGGCACAGGAAACAACGTGGTGGTACGACCAATGAGATAAAATCTTGGTTAAAAAATGAGATGACCAAGTGGGGGGTAAGCCTCAAGACTAATGCTAGTGATGCGCGGGAGGCGAGGGGGAATCTCCCCTCACGGAAGAAATAAAGTCGGCCAAATTCCCAAAACGATTCAATATGCCGACCATGACACCTTATAAAGGTCACTCTGATCCGAAATCCCACATCGAAAGCTTTATCCTGCAAATGGAAGTCCAGGGAGTAGTAGGAGATGCCATCTGCAAAGTGTTCCCCCTGACTTTGGGCGGACCCGCCATCCTGTGGTACAGAAGTCTGGCCCCGGGGAGCATCAGAAACTTCACACAGCTTAGGAAATCGTTCGTTCGGCACTTTAAAGGGGCATGCGTCCCCAAAAAGACGATTGGAGAATTAAGGCTTATGAAGCAAGGGGATGACGAACCTTTAAAAATCTTCATTGAAAGATACCATAACATGGTGCTGGAAGTCGGGGGATACGAGTCCCTAGAAGCCCTAGAAAGCTTAAAGGGAGCCCTAAAGGTCGGGAGGTTATGGACTCACCTAAGAATCCAGGACACACCTGATTATGCCACCGCCCTAGAGGTAGCCCGGAAGTTCATCTTGGTAGAAAGCGAAGAAAAGATCTCCCGAAAGGGGGCGGCCATTCGAGAAAGAACAGCAAGAACGGAGGCCCCCCGACGACCGGATAGGGAATTCAAAAGATTCAATCCAAAACCCAAAGAATTCAAGCCAATCCCTCAAAGAGATCGGGAAAGAGGGGCCGCGACTCAGTTGAACCCCATAGTCCGAGAAGAAACATATGTTCCCCTGAGAAAGCCACCAGGGCAGATCATCATGGAGATACAAGAAAAAGGCCTCTTGATAGAGCCCGACCTCAGGAGGTTCCCCCCGGATAAAAGGAACCAGAAGTCTTACTGCGTACATCATAACCTGAGGGGACACACAACAGACGAATGCAAAGATCTGCGGGAACAGATGGAGGACCTAGCCCGAAATGGGTATCTAAATAGGTACATCGACCATGAGGTCATGGCGGCCAGACAGAGGGCACGAAACCGACAGGTGAACATCATCGCAGGGGGAAGCACGCTGGCCGGGGACTCAAATCGGTCAAGAAATAACTACAGCAGAGCTCGAGGGGCAGAGGTACTAGGAACAGAATGACCCCCGGCACTACAAGGAGGACGGTCGGTGCCCATAATGTTCACCGACGAGGATGCACGAGGGGTGAGTTTCCCCCATGATGATGCACTGATAATCAAGGCTACAATCAGCGGCACAGAGGTGGATATAATCTTGGTAGACCCCGGAAGCGCAGTGGACATAATATCCAAGGAAGCTTTAGAAAGCTTGGGAGTAGAATATGTAAACCTAACTAATGACGGCACCCCCCTATATGGTTTTGGAGGCTCGACGGTCATCCCGCTAGGAAGGATACAACTGGCAACAACCATCGGAACTCACCCCCGAACCCGGACAGTTATGGTAAACTTCACCGTGGTAGACTGCCTGAGCAGTTACCAAGTCATCATGGGCCGACCTTTTATGATGAAAACAAAGGCTGCAATGTCATGTTACTACCTGAAACTGAAATTTCCTACCCGGGAGGGAATCGGAATCATATGCGGAAGTCAGAAGATAGCCCGCAGTTGTTTCGCCTCCCTCTCACGAGAAACCCTCTACGTCGAAGGAAGCACCAGGAAGAGGCAAAGGGGGGAAGACGAGGAAAATCCAAGGCAGGACCCGGGCCCTCGCCCGGATAAAATCGCCCGGCTAGAGGCAGCTGAAGAATTGGAAGAAATCAACCTGTTCGGACCGAATAAAAGTATAAAGATATGAGAGAACTTGGATGAAATCCTAAAAAAGGGCATGCTGGAATGCCTACGGGAATACCCCGACATCTTCGCATGGGGACACGATGACATGCCCGGAATTGATCCAAAGTTTATCAGTCACCGCTTGGCAGTAAACCCAGCACACAAACCGGTTAAACAGAAAAGAAGAATATTTAACCAAGAACGATGCAAAGTAGTGGCGTCCGAGGACGAGGAAAATCCAAGGCAGGACCCGGGCCCTCGCCCGGATAAAATCGCCCGGCTAGAGGCAGCTGAAGAATTGGAAGAAGTCAACCTGTTCGGACCGAATAAAAGTATAAAGATAGGAGAGAACTTGGATGAAATCCTAAAAAATGGCCTGCTGGAATGCCTACGGGAATACCCCGACATCTTCGCATGGGGACACGATGACATGCCCAGAATTGATCCAAAGTTTATCAGTCACCGCTTGGCAGTAAACCGGCACACAAACCGTTAAACAGAAAAGAAGAATCTTTAACCAAGAACGATGCAAAGCAGTGGCGTCCGAGGTGGAAAAACTGTTAAGAGCAGGCTTCATCCGAGAAGTCAAGTACCCAGAATGGGTTTCAAACGTGGTATTAGTAAAGAAAGCAAACGGGAAATGGAGAATTTGTGCGTGGACTTCACCAACCTCAACAAGGCATGCCCAAATGACAGCTTCCCACTGCCAAACGTAGATCAGCTGGTTGATACAACAGTCTGTAAAGGACTACTGAGCTTTATGGACGCCTTCTCAGGATACAACCAGGTCAAAATGCACCCTGCTGACGAGGAGAAAACGACTTTTGTCACCGATCATGGGCTTTACTGCTACAAAGTAATGCCCTTCGGATTAAAAAACGCAGGTGCCACCTTTCAGAGGCTGGTTAACAAAATTTTCAAACCACTCATCGGCACATCAATGTTGGTGTATGTTGACGACATGATAACAATGTCTGAGGCACCCGGGTGCCACGTCACTGACCTGAAGAAAACCTTCGAGTTATTAAGGAAATACCATTTGAAGCTCAACCCAGAAAAGTGCGCCTTCGGTGGCCTCTGGAAAATTCTTAGGATACATGGTGAGCTCCATGGGCATAGAAGCAAATCCACAAAATATAAAAGCCGTACTGGATTTGAAATCACCCGGGACGGTGAAAGAAGCTCAAAGTCTAACCGATAGGCTAGCCGCACTTAACCGATTAATCTCCCGAGCAACAGACAAATGCCACCCTTTCTTCAAAGCCATCAAGAAAGCCCAAAAGAGGATCGACTGGACTCCAGAGTGCGAAGAGGCTTTTCAACAATTGAAATAATATCTAGCGCAGCCCCCGCTCCTAGCAAAACCTCTCCCCGGAGAGAAGTTATACTTATACTTGGCTGTTTCAAGACACGCAGTAAGTTCGGTGCTGGTGCAAGAGGCCAACCGAACCCAGAGACCAGTGTACTATGTCAGCAAAGCCCTACTGGATACAGAAACAAGGTATCCCGTACATGAGTTGGTTGCCCTATCTTTGATTATTGCGGCTCGGAAACTGCGGCCTTACTAAAAAGCCCACCCCATCGGGGTTTACACCGATCACCCCCTGCGTTAGATCTTACAAAAACCAGAGGTCTCGGGAAGATTGATGAAATGGTCGGTAGAGTTAAGCGAGTACGACATCTCCTACCTACCAAGGACAGCAATAAAAGGGCAAGCCTTGGCGGATTTTATTGCAGAAATCACCGAACCCCAGACCTTGACTGTAGAGGAAGACAAATGGGACATGTCGGTGGACGGATCTGTCAGCTGGCAGGGCGGTGGGGCCGGGATCGTGTTAAAAAATAACAAGGGGGAAGAAGTGTTGTTTGCCTTAAAGTTCGTCTTCGAAACCACAAACAATGAAGCAGAGTATGAGGCAATCCTGGCCGGATTGAGGCTATGCACGGTAATAGGAGTCCACGACGTCACAATAAGAAGTGACTCACAACTTGCTATTCAACAACTGAAGGGCGAGTTCCAGGCCAGGGAACCCAGTATGAGAGCCTACTTGACTGAGGCAAAAAGGTTGGTAGAAAAGATAAGGAACGTTCGCTTTGAACAAATCGGGCGAGAAGACAATGGCGAAGTAGATTCTCTTGCCCGGCTCGCATCTTCAATAAAGACGGAGAACCCCAGAACAGTCCCCCTAATCTGCCTCCGAGAAAAAACATAGGAGAACTCGAAGTAGAAACCCTAGAGAAAGAAGATGAAACTTCATGGATGCAACCGATTAGAAAATATTTGGAAACAGGAGAAACACCCGAGGACAGAAAGGAAGCCAGAAAGCTAAAATTCAAAAGCACCAAGTTTTCCTTAATTGAAGGAGTGTTCTACCGAAGAGGCCACACCGTACCCCTCCTGAGATGCTTGGCGAAAGAAGAAGCAGATTATGTGCTCAGGGAAATCCACGCAGGCATCTGTGGAAGTCACGCCGGAGGAAGATCAATCGCCTTCAAAGCCTTAAGACAAGGATTTTACTGGCCGACCATGCATCAGGACGGTGTGAGGATAGCTCAGAAATGCGAAGGCTGTCAAAAGAACGCCAACCTCCACCACCAGCCAAGCAGAACAATTAACCACCATGTCCAGCCTCTGGCCTTTCGCGCAGCAGTGGGGGCTGGATATCATAGGACCAATGCCAAGAGGGCGAGGGCAGGCAAAGTACGCAATCGTGGCCATAGACTATTTCACCAAATGGGTAGAAGCCGAACCGCTATCCACCATCACGGAAAGAAATGCCACATAGTTTTTAAAAAGAAATATTATCTGCAGGTTCGGGATTCCCCGAGCAATCATCACTGACAACGGAAAGCAGTTCGACAGCAAAGGGTTCAGGAAGCTCTGTGAAGACCTCCAGATCGCCCTAAAATTCGCCTCACCAGCCCATCCCAAGTCAAACGGACAGGTTGAGGCAACAAACAAGACCATCAAGGCAAACCTCAAAGCTCGGCTCGGATCATGTAAGGGCCTATGGGTTGAGGAATTACCAGAGGTACTATGGGCACATCGGACAACCTTCAAAGATTCCACAGGGGAAGCACCATTTTCCCTGTCTTACGGATGTGAGGCCGTCATTCCAGCAGAAATCGGGGTAGCAACTCACAGGGTCCGCCACTTCGGGAATGAGTACAGCCTCGGCCAGCTCATTAAAGGCCGGCACCAGATGAGAAGTAGCCTCCCTGATATCCTTCCCGAGGTCATCAACCCCGAGTATCACGGAGCCTTTTAGTTTCTTGGAAGGACCCCCCTGCCGCTGGAGTTCCTTTTCTCGGAGCTTCCTCCTCCTCCTCCTCCCATTCCCGCCCCAGTTGAGTGTCCACAGCTCCAAATTGACGCTTCCTTCTCCTGGAAGGCTTTGGAGGGCTAGCAGGACGAATAACCCCCATTAAGACACCCCGGGAGATGAATATGTGCCCTGAGAGCTCGGCCGCTCTACCCCCTCACCCCTCAGCCACCTTCTTAGCTTCAGAAGACTCAGGACGCTTCCGGGAGGTACCAGCTCCACCAGGACTGGTCTTCTTTGAGGCACCAGCCAACCGCTCAAGATACTTCGGCCTCTTTGACATACCTACAAAAAGGAGAAGAAATCAGGACCCGAGAATACAGCAAAGAAAGAAGAAAACAGACAAACATAAAACACACTCGATAAACATAAGAGTTGGTTAGAAGATCGGTATAAACCTACTTATCCGACTAGGGACCTCCGAAGGAACGGTCCGAATAAAGCCCGACTCAACAAAAGCTGCATCATTAACTAGCTCCCTCCAGTGAGCGGCATATCGCTGAACCCATTGTACCCGCCTCCGGACCTGGCGAGACCCCTTGGGAGCATCCCTCCAACAAGCTGGGAGGAACCAGAGAAGTTAGAAGCCTAAAAAACTAAAGACGGAAACAAAAATGACAAGGGGATGTTAAAACTCCTAACCTCTCGCTCTGAAAATGTCCGGGACCGAGACGTCCTCTAAGTAAAACCGCAGGACCCCTCCCCAATCTCCGGTGGCCCCAAACCAAAGGTCCTTGAAGTTTTTGTTAGAGTCGGGGAGCTTGCAGACGACGTTGGAAGAACTGTCATAAGCAGAAAGATAGTACCATTCGTGGTACGACCTAGGATTGGCCTTCAGCCGGTATAAATCTCTTCACTTCTACTTCTTCAAGAGAAGGCTCGCTAAAACCCGCTCGGCGCCAGACCACATGCATGCCGGCCAGAATCCGCCAACTGTTCAGACTCAGTTGACAAGAAGCAATCTCTATCTCGGCCAGCATCCAAGCAAAGTAAGGCTGAATCGGCAGCCGCAGTCCACACTCAAAAAAAGCAGGAAGAAGTGCCACCGAGCCCTCATCAGGTTGACTAGCACGATCCATCGGGCCGGGAACTTCAAGGGCGATGTCTATCGGAATATCATATCGCTGTCGAAGTAGTGCGAGGTCATCTTCAGTTATCTTGGAAGGACGGTTCATATCCAGAGCCGGAGGAGCCAAGATCACCGGGCTCTGGATCCTTCCGAGGAACCCTTTGATGGTAAGAATCTTGTTCAATCTCAGAAGGAGTGGAGGTAGTGTCAAGGTCTTCTACACTGGGTGCCCCCGAGCCCGAGGAGAGCTTTTCAGCAGGGGGAGTTGAGGGTTTAGCAGGATTTTCAGGGGGAGAGCTATTGTCAGATATCCCTAACATCCGGAAAACAAAGAAGGGGAAGTCAGTCTATAGCTAAAATTTCGGGGCTTCCGTCTTAGCTAAATAGGTGGGTTCTAAAAGTGCCCTAAGCAAAATCCAACAAAGCTTTAAGTCTTTCCCTAGTAGCATTCAAAAGATAAACAACAGACTAAAAAAAAAGGGGGGGAGAGAGATCGTTCAGAAGACTTACTTGTTCTCGTTGAAAGGCTAAAAGGTGTTCAGAACGATTTGCCCAACTTTTACGTTCAAAGTCACAGCAGAGAGAAGGCAAGGGAACCCACGGTCGAATGAAACTCCAGAGAACACTGAGTTGAACGAATCACGGTTGGAAAAGGAGAAATGTTCGCAAAGAAATTGCCAAAAAGATTGCACAGTGAAGGCCTCGTCTTCTTATAGTCATGGTCAGCAGAACGCTCGTAGCCGTTGGATCGAAAGAAGAAACCAGGATGAACGCCAAGTGTCGACTGCAAGAGAGGTCTGCCAAAATTAAACAGACGGTTGAGATCAGCGCACTGTTGAAGCGCCTCTACAGTACGGTCGATTCGCTTCCTTTTCGGCGGGAACCCGGCGGATGTTTGACAAGTGTCGAACTTAGAAGAAACCCTAAAGGTGATTTGATAGGCATTTAAGCGAACGTGACTGTTGCGCGTCTCAAGAAAAGGCGATTGAAAAGAGGCGACGTAACATATCGATTCAACACCGGGCCAACCCCCAACAGAGTAAATCAGCACACCATCTCTATATAGTTCCCAGCACCACACTTGCACACACTCGTTGGAACAAGGACTAGGGGACAGATGTTGATGGTGTTTTCAGGCATTAAGATATTAAAAGCAGCACGACGAGGACAGAAGGGTAATTCCCACCATTTGGAGAAATCGTTAGGAACCGACCGACCCGACCACCTTAAGGGTCCAAGCACCTTACGGTTTCAAACCGACCACAACAGAAATAGACCGAGCACTTTATGGCCGGAAACCGAGAACTTTGGTTCAGATAGCCGGGCACTATCAGGTCGACAGCAGCATTCTCAGCATAAAGGACTATCATGACCGACCACATGAAAACCGACCAGATGGCGAGATATACTCAAGATGATGACACCATATTCCTGTGGATAAGATGAAACGAATTATCCTACTTTCACAAGGAAATGAAGTCAGAATCCAAAAAGGAATAAGAAAAAGGGAAGGCAACGTTGGATTAGAAGTCTTTACAGGAGGAGAAGACTGAATTCAACTAGGTATTCTTATACAAATAGGAGTCTGATTTCTGTACTATTATAAATAGGAGAGCAGAGTATGTGTAAGGGAGATCAGAATATCAATCAAGCTCCGACTTGTAAAACCAAAAAAGATCTGAGAAGCGTGTTTAAGTAATAAAAGTGTCATCCTGTTTTTGTCCGTGGACGAGGTCGGATCCAAATCCACCGAACCACGTTAAATCTCCTTGTTGATTGGCGTGTTTATCTGTCTTTTGGCGAATTTACTTTTGGTCCCCCATAACCAACAAATTCACTATTGAAGGAGGATTACCTCGGAGGTGATATTCATATCCCGATCATATTACCCGAGACCAAAATCAACGTCAACAAATTTTTCATTAATATATCAATCAATACTGATTCTTTTTCTGATTTGATGTATAGATTCACGGATGTATGTGTCTATATAAATTTTATTATGAACTAATGATAATGTGTACACGCTCTACTTGTCTTGTCTATCATTCTATTATTAGTCTCTTCCTTTTTGTCTATGATATCACGACTCCCGATTCTTTCCCATGACATATACTTTATTATAGCATTTAATTAACCAACTAATCCCAAATTCTTTAAGGACCTCATATGCTTTTGGCAGGAAGGGAGTAGCCTGCAATCTAAATCTTCCATTAATTGACGTTTCTGTCACCATGCCCCCAACCTCACCAATATGTTCACTGCCTTGTCAACTGGCATCTCCACCTCCACCTGCATTTGTGGTGTCAACCCAATGAATAATTTAAGCCACATGGTCATTCAAAAAAATTATATCACTGCATTACCTTTTCTTTAAAAACATCATGCATGAATTTCTCACATTTGTCTTTAATCGTTTGGCGCGACATGTGACCTGCAATAAGAAAGAGCTCCTTGACGATCAACACAAAAAAGATCGTGCACAAAATTCTCGCTATAGTAAGGTCTACATAAGGTCATGATATATGCATGCAGCCAATAAAATTATTTTCCGTTTGAGAGAAGTCCTACCATTTCACACCCAAAAAAATTAAAAAAAAAAAAAATATATTGACGTGATAGGAAGGGCAAACCTGGCCATTCTCTTCTTTAAGCAGGATTCCATATGTCAAAATGGCTTCCTTGTACTGCACTCAGAAGCAAAAATAAAATCACATTGTAAAATTCTGGCATAATGGTTCATAAGAATTGAAAAGAAAATGTTAAAGAAAAGAAAAGATAATGGAATGTTTATTTCTTCACAAGAGTTTTAAGTTAAAATAGTCTTGACCCTTGATTCTCATTTAGACATGCAACTGGATCTAGTGAAGTTCACTGGGAAAGCCAACTCGGTACAAATTCAAATTCCATAACTGAAATAATTTTTTGAGTCTTTTTAATTAGGTTACATCTTAAAAGTTTTGTGAATCCTATTAATGAAAAGAACATGGAGTGCTTGGCAATCTCTAGGTTCTATTATTTATGCAAAATGGAACACTATCTTTGTATTTCATGAAATGAATAAAACAAAGAATTACTTGCTGTTGTTCAGAGGCATCCAAAAGAAAATGAACTGAACCAAAGCCACTTGCCAAGGTTTTCTCATAAAGTGTCTTGTTAACCAGTAGCTGCAATATCAGATTCCTTCGAACAATTAGCTACATATTTTGAAATAGATAGGAAACTGTAAAGCTTCTTTCTTTATATAATTTAAAGTATAATAGTTTCCAACACTTGAAGAGGAGTAATTTGGTCTCTATTCACCTGATACCTATCCCATGTCTGTTTGTAACCCAAAGCCACACGGGTCGCATATATTACGAGAGCACTGATAGCGATCACATCAAGAAATATCGCTGATCTGTATTAGAAACAAAAATTAATAATGTTATAAATGTTTTTCCTAATGAAATGTATATAAGAGATGACATGCCGCAATTAAAAAACGGGAGGGCAAGAGTGGGAAATAATTGTTAATGAATTTCCTAGTCCACCTTGAAGATTTGCTCATCATCTTTGACAACGTAGAGTAGAATTAAAGAATCAAGGTCTTGTTCAGCAAATTCTAACAAGTGAGTACAACAGAAAAACCAATGGAAAATTGGTGAGGCCCTGGTTAAGAATACAATAACAAAACCTAGCCACCCTTTGCTCGATCCTCAAGGTACAAAGTTTCCTTCGATAAGTTAGAGAACTGCACAAGGAATTTGATTTATTTGGAGGTATAGGGATTTTAATTTAAACCTATGATTTATTCTAGATTGGAATTGCGAATTTAGGATTTTAAAGGAAAACTTAAAGTCCAGTAAAGATAGATTTGGTTAAATCAAACTCACAAAATTGAATTGATTAAACTCCAGAGTAGGTTGAATAAAAGTTCAAAGAACTCCAAATAAGCTTTTGCCTTTAATTTCACAATAACTCAAAATTATATAAATATTCAACGAAGCTAGCCTTAAATAATAGTTTAAAACCCAAGTTAACCCCCTAATAAAGTAGAATGACTAAACTACAGTTAATGAATTAATTAAACTAAAACATACTAGGAAAACATTGTTCACACATCAATTGCAAACTGTTCACGAGTCACTATTCACTGGTTGTGTCATGCGCTGTTGCCAATTTCCTAAGAGCTTGATAGCCCCAAACAACTATCCACATTACTTCGACAATGTCCATCTCATTGGCTTCTTTTAGTTGTCTCAAAATTGGGTCTTAACATTAACCTTATCTCTTTAAGCCTTATTTTCCTTGGATCAAGTAACAAGATAAAGTAAAATATAATTACATTTCATAACTGCGTCAAAAAATTCCATATTATGTGCTAAAACAACAACGAATCATATAAAATTGGAAATAAACTTACGGAGAAGATAAGATGTTCTCAAATTTGTAGTTTATGAAGTATGCTGAAAGTCCCAAAATTGTCGCAACATCCAAGCGCACCTACAAAAAGTTCATAATATCAAGTTAAGAGATGAAAAGCCTTGAGCAAACATCCTAAATGTAATATTACACCTTTTCACATGACTAATTCCGGCAGCATCAATTAGAACTTTTGTGACACTGTTTACTACCTACGGTTTACTTAGCAGTGAATCGGAAATAATCCTTTGACCAAGGTCCAATCACTGCCATGCTTTAATATTACATGGTATCATCAGAATTCATGTCAAATATATCACACAGTCTTACATTAAAACAAATCAAACACATACTGGAACAACAGCTTGTAAGCTTTAACTGTGACTCAGTTGATGCAGCTAAATACCATGGAAATCCCTAACACTACATGATTGGAAACCCCGAGAGGAATCATGCAAGATGTATTCAACCTGGTCTTACCGTGTCTATGATACGGAAAGATAGCTTCTTGTGAGGAAATATGACCTACAAAATATTTATAAACAATGTGAAATTTGGTACTAAATTCCCGAAGAATAACGGAATAAAGTTGGAACAAATAATATGATAAAAACATGAGATACAAGAGAGAACCAACAGACTTTGCAGTGTCAGAAGTATTTACGGGTAAATCTGGAATAGGAATTCTCTCATAGATCTTTAACTGCAATGATGGAACCTCATCTTTATCTTTAGTGTCCTTTTCATCAACATCATCGGTATAAAGCAAAATTAATTCTTGAAATGCTGGCTCCTAATAAGGAAAGGCACAAAAATTTAAGAACATTAATAGCATAAGACAAAAAGAATTATAGAAATGAAGGTTATCCAATATGGTGTAGTTTAAAATATTTGGAACTGTTATGGGCTAAAAGAGGGTAAAATAAACATCAGTCTTAAATAGGTATTATATAGAACAGTAAAGAAATTATCAAAGACGAGTGGGTTATGTCCAAGAGATACCTGAAGGATTGATTGTGAGAGGAGAATGGATACAGAAGTTTTTAACATTTTCCAAAGATCATTTCCACAGTATTTCCTTGTAGCAGGCCTCCATATATCACTAAGTGATATCCTTGATAAGGAAATTGGCCTGGGTGAACAGTCCTCTGTCACTTCGCCAATTCAAATCATAATTTTTTTCATCTTATATTACATGATATAAAATGGCTAGACAAACCTTGAAGCAACATAAAGTGCAGGATCATATAATGGACCTTCTGAACTATTATGTCAGATAATTGACAATTCCAGTAACTGACTCTGAAGGTCCCACATTTTCAATAACATGTTATTGCTCCAAGGCCATCCACAGTGATGATATCACTTAAAATTAAATAATCAAGAACTAATTTCTTGGGTGGACAAAAAATACGTTAAAGAAACTATGCTAACCCATTTTATATATACCACCCTGGCCTGTGTTTGAATGCACAACGTATTTCTCGAGACAACCCTTTGATACTAAGAGTTTACTCATCTCAAGATAATATTAATCTCACCAAAAAAAAAAGAATAGACACTGATGTGTAATCAAAGCATCGGATTCTTCTTTGTAAGAAATAGTAGCATTTATTTGTCAAATCATTACCAAGTTTGGTTTCATCATTAATTGTAACAATCATTCCTGAAAACAGTATTATTAACTCAATATTGCCATTATGAGAATGAGTACGAGCAAAGGAGAAACAAATATATTGAGGAATCATAGCTGCAACAGAAATTTTTTTAAAAAAATAACAGTACTTTCAACTGCACATACCTTGAATATGGTTCAGAAGAATTACTACTAGTCTCAATCTGGAATGTTGTTTCTGGGGTAGGAGGTGCCAGTCCAATCCACGTAAGCAATTTTCTCAATAGCCTTCCCCGTGGTCCAACTGGCGACAGAATTCCTTCATAACGACTGACTGCCCTCTGTGCTGCCAACCAAATAGGAAGCTCACCATCTGAAAGCTGGTCGGCTCTTGGAAGATTATCAGAATTTTGTTCATTAAGAAAATAAGATTGACGGAAAAGAGACAGTTCCTCAATCCAAAGATTCGTTCTCTTGATGGTAACTTGTACTTCTTCTGTCTGAGAAGCTTTACTAAGAGCCTGTCATGAAGCAAGAAATATTAAACCTGCCAACTTTTAATTCATATGATGACATCACATTAGAAGAAAAACTGATTTAACGTACCCATCGGGAAACTAAAGACAAATCATCTACATATAGATACCAGAAGCTAACCGTAACTATCATTATTGAAATTACTTAGCTGCATTAACAACATGAGAAAGATTCATGCTTTGCTAGATTTCAGGACTAAAGAAAATTAATATGAGTTTATCCATAAAGCACACATAATAAAATGTTGAATGTTGTGAAGGTTATGGTTGTCTCAGACATTGATGAACATTAAAAAGTGTACACTTAATAAAAGAAAAACTAATCATTCTACACTTAAAATTTCATTAATCCCCTTAATTTAGCACATTTGTAAAATAATAATTAAATTTATGTTTTATATATTTTTATTGTGATTTTTATTTTTTTATGTAGGTGAAATAATATCTTGAATGTATAACTAGGAAAATGGACGTGATATTTGGATTTTGGAGGCCGGAAACTTGAAAGGGCGTTCCAACAGTGTACAATTTCGAAAATTCCAGCTTTGCGCAATTTTCGTAATTTGGCCATAATTTTTTACTCCGATATCGAATTGAGGCGATTCCAGTTCCAAATGAAGAAGACTCAAATATCTATAACTTTGTTGTTTACAAGAATTTCTAGTTCTGAGGCTTTCAAGGTCGAAATTGATGAACCAAGTTCCCCCTCAAGCTGGAGCATACATGTTATATGCACCAAGCTTATTACAGATGAAATCAATACGAGAACCGCGAAGAGACTTAGTAAGGACATCTGCTAATTGACCGTCTGAGTTGACAAAGCTAGTAGCAATATATCCTGACAAAATTTTCTCTCTGATAAAGTGACAATCCACTTCTATATGTTTGGTTCTCTCGTGAAACACAGGATTGGAGGCGATATGTAATGCTACCTGGTTGTCACAGATTAGTTTCATTTGTGCTCCTCCTCCAAACTTTAATTCTTGCAGTAACTGTTTCAACCATATCAGCTCACATGTTGCTAAGGCCATAGCTCTATATTCTGCCTCTGCACTAGACTCGGCAACAACAACTTGCTTCTTACTCTTCCAGGATATGAGATTACCTCCAATCAAAACACAATAACCTGTAGTAGAGCGTCTATCGGACGGAGAACCCGCCCAATCTGCATCAGAATAACCAATAACCTGAGTATGTCCCTTGTCTTCATATAGTAGACCTTGGCCCGGTGCTCTTTTAACATATCTAAGAATGCGTATAACAGCATCCCAATGACTTTGGCAAGGGGTTTGTAGAAACTGACTAACCACACTTACAGCAAAAGAAATATCTGGTCGTGTGATGGTAAGGTAGTTTAGCTTCCCAACTAATCTCCTGTATTGTCCAGGATCATTCAGTGGTTCTCCGATTAGCTTCCTATACTTTTCGGGATTCTCCAACGGCTCCCCCTGTTTTGGTAGGAGTTTAATATTGGGATCCATAGGTGTGTCCACTAGTCTGCAATCTAACATACCAGTCTCCTGAAGAATATCCAATGCATACTTCCTCTGGGAAATAGCTACCCCAGAGTTAGATTGTGCCACCTCTATGCCAAGAAAGTACTTGAGTCGTCCCAAATCCTTAGTCTGAAAATGATTAAATAGGTGTTTTTTTAGCTCCCGAATACCCTCTTGATCACTTCCAGTGATGACGATATCATCCACATAAACTACTAAGTAGATACATTTGCCATTGGAATGGCGGTAGAAAACAGAGTGATCAGCTTCACTACGAGTCATACCAAAATCTGTAATTACAGCACTGAATCTCCCAAACCAAGCACGAGACTGTTTTAAACCATAAAGAGAACGGCGAAGCCGACATACCAAACCATACTCCCCCTGAGCAACAAAATCAGGTGGTTGCTCCATATAGACTTCCTCCTGAAGATCACCATGGAGAAAGGCATTCTTGTTGTCTAACTGATAAAGGGGCCAATGACGCATAGCCGCAATTGAGAGAAACAATCGGACAGAGGCAATTTTGGCCACAGGAAAAAAAGTGTCACCATAGTCCAGACCAAATATCTATGTATAGCCCTTGGCAACCAAACGAGCCTTAAGACGATCAATGTTCCCATCAGGACCAACCTTCACTGTATAAACCCACCGACAGCCAACTACAGATTTGCCGGACGGTAATGGAACCAAATCCCATATGCCACTAGAGTGTAGGGCGTCCATTTCATCAATCATTGCCTGCTTCCACCCGGGGTGGGATAATGCCTCACTGAGCTTTTTAGGAATAGAAACAGAAGACAATGTGGAAACAAAAGCATAATATGGAGCAGATAAACGATGATAACTCATAAATGTGTATATAGGATGAGGATTGCGAGTGGAACGAATACCTTTGCTAGTGGCAATAGGACCATGTAGGGCAGGCAGATCCACAGTAGGGGTAGGAGCTGGAGCAGGGTGTGAGTCAGCCTGGAGAGGTGGGGGGCGAGGACGACGTTGGTAGACCTCAAGAGGATGAGGTAATGGGACAATCTCTGATGGAGGACAATAGAATGGAACGGGAAGAACCTCTGGATGGAGTGGTGTATCTGGAGAGAAAAATGGGGATGACTCAAAGAAGGTAACGTCAGCATAAATGATGTAACGGTCAATAATGGGAGAATAACAACGATACCCTTTTTGAAGTCGAGAGTAACCCAAGAAGATACATTTGATGGACTTAGCACCCAATTTATCCCGGCCTGGTGTCAGGTTATGGACAAAGCAAACACAACCGAATATGCGAAGGGGTAAATGATGGAGAGGTTGAGTGGGAAATAGAATGGAGTGGGGAAGTTGATTTTGTAAAACAGAGGAAGGCATACGATTAATTAAATAGCAAGCTGTGAGAACAGCATCCCCCCAGAAACTAAAGGGCAGATGATTGTGGAGTAGAAGGGTACGGGCCGTGTCAATGAGATGTCTGTTTTTACGTTCAGCGACACCATTTTGTTGGGGTGTGTGAGCACAAGAGGACTCATGAAGAATACCGAGGGAGGACATGAAGTTTTTGAACGGGGTAGAAAAATATTCACGAGCATTATCACTGCGTAATATGCGTATAGGAACACCGAATTGAGTTTGAATCTCAGCACAAAATGCCTTAAAGGTCGAAAATAACTCAGAACGATCTATAAGTAAGAAGAGCCAAGTGTTTCGAGAATGGTCATCAATAAATGTAACAAAATAGCGAAATCCCAAAACAGAGTTGACACGACAGGGACCCCAAACATCAGAATGAACTAAGTCAAATAGGGACGCAACCCGATTATTGATACGCTTGGGAAACTTAGTACGAGTTTGTTTACCAAGTTGACACGACTCACAATTAAAGGAAGATAAAGCAGAAAGATGCGGAGCTAGCTTCTGGAGCTTGGACAGACTGGGGTGACCCAACCGACAATGAATGACTTGGGCAGAATCAGAAGAAGTGCAAGCAACGGAAGGTAGTGACTTTGAAAGGTGATAGAGGCCTTGTGACTCACGTCCTGTACCAATCATCCGTCCCGTACTCTGGTCCTGCACGACAACAGAATTATTAAGAAAAGTGACAGAGCAGTTAAGATCATGAGTAAGTTTACTAACGGAAATAAGATTAAAAGGACAACCAGGTACATAAAGAACAGAGGTCAATGGTAAGGAACAGGAGAAGCTCGCCCGATACCCTTAGCAACGGTTTTAGAGCCATTAGCAAGGGTAACCATAGGGAGAGAATCTGAACCGGTTAAAGATGAGAAAATGTGTGGATTACCAGAAATATGATCGGAGGCTCCAGAATCAATAACCCAGGGGCCGAGAGGAGAGGACTGAGTGAGGAAGGCCACAGAATTACCAGTGTGGGCAACAGAAGCAGAGGATGGTTGCTGAGAGGCCTGATACTGAAGGAAAGCAGCATAATCCGAGCCAGATAAGGTAACCTGTTGAGATGGGTGCTCGGAAGAAATAGGAGAGGCAGTGCTGTCAACTTGAGCAACCTTGGCAGTAGAGGGACGAGGGGGTTTGCCATGAAGCTGATAGCAACGCTCTCGGGTGTGACCAACCTTTTGACAGTAACTACATTTGGGACGCACTCCTCGATGAATATGGGATCCACGATTGCCCGTGGAACTGCCCTGTGCTGCAAAGATAGAAGGCTCTGCGGAGTGGGACTCAGAGTCCATGACGGAAGTGGAGGAGACTCGGAGAAGTCGAGCAAAAATATTTTCCAGAGAGGGGATAGTAGTACTGGCCAAAATCTGATCACGAACGGGCTAAAGCTCAGATCGGAGCCCAATCAAAGTTTACACCATAAAAAACTGTTCTCGCTGGCGTTCCTGTTCAGCAATTGTAGTGGTAATTGGCAAGATAGAATTGAACTCCTCTCGCAATGATTCAATCCGACCAATATACTCAGACATATCCAGATCACGCTGATTTAAGTAAAACATATTGGACACAACATTATAAAATCTCTGTATATCATTAGTATACAAAGCGGTAGCCTTACTCCATAATTTGTGGCAAGTCTTATAGGGTCGAAACATGACAAGAAGTTTAGAATCAATAGACTGCCATAAGAGATTACATAATTGAGCATCAAGCTTCCTCCAAGATCGGCGCTCGGCCTCAGGTATAGAATCCTCACTGGAGGTTAAATGATCTTCACACCCTTGCCCCATAAACCATAATTCAACTGAAGCCGACCAAGAAACATAATTTATAGAACCAAGTAACTTGGAATTAGTTAGGTGTGGAATTAGTTATGTAGTGTGTAGTTGGTAGTTGTGGTGTTTTGTATTTAATATGGTAATTAATATGGTAGTTGTGTACTTAATATGGTAGTTGTGTACTTAATATGGTAGTTGTGTACTTAATATGGTAGTTGTGTACTTAATATGGTAGTTGTGTACTTAATATGGTAGTTGTGTACTTAATATGGTAGTTGTGTACTTAATATGGTAGTTGTGTACTTAATATGGTAGTTGTGTACTTAATATGGTAGTTGTGTACTTAATATGGTAGTTGTGTACTTAATATGGTAGTTGTGTACTTAATATGGTAGTTGTGTACTTAATATGGTAGTTGTGTACTTAATATGGTAGTTGTGTACTTAATATGGTAGTTGTGTACTTAATATGGTAGTTGTGTACTTAATATGGTAGTTGTGTACTTAATATGGTAGTTGTGTACTTAATATGGTAGTTGTGTACTTAATATGGTAGTTGTGTACTTAATATGGTAGTTGTATAATGCCTATACAAAACACCACAACTACCAACTACACACTACATAACTAATTCCACACCTAACTAATTCCAACAATGTGTTGCATGTAATTTTAATTATTAGAAAATAAAGTAAAAAATAAAAAAAATAAAAGTTGAAATGTCATAATCAACTTTAGGTGGATTGTTATCATGTTTGCAAAATTATCAACAAAAAAATCCAAAAAAGTCCAAAAATTCAAAAGAAAAAAATAAATTAGTAAATGTTTGTTGTTTGTATTAGATTTGGAAAGTTATAATTAATAATTGAGAGATAAACACTTCTATTATAAATAGAGATGCTCACCTCTCATTTTTCTTCATATTTTCTTTCAAAGTTCTCTTGTAGAATTTGAGAGAGAGTGTCCTGTATGTTTTAATTTTTAAGCTTTCTTGTAATTTCTTTTTCTTTCAGTATTAAAATTATGCATATTTTTCTTCAAATCATGAGTAGCTAATTTCATCCTACTGAAGTAAAGAGTTAAGTTCTTAATATGAGAATATAGATTAATATTATTTATATTATAATATATAAATTATAATCTGAATAAGTAATTTAAATCTGGATTAATTATTGACAAGCTTTGCTACCGTCTTTATGGCTGGTTTTATTTATTTGGCATAATTGAGTACCTAACTGGACTTGTTATAGAAGAATGCTATCACCGCCTTTATGGCTGGTTTTATATGTTTTGACATAATTAATTGCTGAAGTAAATTAACTAGGTAATAATGACAATTTGTATATTATAAAAAACAAGATTTCTCTATATTGGAAATATAAAGAGTGGATCTCCTAGCCCCAACATTTTAATTTATTGTTACAGTTCAATTTAAAATTTTCCATCACTTCAAACAAATCCAACATTTTTATTTCACTCAAATTGTTATTTTGTTTTATTAAATTTATTCCCTGTGGATCGACCTCGGACTTACCGGGTTATTTTATTACTTCGACACTCTTATATTTGTGAGTAAAAAACCACTCTGTGAGCGTGTCAGACATTTCTCCGATAAAGGGATTTTGATCGAATCAGTTTCAACATATCTGATTCTCGGGAAAATTGTATTTTGAAATTTCTATTAATCATAATTGCATTCTTATAAGTTTTTTGATATAATCAAGTTTATCAGTGCTAAAAGCATCTTTCTTAATATATCTAATAACCATCATCCTTGCTTCATCAATAAAGTTGTTGGTATTTTCTAAAAAAGCTTCAGTTTTGTCACCACAATTATAGTACAGCTATTTTCTTCTCAACAATTTAGTGGTCCTAACAACCCCAAACCAAACCAAACAAAACAAAGCTTTTTTCCACTATGTGGAGTCGGCTACATGGATCTTTTGACGTCATTGTGCTCTATCTACAAAAATTCATCAAGCTCCATAAAACCTAAGCCTCTTTTTATGGTTATGTCCATGTCAACGTAGGTCTTCCTCTTTCTCACTTGACATATGACAGTACCATTTGCTCTCATTTTCTTATTGGATCACTTACGTTGGATATGTCCAAAACCATCTTAGCCTTATTTTTCTCATCTTCTCATCAATCGGTGCTACCTCAATTTCTTCTTAATTACTTCATTTCTAGCTCTGTCTTTCCTAGTGGTCCAAACAACATTGGCTGAAAAATATATCAGTCATTCAGCTATATCAATAGAAATTTTTCGGTCAAATAGTATATTAAAATATCTTCCTTACTGGATCTTCCACTTGGATTCTGTTTCTTCTTCTGGCAACTATGCAAGTAATCTTTACTGCACTGGTCAAACCACCTTCATAGACTCTAATCTTGCCTCTGATCACTGCTAATCTACATAATTGCATACAGATAAAACAACAGAAACTTGTACCAGTCTTGCTTTGAAAGCATCCATTCAACATCCACAATTTGGGCAATTCCTAAAATGAGCATGTTATTAGTTATTACGAAACAGATAAACAGTAAACCAGCCCGGTCCTACAAAATTATGTTTCCATTTTGATAGGTGTATCATGTATGTGTACACCATTGAATAGAGCTCCTCTTCCATATGACCATCTCAGATGACAACACCATTGTCTATCTCTCACTCCTACCAAATTATCAAGCACTGATAAAGATCAACTTTGAGATAAATAGGTCGTAAGAAGCTAGTCATCATTCACCAACAATCAACTCATAATATACATGAAATAAACAACTGTAAAATGGTCAAGGAAAAAGGCTATGACCTCAGTTATCCATTTGCCAACTTTCCCCAATGGTTTTGAGATGATAGAGAAGATCCGTTGTAGAAGTCTGGACTGTAAGTAATCCAGTTTTTCAACAATTAATAGACCCTTCTGCCTCTCGGTTGCATATCCTCGCCTACAAAGAAAAGGGCGTTTACGCATAAAATGTAAACATTCTACTGACAAGAAATTTTAATAGTAAAAAATTTGAAATTTGGCAAGTCCAAAGCCCAAAGCAGAAAAGTGAATATAGTAACTAATCAACTACTGTTGTATGCCGTGTTTACAGGCACAGGAGTTCTAAACTTCGAAACAATGATAAATTATCGTAACCGAACTTCCATATATAATTCTTTAACAGCAAACTGAACTCTGCACTTCTCTTGAAAGACAACTGCTCATTAAAGCTACAAAGTGAAAGTTTGTAATACCTAGAATTGATGATAATTATCATTAGTAAAGTCAGTTTTAAAAAGGCAGAGAGGAATTTGTTACTCCAGATCACTTTTCAAGGTGTTATAAAGATACTTCACGGTTCTGCTTTGCATAAAACTGGGTGAAAGTTTATATGGAAATAAAAATAATAGAAAGATACAATGATACTGTTTACCTGAATATTATTGCATTGGATTCAGATGCCCTTTTCCAGTCTACATAAATTGGCAAAGTTAGGAGATAATCTGAGTTTAAAGCAGAAGTCAGCTTCAAATCTTCAGCAGAAAGTTCTTCAAATTGAGCATTATGAAGAAGCTGCATGAAAGCTCGCTGGAAACGGGTGGCAACAGCTAGTCTACAAAAGCTTTGCAAAATAAGTAAAAAACTAGCACAAACAACTGAGCAACATCTATGGTTAGACCATGAATATATGAACAATACAACATACAACCATGTCAAAAATTATAATTAACAGACAAGTTGAATCATTTTTTCCTCTAATGCGGGTCAAGTGCACAGACAAACAGTTGAATCTAGTATGAGGATCAATTCCTTGAAACACACATAAAGCGGTCAAGAATCAAGTCAGTGACAAACCTGGATTCGCTATCAGAATATCTCTTGACATTTTTTGCCGACGAACCCAAAAGATTCCACAAGTCAATATCATAACTAAAAGTTAATAACTTATCGAGTTCAGTCTCCTCTCCTTCAGCCTCACCCAACTGATTTACACTGCCATTTCCATTAATGGTATCACTAGCCAAGTCAGAATTTTCCACATTGGCTCCAACTTGATCCAACTTAGATTCCTCATCATATGTTACAATATCTGTTTCTGAACTAGATAAACCTTCATCGTTCAAGGAATCCGTATAGAAATAATCAGTTCGCATTTCTTCTAAAATGGTCTTGTGTTCAGCATGAAGAATAGAGTCCAAACACCTGCAGCTAAAAATTAACTTAATATACAAGCAAGCGGAGAAATTCAAATATACAAGTGAAATTTCGGTAAACCCTAAAGAAATGGAAAATTCAATTTAACTCACGAGGAGATCAAGAGAAACTGATCTTTATCGTATTGTGAATCTAACAACTTCGACACAATCGCATCCAAAAGCTCTGCCTTTGATATCGGGATGTACTTCTCTCTAGGAACTTGAATTCTTGAAATTGAAATCCTTTCATCTTGATGTTGATTACTCGACACAATATCATTCTTTAAATTCTTTGTAATCGGATCGATAACATCGTTCTTGTTAGGGTTTGGTTTGGACTGAGATTTTAGTGGCTCAAGATCAATGGATAGTTCCGGCAATCTCAAAGAACAGCTAGGAACTTTGAGTGTAAAAGCGGGGGAAGAAGAAAGAGTACGAGTTGTTAAAAAAAGATGTGTCGTTGATGATGACGAGGAGAGAATTTGACAAGACGACATTGATCAAAACCTAACTGGAAATTGCTTTTGTTTTTCTGGGTACAGAATCACTTAGATGCCTGGGCTCTAGCGGGAAAATTTAACGGTTGGAAATGTCTGAAACGCGTGGCGCTAATTTGCTGTTTCTTATTGGGAACTTTTTGGATAAGGAGAAATCGGGGCTGGCTTGGCCCATAAGCTTTTCTCAAACGATGTCGTTTTTGGACTTGGACCTAAGAAGATACCATGTCTTTTCGTGACATCTTGTGATTCGTTAGTAAATAGTAGTAATAATAATGTGCTTTACTATAAAAACAAAATAATTTAAATGTAATTTATTATATTATTTATTGACGACCACTACAAGAAAAGACGGAATTAGCGATGGAAAATAGCGACGGATTAATCCGTTTCAATAATTAGAAACGGAATAGTGACGGAATTGAAATGGATTGTAGCATTAGCTATGAAATTTAACGACGGGACAAAATTCCGTAACTAATAGTGGCGGAAATAAAATTGCGGGAAATATAGCGACGGATTATTGAATTCGTCTCTATATATAGCGACATAATTTATATTCCGTCTCTAAATAGAGACGGAACTGAGACGGATTGTAATTCCGTCTCTAAATAGCACTGAACTATTATTTAGTCGCTATTTAGCGTTGGCAAGAATATTCAATCGCTATATGGGGTGACACAATTGATAGTCCATCGCTATATTTAGCGACGGAAATTAATTCCTTCTCTATAGATAGCGACTAAAAATAATTTCGTCTCTATTTAGAGACGGAATATTCTTTCCGTCTATATATAGCGACGAAATTCTCTTCCGTCTCTAAATAGAGACGGATTTTATATACCGTCTCTATATATAGCGACAAAATTATTTATCCGTCTCTATTTATAGAGACAGAATTAAATTTATGTCGCTATAAGGGGCGACGAAATTGATATTCTGTCGCTATATAGCGACGGAATTAAATTTCCGTCGCTAACTCTAAATAAATAAATCAGATTTCCTTTCTCTTTCCCCGGCCAGTTATACACCCAATCCCGAAATCGGTAAATCCCTCTAATTTCTTTCCCTCAAATTTCTCTCACTCTTCACTCTCACTCTCGGTCGCTCTAAATCTGAGACTCACTCTCGGCTCGCCCCTCATACTCTCACGAGGAAGAGCATATAAATTTTCTGCTTATTTTTCTTTTTTCTTTTGACAGAAAATGAGAGAAAAAATTGTGGGTTTGAATTTTTGTCTTTGAGAAAGAAAAACAGATGTTTCTTGTCTTGAATTTTTGTTCTTTTTATTGGGCATTTTATGACAACTTGTTAAACGAGTAAATAAGCACTGTTAATTTTATTTTTCATTTTTGCGGAGATTGGATCTGATAATGTATGGTAATAGATCTCCATTTTATGGGTTTTTTTTGAGGTATAGAACTTTTAAATGTTCCAAATGCAGTGTGCTCAGTGGTGATGAGGGAGGAGGAATTTAGCAAGATAATCTCATAATATTGGGTTCTAATTTGTAAAAGTATTCATATAAATAATTATATTAGATGTGAATTGAATTTAAATTTCAATCCTTTTTAACAGGAATCTGGTTTGTTGTGTTGTGTTTGTGTCTTGAGTTTTGTGCTTAGAGAAAACTTTTTTATATTACATTCGGCATCTTAGAATTTCAATGGATATGTATGTACAAGGCAAAGCTGGAAGTAAATGGTTTAAAAAAAATAAAATTATTTTAATCATGATAAAATCATTATAGTAAAACCTCCCTAGTATTTTAGCTTATCTCATTTGAATTATATAGTTTGTAAAAATCATCATTTAACTCCTATTTTCACTAATCTTAATCTAGATCAGGATTCAAAAAAAACCACATTTCGTTTTCTCGAATGTATTTTAATAGGAGCTTATTTTCTTCTTCATATTTAGAAATAGATTTAATTATTATATGTATGTACTAGTTGGCTCGATTGATAATAAAAAATTTGAGAAAATTTAAGGTTCGAACTTCGCTCATAAGAGTGAGTGAAAATGGTTTAAAATAAAATAAAGAGGTGCTTAGTGTAAAACCTCCACTGTATTTAGGAGGCTAGCAGTAGCAGTAGTTTGTAAAAAGATATGTTGAATGATGATTTTATACAGACTATTTGACCTCATTAATATATATATTTCACTTAGAGTATCTTTGAGCTAAAAGTGAGTAGTTTAAAAGTTTCTTAAAATTGGTTTAAAATCCTCAAAACCTGCATCTGATTGTTAGAAGTAATGTATTTTGTATGTAAAGCCATTTGCAGAATCACCCTTTCACTGACATTGCATGTGTTTCTTGCAGCCTCTTTTATCTATTATTGTAACTAATTTGTTTTTATTAGCACCAACTTATTGTTATGTTTTTTAGTTAATTTAGGTCGCATCTCGCAGCTCGCCAGCCCAACTATTATCCGCAGTCGCCTCATCAAGCATCATGTACTTGTTGTTTTTCTTGACTTCTGTTATATTTTGGTTGTTTTAATTATAGCAGTCCAGTAAAGACTTGAGCATTTACTTAGATGTGTGAAAATTGATTTAATTTAATTTTCATATAAGGTAATAAGTATTTTAAGTGATTAGTTCAAACCTCAAGGTAGAACTTGCTTGATAGGATCCAAAATTAAGCTGAAAATTAAGGTTTGTAATCAATATATTGGTTGTATGGTAATTGGTGAAGGCAGTAGAATAAGCAGTAGAATAATACACTTCCTCATTTATGTTGAATAAGCAGTAGAATAGAACTCGAAAGGAATTGCAAGTTAGTTGTGAATCTTGTCTTTCTATTACTTCTATTCTATTGTATGCCAAGAGTTGAGTTTAATGAACTATGTCATAATTTTTACCAATAAAGTCACCATTTATATTTTCATCAGTTGCCAGCATCACATACAACCGTAGTGAATGATAAGATTAGATCAGATCGGCAGTGGATCAATGCTAGGTTAAAAGATGAGTATCTGACGAATGATTTTATTGCGGGTATTGAGGAGTTTATCCAGTTAGTAGAAAGTCATCCTACATTTATGGACATAATGAAAATTAAGTGTCCATGTAACCAACGTAGGTGTCAAAATCGAAGTTTTTATGACCCTGATATTGTGAGACTCCATCTTGTAAAATATGGATTTGTACCAAACTATTATATATGGTATAAACATGGGGAGACTGAACAACGAGATATCTCGGAACATGATATTAGTCAAAGTCTAGAAGTCGAGTATACCAAAGTGAACAACGCAATTCAAGAAATGGTATTGGATGCTGCAGGACCTACTTTCAGTCAAAATGATAGTGAAGAGACTCCAAATATCGCGACACGAAAACTTTATGACATGCTTAGAGCATCAGAGCATGAGATTTGGCGTGGAAACCCTTACGGGCATTCGCAATTATCGGCGGTGGCTAGACTCCTGAATTTGAAGGCGGAACACCATTTTTTCGGAAAGGTGCTACGACGATATTTGTCAATTTATTCATGAAATGATTCCAGAGGATAATGTAATGACTGATAACTTTTATAGCACAAAGAAGTTAATTGAAGGCTTGGGTCTACCAGTAGAAAAATTCATTGTTGTAATAATGGTTGCATGATATATTGGAGTGATGATATTGACGTAACAAGTTGCAAGTTCTGTAACCACCCTCGGTATAAGAAGCAGAGACGAGGATAAGCAAAGCAGAAAATAAATGTTCCTTACAAGAAAATGTATTATTATCCACTAACACCTCATTTACAGAGATTGTATGCATCTAATGCCACTACTAAGGACATGAGGTGGCATGCCGAGCATGATACTGAAGAGGGTGGTGTCATGAGGCATTGCTCAGATTCCCCAGCCTGGAAATATTTTAATAAGATGTATCCATCTTTTACAGCTGAAACTCGAAATGTTAGACTGGGTCTTTGCACTGATGGATTTCAACCATTTGGACAAACGGGGCAACAATACTCTTCATGGCCAGTGATAGTGACGCCATACAATTTTCCACCATGGATGTGCATGAAAGATGAATACATGTTTTTGTCTGTAATAGTGCCTGAGCCGAGAAACCCTAAAGAGAAGTTGGATATGTTCTTGCAACCTTTGATTGCTGAGTTGAAAGAATTGTGGGAGGTGGGGGTAAAGACATATGATATATACAGTAAACAGAATTTTCAAATGCGAGCTTCACTGTTGTGGACTATCAGTGATTTTCCTGCATATTCTATGTTGTCAGGGTGGAGTACTGCAGGTAAGTTAGCTTGTCCCTATTGCATGGATGATTCAGACGCATTTACTTTGACAAGAGGTGGAAATACTTTAATGATTTGACAACCATCGCAAGTTCTTACTGTCAGAGCATCCATTTCGAAGAAACAAGAGGTGGTTCATAAATGGGCGTGCAGTACATAAAGTGGCACAACCTGTGAAGTCGGGTTTTGAGATCTTAGAGCAGATTGAAGGATATGGATTGAAAAAGGTTACAGAATTTGATGTTGATCATAATAATGCTCGAATAGTTAGGAACTGCAGGTGTGGTTGGAAGAAACAAAGCATATTTTGGGATTTGCCTTATTGGAAAACATTACTAATTCGACATAATTTAGATGTCATGCACATTGAGAAGAATGTCTTTGATAATATTTTCAACACTGTCATGAATGTGGAAGGGAAAACAAAAGATAATGCCAAGTCTAGAGAATACTTGAAGGAGTTCTGTTCACGTTCGGAGTTGCATCAGATTGAAAAAATGGCAAATTTATGTATCCTGAAGCTTGTTACATGTTGAATAAGGTTGCAAAAGAAGCAATATGTAAATGGTTGAAAGAACTCCAATTTCTTGACGAATATACATCTAATATGGGAAGATGTGTTGACATGAAAAAACTCAAGCTGTATGGAATGAAAAGCCATGATTGCCATGTGTTTATGCAAAGGTTAATACCCATAGCATTCCGTGAATTACTTCCAGCAAATGTGTGGCAGACTTTGACAGAATTGAGCATTTTTTTCAAGGATCTTACTTGTACTGTCATTACTGAAAATGAAATGGAGCTGCTAGAGAAAGACATTCATGTCATTATATGTAAGCTTGAGCGTATATTCCGTCCAAGTTTCTTTGACTCAATGGAACATCTTTCGATCCACTTGGCTTATGAAGCAAGGACAGCGGGTCCTGTGCAATATAGATGGATGTATCCATTTGAGAGGTATCTTCGTCGGCTGTAAAATAATGTCACCAATAAAGCTAAAGTCGAAGGTTCAATATATAATGCATATTTGGTTGAAGAGGCTTCATCATTTTGTGCGCATTACTTTCAGCCACATGTTTACACTAGACATAGGAAAGTTCCACGGAACGATGATACTTGTGGGGGTGAAGGGGAAGAACATGAAGGGATGATCTCAATTTTCAAAAATTCGGGACGATCATATGGCAGAGAGAGATCTAGATTCTTTATAGATGATAAAAAATATCATGCAGCTCACACATATATTTTGCTGAATTACGAGGAAATTAAACCTTACATTGAGTAAGATTGGTTAATTTCATGAATTTTTATAAATTTATAGCGCATTAATTTCATAATAAGTATCTTATAGAAGATAACATATTTTGGTTGTTAGTATGTACATTGCGGAGTTAAGGCAAACTGAACTAGATATGTCTGAAGCTGTGGTTGATTCCAAACTTGACCAAGAATTCGCATTGTGGTTCGAAACATATGTAAGTAAAAAATAGCAAATTGGTGTATTTTATAATTTATAAACAAAAATTTATGGAAATATGTTACTCTAACTTCTAACTTGTGTAGGCACGTAATCCATCCTCCAACATCTCTAACAAATTCATAAAGGACTTAGCAAAGGGGCCGTTGCGAAAAGTGAAAACATTCCCGGTATATTATATGATGGGTACAAGTTTCACACGGAACAACACGGTTCAGATAGAGCAACAATGAATAGCGGTGTCTGCATTAAGAGATCTAACAACAGTGTAACTGAGACAGATTATTACGGCGTGTTAATGGAAGTTGTTCAGTTAGAGTTTCCTGCATTACCGATTAAAAGAACAATATTATTCAAGTGCAAATGGTTTGATCTGACTGAGAGTGTTGGTACACAAATTCACGAGCAATACAAGCTTGCAGATGTGCATCATAAAATGAGTAATCAAAAATATGATCCGTTTATTATGGCAGGGCAAGTGTATTACACCACTTATCCAACCGTACGGAAAAATTCAAGCGATTGGTGGTCTGTGTCTAAATAAAAAGCTCGTGTTGTTGTTGAAGTTTCCGAACAATCTTTCACAACCTCGATGTCATGTGGAGTTGCGTTTCAAGAGGATGTTGTAGAAATGCATGCAATAGAAATTGTGGCAGAGGCTGAACCTCAACGATTAATTGGTGAAGATGACAATTATATCGATATTGAGGTCATGGATATTGAGGAAGACGATGAGCCAGAAATAGAAATAGAATCAGATGAAGAATCTGAAGAATTTGAGGAAAATGAAGCGGATGAACAATTTGATGATTCTGACAACGAGTAGTTTATTAAATTAATAATAAACAACACTTTTTTGGGTTCCTCCTAATGTATTTTATTAGCATTTTTGTTGGTTGGCATTGGCTGGTATAAGAATAACTTATAAATATTATGCCATTTTTGTATGTGTGTATAAATGAATCTCTTTTAATATTTTGGTTGGCTAATTTATTGCATTGAGTTTGATGTTAAATTTGTTTTCCACATTGGCTTTTTTCATGTTTTGCTTGCTTTGTTTTCTTTCCTGTTTTGAATTTTGTGCTTGTGCAAGTTGGGGAAAAGTATATTTTTGTCTTTGAAATTTAATATTTGGGTTTTAGGTAACAAAGCAACTATGTGCAAACTCGGCGGCATCATAAAAGGTTATGGATTGAACATGCTTGTAGGCATTGCATTTTTGCATACCGAACCCGATGAGGAGTCTTATAAGGAGGCACCGCCTTTTAGTCGTGGAGTTCGTGGAAAGCGGTCGAAGGAAAGGTTAAGTCAAGAGATAATACATTTTGGAAATTAATTCGCCGAGTTTGCTCAAAGTTTGCTTGCTAAAAGTTTGTTTCAAAGCGTGTCTACAACCCGAAAATCACCGCAAACCCTTCCAAGCCCACCTAGACACCTAAATCCGCATCCAAAGCCCATTAAACCAAAACCAATCAAGCACCAAGCCCACCACCTATGAGGCCCACGACCTTGACACCAAATTACCCCTCCTTACACTATTCCAACATGATTTACCCATATACCAAACTTACTTTAACCATTCCACCTCACTTTAACAAAATATTAAATAAATAACACTTCACTCATTCAATACCCATACCTCACCCATACTTCACTCATTCAAACCCACACCTCACTCATTCACACCCATACCTCACTCATTCACACTTACACCTCCACTACACCATTTGCCTATATAAACCATCATTTTCCACCTTGAAACCCCTAGCACATATCAAGATACATCAAGCAAAAAATCAAGCATTCACCAAGCATTTTAGGAGAACAAACACCCCCTCATCTCCCTTAGAAGTGACGCCACTGCTGCCTATTTCCAAGCCATTCACTGCCTCTTTTGCGACTTGAAGTCACGCCCAAGCCCTTCCATTCACTACCTCTGATCATTTCAAGCATTCATCCAGCCCCCTAACCCTCACATCTTCACGCATAAAGCACCCACTCGACTTCCCCTCACTGCCCTTGCACCCAACACGCAAAACAGCCCCTTATTTCACCCAAAACAGTCCACCAAACAGCCCATTGTCACGCCCAATTTAGCCCCTGGAATTTACACCCAAATCAACCTAATTTTAGCCCCAAACCAGTACACAAACTGACCTAAATACCCTCCAAAATTCGCCCAAAAACAGCAGCTCAAAAGCCTTCAAAACAGTCCCCAAAGTCACCAAAACAGTGAGCAAAAACTGCAGTTGTAAGCCCTTGAGTAAACCAAGCAAACGGCAGTCCAACGCCTCTTAAAAATCACCAAAATTGACCTTAATCCACTGCCAACCAGCGAGCCAAGTACGAAGACCTGAAACGCAGAGAAACGAACTCAAAACAGCGAGCAAAGTGCCAAAGCAGTGAGCAAAACGTCGAAACAATGAATCGGTGGAATCGTGGTGACTTAGCCTTTCCGACGGCCATGTAACGCGTCTCCGAGCAACGACAAAAAAGGTTAGACCTGAGGGTTTATATTACAGAATTTTCTCACATAAAATAATGATTTAAAAATGTATTTTATGGCATTTTGGCATGAGTAGTTAACTTGGCATGTTGTTGGAATTGGCTCACATGAAATAATGGTTTAAAAATGTGTTTAATGTGTTTAATTAATTTAGTATGTTGTATTAAATTTATTTGCATAAAATAATGATTTAGGAAATGTATTTTTACTTGTTTAGTATGAATGATTAGCTCGGCATGTCGTTTAGGGTTAATTCACATGAAATAATGACTTAGAATGGTTATTTGAGCATGTTATTAGTTTACATGAAATAATGACGTAGGAAGTATGTTTAATTTAAATGGTTATTTAAGCATGTTATTTAGAATTAGTTTACATGAAATATTGACTTAGAATATGTGTTTAATAATGCTAGCATGAATAGTTAATTTAACATGTTAATTAATTTAGGTTACATAAATTAATTAAGGTAGGATTGCATGTAATTTATTTTTCTGTCGCATGAATGTCATTAATTAGTACGTGATGTGGTTTTGAGTGAATGGAATATGTATTCTTTTTGTGGTATATTGGATGGAAACCTGGACATAAATTCCATAGCCGAATCCGAATGGACGGTAGTATGGTTTGCACTCGGGATACAACGCCCCGTACCACTTAAAAGACTCACATGTTTCATTTCACTCAAATTTGTATTTGGAGCATGATTAGATTGTTGTAATGTTGTTTTTACCTTCAAAGCATGTGAACTTAGATTTAGGCATGTATGTTGAGTAGACTTGGTTAATATTGCACAAATCCATTCATTACAAGTGACATAAGTAAGGGACCATTCCGAACCCAACGGTTTGAGGTCTTCCCTTGCGAGGGGTGAGTGCGGCCTTAAATCATTTTCCCGGTTCACACCGGGTGGCGACTCCATTATTCTCCGGTTTAGTCCCCCGTGGGCTACTCCATACTCCCAACTAGGCCCTGAGTCTAGAACGGCATGCGTCGTCCAGTTTCTGTGTCTACAATGCTAATAGTATTTCTTGTTTGACAGTTAATGATGGGTTGATTCAGTAAATTCAATGGTGGTTTCTGATGATGAGAAGTGGGTTTATGGGGGAGGGTCTGATGGATTTGTGATGGTATGAGAAGGGAAAGTTGAGTTTATGAGTTGGAAATTGGTGTGTGAGACAAAAGCACATGAAATGGCTGTGTTGTGTTTGTGTTTAGTTGGGGGTAAGTTTGTTGAAAGATTAAATTGATTGCACTTTGATCATGTGCATTATATAATTACCTTTTCGGATAAATTATACTGGACTTGCTTATATTTTTTATGTTGCAAAATTTTAACTTTTTTTTTCTAACTTTTGTTCTTTTGCTGTGTGCAGCTAGTTGTGTTAGGCGATTCAGGTGTTGGAAAAAGTTGTATTGTTCTTCGCTTTGTTCGTGGCCAGTTTGACCCAACATCCAAGGTAAGGATTACGTTACTGTCTTTTTCAGCATATTACAGCAGCAGGCTGCTTCATATTACAGCAGCAGCATGCTGCTGCTGTAATATTGCAACAACAGTAGGCAGCTGCTGCTGTAATATGCAGCAGCTGCAATCCAAAAAAAAAAAAAAGAAATTAGAGGTTGGAAAAAAAGATTTAAAAAAACAACAATGTAAGCCTATATCATTAGCTTTTTAAGTACCTTGATTGATATGTATGTCGATCCAGTATCGGATGTCCACGTGCTAGGCCTGGGGCTGGAATTGTGTCTTCCCCGTACGAAGCACATATCGGATGTCTGGCAACTAGTCTCTATAATCGGATATACATGACCTAGTCATAACATCCCGATAGCTCGAGCATTTAAGAGAACGAGTTCCGTATCCTATGTGACCATCATCTCCATATGACTGGAGTGATACTTCCGTCTTAACATCACACCCAATACACTACGATTCTCAATATACCCAGCACTGGCGTACACATAACCTGTTAAAGCCCTGGACGACCGCAACCAAAGTATATTGATTGTCGCAAGTATTAGCGGTGCAAGTCTCAGGTTAAGACCAAATATATCTACCCTGATTGCAGACTCCCATAGATATATAGTCATACTACCAATGGGATTCTGTAGGGGTCTATCCAGAGCGAAGCTGTTTCCCGTACCATCGGTAAAACACAACCTCCTATTACACTTGCATGAGTATCCTATACCCAAATATATGAGAACTATGATGTTGTGCCCTCACAACGCGCACAAGTGTAATACTAGTCTTTTACATATTTATCGATGTCCAATCTCGATAATACTCTGACTAGGGATATTTAATGATTTATCCTTCGTGGACTGATATTGTCTCATATCATTCTCAGGTCAGGAACAAATCACAGGGACCTCCTATCATTTATATATCTTGGTGATCTAATCACAAGTGATAAGAGTGCAATCTCATTTGTCACATAGTTAATTTGTACAACAACACCGTGATCTGTACAAATAGTGACGCTATGGGTCATAATTGTCCAACAATCTCCCACTTGGCCTATAGCTAGTCACTCGAGTGTCTAACACCCGAACTATGTACGGTTGGCTCAAACTGCTGAGAAAAGGTTTTCGTCAGCGGATTTGTATGAATATCATCTGATGCGATTTATTCGATCATCACATCGCCACGATGTATGATCCGAACGAATCAGATGAATATCGAAGTATTTATCTGGATCGTCAATGAGACCATTAATTCTTTAGCTTGTGCTGAAGCCTAGCTCAGCATCTAATAGAACTGTATCTAATCTAATTAGATTTATTATCGACCCAAATGGCTTCTATTGGTGCCTCAGCTGCAGCAATAACCCGCATTTATTGTTTATTCGGTAACAGTATCTTGCTTGGAAGATTTCCAGCTCACTGTTCCGTTATACTATTGTATAGTACCGTTGTTGCGACTTATAGTCGTTATCATGAAAGCCAAGCTTTCACCGATTATATTATGGGAATATCATTTCCAAGAAATTATATATCATCATTACTCAGGACATTCACTGTCAGTGCACTCCCACTAACCTCCTTATATACACAAGAATTATTATCGTTTTGAATTAAATCATACACCATGATGATTACATCAAAACGATAATTCCTAGAACCTAATGCTTGCTTCAATCCATTTATGGATCGAATAACTTGCAAACCTAGTTTGCTTGTTATGGTTTGACAAAACCGTCAGGATTGTGTAAACATCCTCCAAAAGGTTTCCGTTAAGGAAAGCAGTTTTCCCGTTCAGCTGCCATATTTCACAAATGAAACGTGCAGCTTAAGCAAACATTATCGAAATGGATTTACCGTGGCAACAGTTAAAAGGTTTCGTCGTAATCAACACAGTGCTTATAACTCTACCTTTTCGCTACAAGCCTAGCTTAGTACGTTGGTATGTTGCCATCCATGTGTGTCTTCCTTGAAGACTTATTTAGTACAAATAGGCACAATGCCTTGCAGTACATCAACTAGTGTCTAAACATAGTTGGTATACATGGAATCCACTTCGGACTTTATGGCACTTTGCCATAATAGGGAGTCGATACCTTGTATCACTTCCTCATACGTAGTCAGTTGATATTCCTCAATAAGATAGACATCTTTATGAGGTGAGATCAGAAACTCATACCCCAGGTTGTTTTCTGACTCTCTCCGACCTACGCGGTTCTTGTGTATTCGAAGATTATTGGAATAGTTTCATCATTGATGAACTATTTGTGTTCCATTAGGACTTGGTGCCAGGAATATTATTACTCCGATTTTCATCGAGTTTTACTATCCTCACACTTACCACTGCATATTGGTATTCCTCTTAGGAAAAACGCATGGCGAGCAACAATCTAATTGTTCTCTCGTGAGTTGTACAAGTACAATACTTATGGTATCCCTAGGATAACCTACAATTGGCACTTATCCAATTTGGGTTATAATTTGGTATCAACCAAACATATGCCTAGCATACCCAAATATTCAGGAATGTGAAACCCGGTTTCTTTCCTGTTCATATCTAATATGAAGTCTGTCAAACAGATTTTTATGGAACCTTATTCAAAATAAGTTCTGCACTGTTTAGCGTATCCGTTGAAGGAAATGGTAGCTCAGAACGACTCATGATTAACCTTATTATGTCCAACAAAATTCGGTTTATCTTGTCGGACACCCCGTCAAATTGAAGTGTTCCGGGAGGAGTCCTCATTGAAAGAATACTATACTCTTTCAAGTATATGAGAAACTTATTGCTTAAGTATTTTCATCATGGTCAAACCGTGATGGTTTAATACTTTAGCCGATCTGTTTGTCTATTTCGTGTCTAAACTTTAACAGTTTCCGATTTGTGTTTCAAAAGAAACACGTAACCATGACTCGATGCCACATCCGTGTATGGTCACGAAACATTCATATCCACATCTAGCCTAGCTAGACATGGGCCCACTTGCTTCACTATGAACTAGGGCTAACAGATCGGTGGTATTTACACTTTTACCAAGTAAATAGTGTTTTAGGCACTTTGCCCAATAAACTAGATTCGTAGACTTTATTTGATTGGAATCAAATTAGTCCTAGTACCCACTCTTCAAAAGTGTGGATATACGAGTCTTGTTTAAATTGTGTCCCAGACAACAATGCCACATACAAGTTTCAACCCGATCAAATCAGTTTGAGCTATTTGTTTGTCATGTTATACGTGTGAGATTTATTTATATTCTAAATATAAATTCTATTATTCACATCTAATGTGGTTATCTCAATATCATCTTGATATAATAAAAGACTTTAGTGTTCTAGAATATAAAGGTATATCCGCAACAAATTATACAATGATATAGAGATAATGTTTCTAGTCAAACTAGTTATATTATAACAGTTTCCTAATTTACGTACATACCCAAAGGGTAGTTCCTAAACTTAGGTATCTACGGTTAAAACAGCGACTTTCGTCCCGTTTTCAATTCGCAGATTAATCTCAATAGAAGTCAGTATCCTGCTCATAGCAGATTCTGAACATCAGTACATATTTATGTACCACACTAATTATCTAAAATCCAATTTTAATACTAGTTGTGAACATATTTATGACAAACATATTTGAAGTCAGAGCTTTGCTATTCTTCAATTCATTCTTGGGATATGTCCTTTTATTTTCCTAGAAGAATAAAAATATTTTGCCTTTGCCATTTTCACATTCCAGAAGCCTTGGCCTTTTGGAATATTTAAGTAAAATGCTCCTTGCGCTACTTGCATTATTGCAAACTTTGACTTTGTCTCCTTGAGAATAGCCATTAACTCTCCAAGAGTTTACTATTGCAATTTAAAAGTACTTCTAAGATCTAATCTTTGAAAATCCTTCAATTTCTTTAACAAATTATAAGGATCTAATCCTTAATTCTGAATAAGAAATTAAGGAGTCTATGACAAGTATAATGGATTAAGCACTAAAGTTATCATTACATGAATATTCCAAATATCATGTTCCACTTATTTGCTTAACTCCAGGCTTAGGCCTAATATATTATTTTATCAAATAAAATAACTTATTATTTTTCCAGGACCATCCTGAAATTTATTCACAATTTGAAAATTAAAGTCGTTTAAATACATTTTCACCCAGGATTATGTTTTAAACACTAATCTTTCAATTATATCATGATTTTAATAGTCCAACTATTTAATCAACGATTTGTGGTACTATATATTATAATGATTATTATAGTCCAACTATACAATCAAATATAATTTAAATTAATTAACCTAAATTATATTGATTATTATAGTCCAACTATAAAATCAACTATAAATTGAAATTAATTAATTCAAATATATTGATTACTATAATCCAATTATATAATCAACTACAATACAGTCCAACTGTTTATTAAAACAACAATTTAAATATTAGTCCAACTAACATTTAATTTAACGATGAAATAATTTGAATGAGCGCGTATGGCAAGTAATTAAACGAATATTGCAAATTCAATTCTTGCCTCCCACTATTTTTCGGCGAGCCTCTAACCCTCTGTCCAGTACTCGGGAAACCGTGTTTCCAAGTGGGCTAGGATCCCGTTAAATATCACACAATCTTGACTTTGGCCAACAAATTGTATGATAATTAACTAGGTAGATCTCTAAGATCAATTGGATCCAATCCAATTCTTAGATCCAGTAGGGGGACATCCAAGTCCGAAATATATATCTTATATATGCCAATACATCCAATGTATTGCCTAACCTTTTTCCTCTGAATCAACTAAGTCTTGGCTTTGGCACAACAAACTTAGTGATCCCAGTTAAGCGCGACCCATTGACCATGGAAAGCTTCGTAATCAATGTCGATGGACAAGAAGTGGTCTTGATTTTGGCCAACAAACCACAACTTGGACAATACACTGATATGGAACAAAGCCTTCGTGATTCAAACACATCCTCGACGGACAAAGGCCTTGACTTTGGCCAACAAGTCAATGCCAGTCTTGGATCTTGAGTAAGAATCACTCAATGGAAGGAAAAACGCTTAATATTTGTGAGGGTTTTTCGCTTGCAAATTGGAAACCAATTTATTATCTTTGTTAAGGTCTCATCATCATACACCCTTAAGCATGCATTCTAAACACATAATAAAGCGCATATGATAAAATAATAATGATATGCGGATGGATACTTTACACATTGATCCTAGATCAAATCTCTTTTTCTCTCTCCCGCTAGCACAAATATTTCTTCTACCCGTTACACTACACTTCTAAAGAAACCTCATTTACATTGAGGGGAATAGGTGAGAAGAGAATACAAAGGATAAAGAGGTGATAAGGCTGGACACGCAGGTCCAATTAATAAATCAAATTTATTACAATTTCTAAAATTGCCCCACCCATCTAATATCCATCTGATATACATTATTCATGCATCGCAACCATGTATTCACACAAGCATGTTATCAATCAATCTAATCCAATTAATTAATCTGATAATTAGTGATCATCCAATGTTCAAACAACGATTTGATTTTGCTCGAGTCAAACTCGTTTTGCGAATAAGTACTCAAAGTACGAATTCTTGAATTAAATTAAATTACAAAATTAAATCCAATTCAATTTGTATTTAATACTAATTCACTATTTAATTCCAAATTAAATATTACACTTTATTAACGAACCTTTACGACTTAAATTCCAAATTCAATCTCTCAAAGCCCGATTAACATCCATTGTTTATTTAATTAAAGTCCAATGGGCTTTTAATTAATTTCTTTAAGGCGTGGACTTTTGGTCAACTCGGGTCAAACCCAATAACCAAAATCCAATCCGGGATTTACCCCATAAGCCCAGTAATCAATTTTGGCCCATTAGGCCCAATTAAATAATTAAGGTCCATTAAGTCATAATTGGACTTTATGGATGCGATTTTGGGCCCAATTGGATCCAACCAAATTGGCCTGAACCTAACTTGGTACAACCAAGCCCAAAAGCCCAATTACAACCTTTAAGGCCCAAATCCAATTTAAACCCAATTAATTAACTTATAAAATTCCAAATTCCACAATTAATTAACCTAAGTGTAATACACAATTAATCACCCAATTAACATATCTAAAACATCAATTAGCCTAATTAATCATGCACTTTAACATCAAATAGTGTCCAACACAATTTAATCAAAATCAAACCCATTTCATGCTTCAAGTGTCTCGGCAATTAGGGTTTATTAAAATCCGATTCGGTTTCAATCCAATTGAATCCACAATCATCATTTCCCAAATCAATTCAACTCATCCAATGAATCAAAAACAAAAAATCACCATGAATTTTTATATCACTAAATTTTTCGCCAAGCATTTAATTTGGGGAAAATTGTCCAATTCAAAATTCAATCCAATTAAACCTCAAATCAACATTACCCAATTGTTTTAAGTCATCCAATGATCAAAAAACAAAAAAATTACCAAGACATTTAGGTTTTAAATTTCCGGCCAAGCCAAAGAAATTGAGGAAAATTGATCCAATCCAATTTTCTTGAAATTGATCATGCACAACTTCAATTAATCAACATCCAAGCATACTTAATCAAACAATTCAACCAAATCATACTCAAATTGAGTTTGCCCAATTTTAAACCCTAAAAATTTCATGCTTGATATAAGCTCAAGATACCATTGTTGGTTTCTAATTAGGTCCCAAGAATGAAATCAAGCACAAAAACGCATGAATACAACAAAGGAGAATGGCGGAAACATACTCACAATGAACGTATCTTGCGACGCAAAGAACACAAGCCTTCAAGCTTCCTCAAAGGTCACGGCAGCAGCTCACCTTGGCAGTGGACTGCACGGTGGTGGGTGGTGTGGCTCCTCCAAGATTCAGCCATGGAAGACCTCCATTGAAGCTCCAAGCTTCAAGCTTCCAAGCTCACGAAATCGGTTCCCTATCACCTTAGGAAGACTCAAGTGTGTGCTAGCACTTAGATTTTGCAACAAAACCTCCATTGAAGCTCCAAGCTTTAAGCTTCCAAGCTCACGAAATCGGTTCCTATCACCTTAGGAAGACTCAAGTGTGTGCTAGCACTTAGATTTTGCAACAAAACCATCACATTTCTTCTCCTTGTTGCTCGGTAGAACCAGAAAAAGGAAGAAGAAAATGGCTCAAGCCGAGAGAGAGAGAAATAGGAAAATGGGTTCCTTGAAACGATGTGATGAAAGTGTAGAGAAAGTGAGGGGAAATAAAAAATGTATTTGGTTTTTATAATTTCCAGAATATAACCATTTACCATTTTTTTATTCCATAAAGTAAGCATTAAATGCTTGTCAATCAATACAAATCAACTCACATCAATCAATTGTCAACTTGTCACATCACTCAAAGTGACATGTGATTTGACGCTTGATGTGACTAATGATTTGACGCTTGATTTGACTTGCATGCCGCACTCGAATTCGAAATGCGAATGCGCTCGCAAACAATCCCGGGCTCGGGTTCGCTAATTTCAAATTAACGAATTTTCCGTTGCGACGTAATTAAACGATATGCCTAGCGAAATCACTATTCACGTCGCAAACGAATTAATTCTAAATTAATTCGTTCGCCCGAATTAAAATCTAATTTTAATTCCGCGTCGAAATCTAATTTCGTATAATATATCGAATATATTATTTTATCGATTAATTCCAATTTAATCGTTCTCTCTCTTTTATTAATATTTTATCCCAGATAAAATATCTTCGTAATTAATCCCAGATTAATTTTCTCTCCCATCTAATTAATCCCAGATTAATTAAAGTACGATTCATACATCATCGGTGAATCTTCGGGAAGCGACCCATGAGATCCCCATATATGTTGGCAGTAAATACGGTCGTCGGACTATTTTTTTTTTTTGGAAAAGTTTACAATGTATTCCAAAAGATGTGTTTTGTACAATTGTACAAGGGGCATCCCCCAGGAAGGTGTTGAAAGCACAAAATTACAAAGCCCGAAAGCAAACACAACCAAATTCATGGAAAAAGAGAATGCGAAAATAAGCAACAAAATTGCTGCCTAAATTACAATTTCTCAAAATCAGCCCAGCGCGAGCATTCCATTGGTCACGGTCAACCACAACGAACAGCTCTAAAAACCCTCAAGGCCGAAACAAGCCCAGCCCAAAATTTAACAAACCACCGCAGCCCAAACGAGTCAGACCAAAATGCTTACTTAAACCCCAAAGACGGCCCAGTCACAAACGCACAAGCAGTCCATGAAGTCACTAGCAGATCAAGCCGAAGAAGCCCAACTTTGGTGTCAGCAAGCGCGCATGACAGGCCCATTAAACAATTAGTCGGCCATACGTGATTGCCAACAGCCCACTCTCAAGCACGAGAAGCCCATCCCACGCGCATAACTCAGCCCATCATGGGCACGTAAGCCGAGTGTCAGACCCTTCAGCACGCCCACGTGAAAGAGTCAACAAATATTATAAGCCCAAACACTCCAAACACGGCTCCTCAACCAAAAGCAGAACATCTACACTTAAGCATTATTAACGGCCCATTCAACATAGGAAAACCGAGAATCATAAAGCCAGGAGTCCCACATCGATTAGGACAAGAAGAAAGCAAACCAAAACCTCCAAGCTACAAACAGACCAATTGCCACACATTAGCTAACTCCACACCAAACACAGCAACCCTCATCACCCTCATCAACTCAAATTCCATAGATGCTTGATTGTAGCAGGGAAGGAGATGCTATCATTCAAATAAACCAGTCTGCATTTTATAGTGCTAATAATCTCGTCGATCACTCCCTCTGTGGATTTTGAGCATTTGTCAAAAACTCTCATATTCCGCTCGTACCAAACATAATAAACTGAAGCAGCTAAAGCAATTCTGGCTACTACATTAATAGGGTCCCCTTTCTTTTTCAGCTTGGTTGCAGCCCAACGAATAGAATTCATCCAGTCCAAACAAGGCCAACTCGTCAGCGTTTTAGAGGAAATAGCATACCAGACAGATTTAGTAAAATCACATTCAAAAAACAAATGAGCATGAGTTTCTGCATGAGCTGAACAAAGAACACACTTATTATCTTGCACCACACCAAATCTGAAAAGTCTGTCCATGGTGTGCAACCGCTGAAGAGAAGCCAACCACAAAACAAAGGAGTGACGAGGGATGTGTCCCCGAAACCATAATAAGTGGTGAATGGTGGTTGGGTTCCTTCTACTCCTTAATATATCCCAAGCATCGTCAATTGAAAACTTGCCAGAAGTGTTCCCTTTCCATACATAACTATCAGGAATATACGTCGTCGGACTATCCGAACACGTAAGTACCATGTACTACGTTTATATCGATTTACAAGACAATGTTGGCTTCTAGCAAAGCGGCATGCCTACCCAATTCTCCAGAAATATCCTTATAGGAATATGTGATCCATATCAAGCGTAGTATACCGTAGTATTGTGTATGTCGATCCAGTATCGGATGTCCACGTGCTAGGCCTGGGGCTGTAATTGTGTCTGGCCCGTACGAAGCACATATCCGATGTCTGGCAACTAGTCTCTATAATCGGATATTCATGACCTAGTCATAATATCCTGATAGCTCGAGCATTTAAGAGAACGAGTTCCGTATCCTATGTGACCATCATCTCCATATGACTAGAGTGATACTTCCGTCTTAACATCACACCCAATACACTATGATTCTTAATATACCCAGCATTGGCGTACACAGAACTGTTAAAGCCCTGGACGACCGTAACCAAAGTATATTGATTGTCGCAAGTATTAGCGGTGCAAGTCTCAGGTTAAGACCAAATACACCTACCCTGATTGCAGACTCCCATAGACACATAATCATACTACCAATGGGATTCTGCAGGGGTCTATCCAGAGAGAAGCTGTTTCCCGTACCATCGGTAAAACACAACCTCCTATTACATTTGCATGAGTATCCTATACCCAAATATATGAGAACTATGTTGTTGTGCCCTCACAACGCGCACAAGTGTAATACTAGTCTTTTACATATTTATCGATGTCCAATCTCGATAATACTCTGACTAGGGATATTTAATGATTTATCCTTCGTGGACTGATACTGTCTCATATCATTCTCAGGCCAGGAACAAATCACAGGGACCTCCTATCATTTATATATCTTGGTGATCTAATCACAAGTGATAAGAGTGCAATCTCATTTGTCACATAGTTAATTTGTACAACAACACCGTGATCTGTACAAATAGTGACGCTATGGGTCATAATTGTCCAACAATCTCCCACTTGGCCTATAGCCAGTCACTCGAGTGTCTAACACCCGAACTATGTACGGTTGGCTCAAACTGCTGAGAAAAGGTTTTCGTCAGCGGATTTGTATGAATATCATCTGATGCGATTTATTCGATCATCACATCGCCACGATGTATGATCCGAACGAATCAGATGAATATCGAAGTATTTATCTGGATCGTCGATGAGACCATTAATTCCATAGCTTGTGCTGAAGCCTAGCTCAGCAGCTAATAGAACTGTATCTAATCTAATTAGATTTATTATCGACCCAAATGGCTTCTATTGGTGCCTCAGCTGCAGCAATAACCCGCATTTATTGTTTATTCGGTAACAGTATCTTGCTTGGAAGATTTCCAGCTCACTGTTCCGTTATACTATTGTATAGTACCGTGTTGCGACTTATAGTCGTTATCATGAAAGCCAAGCTTTCACCGATTATATTATGGGAATATCATTTCCAAGAAATTATATATCATCATTACTCAGGACATTCACTGTCAGTGCACTCCCACTAACCTCCTTATATACACAAGAATTATTATCGTTTTGAATTAAATCATACACCATTATGATTACATCAAAACGATAATAATTAGAACCTAATGCTTGCTTCAATCCATTTATGGATCGAATAACCTGCAAACCTAGTTTGCTTGTTATGGTTCGACAAAACCGTCAGGATGTTATAAACATCCTCCAAAAGGTTTCCGTTAAGGAAAGCAGTTTTCCCGTTCAACTGCTATATTTCACAAATGAAACGTGAAGCTTAAGCAAGCATTATCCAAATGGATTTACCGTGGCAACAGTTAAAAGGCTTCGTCGTAATCAACACAGTGTTGATAACTCTACCTTTTCGCTACAAGCCTAGCTTAGTACGTTGGTATGTTGCCATCCATGTATGTCTTCCTTGAAGACTTATTTAGTACCAATAGGCACAATGCCTTGCGGTACATCAACTAGTGTCTAAACATAGTTGGTATACATGGAATCCACTTCGGACTTTATGGCACTTTGCCATAATAGGGAGTCGATACCTTGTATCACTTCCTCATACGTAGTCAGTTGATATTCCTCAATAAGATAGACATTTTATGAGGTGAGATCAGAAACTCATACCCTAGGTTGTTTTCTGATCTCTCCGACCTACGCGGTTTTTGTGTATTCGAATATTATTGGAATAGTTTCATCCTTAATGAACTATTTGTGTTCCATTAGGACTTGGTGCCAGGAATAGTATTACTCCGATTTTCATCGAGTTTTACTATCCTCCCACTTACCACTGCATATCGGTATTCCTCTAGGAAAACGCATGGTGAGCAACAATCTAATTGTTCTCTCGTGAGTTGTCAAGTACAATACTTATGGTATCCCTAGGATAACCTACAATTGGCACTTATCCAATTTAAGTTATAGTTGGTATCAACCAAACTATGCCTAGCATACCCAAATATTCAGGAATGAAACCCGGTTTCTTTCCTGTTCATATCTAATATGAAGTCTGTCAAACAGATTTTATGGAACCTTATTCAAAATAAGTTCTGCACTATTTAGTGTATCCGTTGAAGGAAATGGTAGCTCAGAACGACTCATGATTAACCTTATCATGTCCAACAAAATTCGGTTTATCTTGTCGGACACACCGTTAAATTGACGTGTTCCGGGAGGAGTCCTTATTGAAAGAATACTATACTCTTTCAAGTATATGAGAAAATTATTGCTTAAGTATTTTCATCATGGTCAAACCATGATGGTTTAATACTTTAGCCGATCTGTTTGTCTATTTCGTGTCGAAACTTTAACAGTTTTCGATTTGTGTTTCAAAAGAAACACGTAACCATGACGCGATGCCACATCCATGTATGGTCACGAAACATTCATATCCACATCTAGCCTAGCTAGACATGGGCCCACTTGCTTCACTATGAACTAGGGCTAACAGATCGGTGGCATTTACACTTTTACCAAGTAAATAGTGTTTTAGGCACTTTGCCCAATAAACTAGATTCGTAGACTTTATTTGATTGGAATCAAATCAGTCCTAGTACCCACTCTTCAAAAGTGTGGATATACGAGTCTTGTTTAAATTGTGTCCCATACAACAATGCCACATACAAGTTTCAACCTGATCAAATCAGTTTGAGCTATTTGTTTGTCATGTTATACGTGTGAGATTTGTTTATATTCTAAATATAAATTCTATTATTCACATCTAATGTGGTTATCTCAATATCATCTTTATATAATAAAACACTTTAGTGTTCTAGAATATAAAGGTATATTCGCAACAGATTATACACTGATATAGAGATAATGTTTCTAGTCAAACTAGTTATATTATAACAGTTTCCTAATTTACGTACATACCCAAAGGGTAGTTCCTAAACTTAGGTATCTACGGTTAAAACAGCGACTTTCGTCCCGTTTTCAATTCGCAGATTAATCTCAATAGAAGTCAGTATCCTGCTCATAGCAGATTCTGAACATCAGTACATATTTATGTACCACACTAATTATCTAAAATCCAATTTTAATACTAGTTGTGAATATATTTATGACAAACATATTTGAAGTCAGAGCCTTGCTCGTCTTCAATTCCTTCTTGGGATATGTCCTTTTATTTTCCTAGAAGAATAAAATGATTTTGCCATTGCCATTTTCACATTCCAGAAGCCTTTGGGCAAGCCTTGACCTTTTGGAATATTTAAGTAAAATGCGCCTTGCTCTACTTGCATTATTGCAAACTTTGACTTTGTCTCCTTGAGAATAGCCATTAACTCTCAAAGAGTTTACTATTGCAATTTAAAAGTACTTCTAAGATCTAATCTTTGAAAATCCTTCAATTTCTTTATCAAATTATAAGGATCTAATCCTTAATTCTGAATAAGAAATTAAGGAGTCTATGACAAGTATAATGGATTAAGCACTAAAGTTATCATTACATGAATATTCCAAATATCATGTTCCACTTATTTGCTTAACTGCAGGCTTAGGCCTAATATATTATTTTATCAAATAAAATAACTTATTATTTTTCCAGGACCATCCTGAAATTTATTCCCAATTTGAAAATTAAAGTCGTTTAAATACATTTTCACCCAGGATTATGTTTTAAACACTAATCTTTCAATTATATCTTGATTTTAATAGTCCAACTATTTAATCAACGATTTGTGGTACTATATATTATAATGATTATTATAGTCCAACTATACAATCAAATATAATTTAAATTAATTAACCTAAATTATATTGATTATTATAGTCCAACTATAAAATCAACTATAAATTGAAATTAATTAATTCAAATATATTGATTACTATAATCCAATTATATAATAAACTATAATACAGTCCAACTGTTTATTAAAACAACAATTTAAATATTAGTCCAACTAACATTTAATTTAACGACGAAATAATTTGAATGAGCGCGTATGGCAAGTAATTAAACGAATAATGCAAATTCAATTCTTGCCTCCCACTATTTTTCGGTGAGCCTCTAACCCTCTGTCGAGTACTCGGGAAACCGTGTTTCCTAGTGGGCTAGGATCCCGTTAAATATCACACAATCTTGACTTTGGCCAACAAATTGTATGATAATTAACTAGGTAGATCTCTAAGATCAATTGGATCCAATCCAATTCCTAGATCTAGTAGGGGGACATCAAGTCCGAAACATATATCTTATATATGCCAATACATCCAATGTATTGCCTAACCTTTTTCCTCTGAATCAACTAAGCCTTGGCTTTGGCACACCAAACTTAGTGATCCCAGTTAAGCGCGACCCATTGACCATGGAAAGCTTCGTAATCAATGTCGATGGACAAGAAGTGGTCTTGACTTTGGCCAACAAACCACAACTTGGACAAGACACTGATATGGAACAAAGCCTTCGTGATTCAAACACATCCTCGACGGACAAAGGCCTTGACTTTGGCCAACAAGCCAATGCCATTCTTGGATCTTGAGTAAGAATCACTCAATGGAAGGAAAAACGCTTAATATTTGTGAGGGTTTTTCGCGTGCAAATTGGCAACCAATTTATTATCTCTGTTAAGGTCTCATCATCATACACCCTTAAGCATGCATTCTAAACACATAATAAAGCGCATATGATAAAATAATAATGATATGCGGATGGATACTTTACACATTGATCCTAGATCAAATCTCTCTTTCTCTCTCCCGCTAGCACAAATATTTCTTCTACCCGTTACACTACACTTGTAAAGAAACCTCATTTACATTGAGGGGAATAGGTGAGAAGAGAATACAAAGAATAATGAGGTGATAAGGCTGGACACACAGGTCCAATTAATAAATCAAATTTATTACAATTTCTAAAATTGCCCCACCCATCTAATATCCATCCGATATACATTATTCATGCATCGCAACCATGTATTCACACAAGCATGTTATCAATCAATCTAATCCAATTAATTAATCTGATAATTAATGATCATCCAATGTTCAAACAACAATTTGATTTTGCTCGAGTCAAACTCGTTTTGCGAATAAGTACAAATTCTTGAATTAAATTAAATTACAAAATTAAATCCAATTCAATTTGTATTTAATACTAATTCACTATTTAATTCCAAATTAAATATTACACTTTATCATCGAACCTTTACGACTTAAATTCCAAATTCAATATCTCAAAGCCCGATTAACATCCATTGTTTATTTAATTAAAGTCCAATGGGCTTTTAATTAATTTCTTTAAGGCGTGGACTTTTGGTCAACTCGGGTCAAACCCAATAACCAAAATCCAATCCGGGATTTACCCCATAAGCCCAGAAATCAATTTTGGCCCATTAGGCCCATTAAATAATTAAGGTCCATTAAGTCATAATTGGACTTTATGGATGCGGTTTTGGGCCCAATTGGATCCAACCAAATTGGCCTAAACCTAACTTGGTACAACCAAGCCCAAAAGCCCAATTACAACCTTTAAGGCCCAAATCCAATTTAAACCCAATTAATTAACTTATAAAATTCCAAATTCCACAATTAATTAACCTAAGTGTAATACACAATTAATCACCCAATTAACATTTCTAAAACATCAATTAGCCTAATTAATCATGCACTTTAACATCAAATAGTGTCCAACACAATTTAATCAAAATCAAACCTATTTCATGCTTCAAGTGTCTCGACAATTAGGGTTTATTAAAATTCGATTCGGTTTCAATCCAATTGAATCCACAATCATCATTTCCCAAATCAATTCAACTCATCCAATGAATCAAAAACAAAAAATCACCATGAATTTTTATATCACTAAATTTTCGGCCAAGCCTTTAATTTGGGGAAAATTGTCCAATTCAAAATTCAATCCAATTAAACCTCAAATCAACATTACCCAATTGTTTTAAGTCATCCAATGAACAAAAAACAAAAAAATTACCAAGACATTTAGGGTTGTAAATTTTCGGCCAAGCCAAAGAAATTGGGGAAAATTGATCCAATCCAATTTTCTTGAAATTGATCATGCACAACTTCAATTAATCAACATCCAAGCATACTTAATCAAACAATTCAACCAAATCATGCTCAAATTGAGTTTGCCCAATTTTAAACCCTAAAAATTTCATGCTTGATATAAGCTCAAGATACCATTGTTGGTTTCTAATTAGGTCCCAAGAATGAAATCAAGCACAAAAACGCATGAATACAACAAATGAGAATGGCGGAAACATACTCACAATGAACGGATCTTACGACGCGAAGAACACAAGCCTTCAAGCTTCCTCAAAGGTCACGGCAGCAGCTCCCCTTGGCAGTGGACAGCACGGTGGTTGGTGGTGTGGCTCCTCCAAGATTCGGCCATGGAAGACCTCCATTGAAGCTCCAAGCTTCAAGCTTCCAAGCTCACGAAATCGGTTCCCTATCACCTTAGGAAGACTCAAGTGTGTGCTAGCACTTAGATTTTGCAACAAAACCTCCATTGAAGCTCCAAGCTTCAAGCTTCCAAGCTCACGAAATCGGTTCCCTATCACCTTAGGAAGACTCAAGTGTGTGCTAGCACTTAGATTTTGCAACAAAACCATCACATTTCTTCTCCTTGTTGCTCGGCAGAACCAGAAAAAGGAAGAAGAAAATGGCTCCAAGCCGAGAGAGAAGAATAGGGAAAATGGGTTTCCTTGAAACCGTGAAAGTGGAGAGAGAGTGAGGGGAAATAAAAAAGTGTATTTGGTTTTTATAATTTCCAAAATTAATAAACCATTTACCATTTTTAATTCCATAAAGTAAGCATTAAATGCTTGTCAATCAATACACATCAACTCACATCAATCAATTGTCAACTTGTCACATCACTCAAAGTGACATGGATTTGACGCTTGATGTGACTAATGATTTGACACTTGATTTGACTTGCGTGCCGCACTCGAATTCGAAATGCGAATGCGCTCGCAATCAATCCCGGGCTCGGGTTCGCTAATTCCAAATTAACGAATTTTCCTTTGCGACGTAATTAAACGATTACGCCTAGCGAAATCACTATTCACGTCGCAAACGAATTAATTCTAAATTAATTCGTTCGCCCGAATTAAAATCTAATTTTAATTCCATGCCGAAATCTAATTTCGTATAATATATCGAATATATTATTTTATCGATTAATTCCAAATTAATCGTTCTCTCTTTTTTATTAATATTTTATCCCAGATAAAATATCTCCGTAATTAATCCCAGATTAATTTTCTCTCTCATCTAATTAATCCCAGATTAATTAAAGTGCGAGTCATACATCATCGATGAATCTTCGGGAAGCGACCCATGAGATCCCCGGATATGTTGGCAGTAAATACGGTCGTCGGACTATCCGAACACGTAAGTACCAAGTACTACGTTTATACCGATTTACAAGACAAGGTTGGCTTCTAGCAAAGCGCCATGCATACCCAATTCTCCAGAAATATCCTTATAGGAATATGTGATCCATATCAAGCGTAGTATACCATAGTATTGTGCATGTCGATCCAGTATCGGATGTCCACGTGCTAGGCCTGTGGCTGGAATTGTGTCTGCCCCGTACGAAACACATATCCGATGTCTGGCAACTAGTCTCTATTATCGGATATACATGACCTAGTCATAATATCCCGATAGCTCGAGCATTTAAGAGAACAAGTTCCGTATCCTATGTGACCATCATCTCCATATGACTAGAGTGATACTTCCGTCTTAACATCACACCCAATACACTACGATTCTCAATATACCCAGCATTGGCGTACATAGAACCTGTTAAAGCCCTGGACGACCGCAACCAAAGTATATTGATTGTCGCAAGTATTAGCGATGCAAGTCTCAGGTTAAGACCAAATACACCTACCCTGATTGCAGACTCCCATAGACACATAGTCATACTACCAATGGGATTCCGCAGGGGTCTATCCAGAGCGAAGCTGTTTCCCGTACCATCGGTAAAACACAACCTCCTATTACACTTGCATGAGTATCCTATACCCAAATATATGAGAACTATGCTGTTGTGCCCTCACAACGCGCACAAGTGTAAGACTAGTCTTTTACGTATTTATCGATGTCTAATCTCGATAATACTCTGACTAGGGATATTTAATGATTTATCCTTCATGGACTGATACTGTCTCATATCATTCTCAGTCTAGGAACAAATCACAGGGACCTCCTATCATTTATATATCTTGGTGATCTAATCACAAATGATAAGAGTGCAATCTCATTTGTCACATAGTTAATTTGAACAACAACACCGTGATCTATACAAATAGTGACGCTATGGGTCATAATTGTCCAACAATGTAGTTTTTGTGATGTTTATAATTGAGAACTCAACCATGTTATATTAAAACTTCTAATGCAACTGAAACATTAAGACTGAGTTTTTGGCAAAGAATATAAGCCTGTATCATTAGCTTTTTATTCTCATTTACAATACTTTGCTTCTACAAACTACAAATTTATATTTCCCAACTGCAGATCCTTAATTCTATTTCTATTAACGTTGTATATATTCTTGTACTTATGGGGTGCATTAATACGCAATTAAGTGTTGAGGTGGGTGTTGCTAAACAGCTATGTAAGTGTTGTTAAAACTAATTAACATGATGCTTGTAAAATGTGAGGAATATTGTCAAGATTATGACAAGGGCATTTATTTTCTTTTTAGATGGAAAATGGACTTGTGGTATATGATTCAACTTTCTTATCTGCTTATGTAATGAAAATGTGTTTTATTTAACAATGTGTTTTATTTTGACAGTGATTTTACTCTTTTTTTAAATGTTAAAAAAGCATTGGTTTTTAAATATGTAGATTGATTATAGATATGGTACGGGGAGGACAGCCAGCTGGCCGAGGATGGGGAATTGAGCGGTCAGGCCAAAGGTCCTCATCACATTCTACACCAGAGGATGATAGACCCTCTGCAGTCACACCTACCCTATTTCTACTACTCATACATCAGCAGGATCGACTTCAGTTGGATCATCTCAAGCAGCACAAAGTTTAATGAGTTGTACCAAACTTATGATTATACCGGCTACTCATGATCAGTATGATTTTTGAAAGTTTATATTATTATTATTATTGTTATTGTGTTGTTGTCGTTGTTAATATTAATATTATTATTATTATTATTATTATTAAAAAACTTCTAAATATTTATTTACTATTTTATACGCAGGTTCATACATTCGGCCTCTCGCAGGATATGAGAAATATTTAAGGAGAAATTTGCAGAGGAGGGCACGCAGTGGACTAAAGTGCCTAATGAAATAAAAGAGTACTATTGGGATTAATTTCAAGTATATTATTATTATATGTAATGTATTATTTGTCATTGTTGATTACTAATTATATATTCAAATTCTTTTTACTTTTTCAAAAATTTTATCAGTGGGATTCTGCGCATGCGGTCGCTGTTAGGACTACATGGAATAATGTGTGTCAGAATCGGTATAACGATAAACTCTGTAAATGGTGCTATAAATATAAAGAAGGAGGGAAGCCACTCTGCATTCCAGATAATGTTTGGAACAAATGGCTGGAGTATTGGAGTAGTACAGTGTTTAAATTAAAATCTCAGCAAGCATAAAAAAATAGAAACACTGAGAAGGCTGGAGAAGGATCAGGTGTTTCTAAACACACCGGTGGCTCGAGGTCGACCATTCAACATTCTATTGATATGGTTAGATTTTTTAAACATGCGAACATTTTTTATTACTTTTATTATTCTTATTTATTCATTTTTTATTTTTTAAATAGGAATCTCAGTTAGGACGTGCACCTACAGGCTATGAGGTGTTTAAGCATATGCATACAAAAAAGGATGGTACTTTTGTTGACAAGAGATCAAGCGACATTAATGTAAATTTTTATTTATAAATTATAAATTATAAATTATAAATTTTTTCTTTTCAAAATCATTTTTGCTTTCTTATATATATATATTTTATTAATAGTAGGCTGCTGAGGAACAAATGACAGCGATTGCATCTCAGTTTTCAGAGGAGTCTGGTGAGCCTGAGACTCATCTTGACACCAATCGCCTATACTTAGATGTGGTTGGAGTGGATACTAAGAAACACCGAGTGTACGATCTTGGCTCTTTTGCATCGCTTTCATATCCAGATTCGTTACGCAGCTCAGGTAGTTCTCACTACGGTATGACTTTTGATGATACTTTTGAGCAGCGGGTACAAGAGCGAGTTAGGATTGAAATGCAGACTATACAACAACGACTGGATGAAGAGCAACGAAAGAGAAATGAAGAGATACACCGCCGACTAGAGGAAGAGCAGCGGAAGAGAAATGAAGAGGTGTTTGATCTCAAATAGAAGATGGCAGATGTGGAGCGGTATTTTCAGATGATGAGAGACTTGAGTTCACAGCCTTCCTCTTCAGGTCCACATGATCCTCCGACTGATTGTGAGCAGAGAGATAAGGAGAATTAACTTATATATATTTATTTTATGTTGTACTTTTTTACACATAACTTTTATGTAATAAAATTTTTATTTTAATATTTGTTATGTTTATTTTATAGTTTAATTAATTAATATATTTATAATATTAATAATATTGTTTAAAATAAATTTAATTTCTTTAAGAATTTAAAAAATAACAATTTCATTACAAAAATATGTTTCTAATTCATTTGTTACTGATTCACTAAATGGAAACGGAATTAGCGACGAAATTTTCCGTCGTTATTTTCTGTCTCTAATTCCGTTTCTATATTGAGACAGAAAATTCGTCTATACATAGAGACGAAATGGAGACGGAAATAATAATTCGTCGCTATATTAGCGATGAAATTTTCTGTTTCTAATTAGAGACGGAATATATTCCATCGCAAAATTTAGCGACAGATTAGTATTTCCGTCGCTATCATTTTTGCGACCAACATAACAGAGATGAAATTTTTTTCGTCTCTATTCCGTCGCTAACGTAAATTAGCGACAGATTAGAGACGGATATTTTCGTCTATATTTCCCAATTTTCTTGTAGTGGACTGTTTTTCGTTCCGGGGGTAATTCGGGAAAAACTACTTCTCGAACAAACTTCCTTCAAACAGTGAATTTGTTTGATTATTTGGGAACCAAAGCAAACTTAGCAAGAAATAAAGAAAAATGACTTAGCAAGCAATAAAGAAAACACAGAGATTAACGTGGTTCAGTGGAATGAATCCAACATACGTCAAAGTATGTAAAGGAATGAAAACTTTAATTACCAGCTCGGGTCAAACCAACTTGCCTTGTCTATCTTTAACACTAAGCTTTTTGTTATCTTTTACAAGTTGTGAAAATGCTAAAAATTGCTAGTAAATAATCATCCAACCTCTAAAATCGAGTATTCATCCTCCTTATATAGTGCATCTAAATCCACTATTACACAAATCTGCCATTCTACTAATGTTACACGTTCTGCCCACGTGACAGCCTGTAATACAACCACTTTCACGTTGTTTCGTGTGTTAGAAGCTTATCTTCTGTCCTATTCCCATCGCATCAACCTTCATGTAGGGCTTACGTCATCTGTACATAAGCACAAGATATGGAAAACCAAATGTCTATCCTCAGGTTGACATACCAAGATGTTTGGTGTTAGATCCTCTTCCTCTATTCTTTACAGGATCAGATCGGTATTCCATCGCTTCCCTTGCTTTCTCTCTACAACCCCTGATCGTTCTTGACAAGTGCTTGAAGGCTCATGAGCCTCATTTGCTTCTTCGTTTCAAGTAATGTTTATTTGGGTGTATGTGATTGTGCCTCTGTTGCCTTACTCCAAATCTCATTCCCTTAGTTATAAATATGAAAACATATCTCATGATAACCTCAGGCCAGTCTTCATCTACGCTGATATTACTGAATCTTATCGGGTTGGTTATTCATCTCGCCTCGGTCCCGGGTCCTTCTGCCCGACTGCGACCCTCAAAAGAACATAGGGCCCCCAGCTTGGTAAATGAAAACCCTTTTATACCCTTCTTCATATTTCAAAGTTCCTCGAGTGACGTGATCCTAGCAGCACATGATTCGGTCCAAAGCACAATTGATCCAATCCATATACTAGTTGGACCAATTACAAGACATAGAGCTCATAAGATCAAAGACGTTATGGCAGCCCTAGCCCAACGTCATGTAGCTGAATTGAACAAGCACGTTCGAGACCAATTGGGCTTCAAGGAAGAGAGTTCAAGAGTTATACATTTGACCCAAGTCATCGAGGAGCAGCATGAATCTGTTTATATTATTTAGGCTTATTTCCATTATACTATTATTTATTTGCATGTATGGAACAAACGTGGATGCCCGTTTTATTTATTAGTTGTGTTAGTTTATTTTTATTTATTTGTGGGTTTCAAAATGGGCTAAAAATTAGGAGTTATGGGTTTTAGTTGATAATTGGTAGTCTAGGGTTATTTTTGACTTTTTGGTATTTTTTAGGGTTTGAATATGTAACTATTTTTAAAGCCAAAACTTTCAATAGAAAAAACAACTTCCTTTTTTTAATCACCTTTTGTGCGTGAACAAAAATAAAAAATTTATAAAGGAGAGAAATTATCCCCAAAGTTCAGTGATTGAACAACGATTTATCAAATGGTTGACATCCTTTTGCTGGTAAAATTCATCAAACCATCTCCAAGGGTTTTCAAGGACATGTTCTTTGGGGGTCTACGGGATCTTGGAAGCGTTTTGTCTTTTCCGTATCAGATTCGTATCAATTGATATCAGAGTCAAATTCCAAGGTTTGGTTAATTTTTTTTTCCTTTTTTTTTTCGTTCGATTGTTCTCAATCCTTTTTTCATCACTTTTCGGTTTATGTTTTCATTATATTTATATATTTCCATCTTTGAGTCTATCATCCTGCAAAAAGAAAAAAAAAAAAAGAAAAAAAAAAAAAAAGAAAGAAAGAAAGACAAACAAATCTGCCTTGTGCATTTTATTTTATTTTATTATTTTATTTTTAATCATTGAGCAAGTGTGCCTGCAATAGTAATTGAATGGGGTGAATGCGTGTGTTAGTGACTAAAACAAAAAAAAATATCTCTTCTTTCTTTATTTTACATTTTGTTGCTTGTTGCTTGTTGCAGACTGTCAACCAAAACCAAAATTATATATGTTATTAATCTTCACGTCAATCACAAGTCACAATCAGCATACTTTGGACCATGGTGTTTGCTTTTGATAACTCTTCTGCAATTTGAAATATTGCCTGGGCTGCAAAAAAAAAAAAAAAAAAAAAACCAAAAAACTAAAAAAATAATTCGAAAAAAGGATTTGCATAGTGCCTACCACAAATTATTACACTTGTTTATTTTTTCACTCATATTGCACTCTAGTTTTAGGTTTTCTTGATTGAGTATCGTTGTTGCTTCTCAAGTCACATCTTACTCTACTTTTTTTTTTTTTGAAAGAAATAAAAATTTCATTAGAAAAAAGAGTTACAAGATAAAAGAAGAGGGAAAGTTTCCCCTCCATAAGCCCACATCAAAATTTTTACAAGCTAACTTTGCTAAATTGTGAGTTGCGACATTGCAAGCTCGAGGCCTAAATTGGACTCTAAAGAACTTTGATTCACCAATTAAATTTTGAATGTCGGTGATGATCCATTGAATTTCCTTGATACTTCTCATCTTTCCTTGCACCAGATTGATCACATTCTTCGAATCAGATTCAAAGATGATTTTCCCCGAGCTGATATTCAGCTGACTATTTGTTTTAATCCCCATCAGTAAAGCCTCTGCTTCAGCAAATTCAGGATCTCCTCTATATTGGCTTCTATGCAAGGCACATGCTAACACAGTTCCTAAACTATCTCTCACAATGGCGCCCAAACCCGCCATTCCCTGTTCCTCGCAATTGGTTGCATCAACATTAACCTTGATTTCATGCTCTGCAGGTGGAGTCCATGTTTCGTTATTGTTTGAATCATGATTGTCAAGCTGCAGATCATCTTAATCTACTTGATACCTTTATTCCTTTGATTCATTGTGGATTTTACTGACTTTTGGACTACACACGGATTGTGTAATCTATTGGTGTTAGCATTTGACATTGAGCGGATATTTGAGAGAGAGTGAAACACGAGAGCATGTGAGGTTTCCTTATTTAGTTAATTTATTTCTTTCTTGTTATTACTAACTTGTTTGTTAAGTAAGATGATAGAGAAAGATATGTACGTAGATGGGAGGTTTAATACTATGAAGAAAAATATAGCTGAGATTTCCAAGAGATGTTTGGGAATATGAACGCGACAATAGAGAGGTTGTCGAGGGAGGTTACTAGTTTCTAATTATCTAGTGTCCATTAGGAGGTTGAGGGGCCACAACAATATAGGCAGGAACAGACAGAGCACCAACCACCTAGGGTACCTATACCTGAGGTTGAGGCAGTGAATAATCAGGATGATATGGAAGCGTTGGATGAGTTCGAAGATAATGAGAATAAGTATAGACTGTGGGATAGGCGATATAAGAGGAGATATGACCGGCGGGATAAGAGGTTTGATGAGCGAAGAGGTTGTTAAAGAGGAGATAGAAGGGCCTACGTGGGAGAAAATAAACGATTTGGTGATAGATTTGGAGATAGATATGGGAGAGATGCATATGATGAGCATAATTATGACTACCGGAGGGAGCCTGATATGAGAGATCATGGTAGGATAGAGGATATTAATGGTGACCTAGGCAGCATCAAGATAAAAATTCCATATTTCCACGGCAGAAATGATCCAGAAGCGTACTTGGACTGTCAGAGAAAGATTGAGCCGATCCTTAATTTCCATATGTATTCTGATGAGAAGAAGGTGAAGTTGGCTGCAATTGAATTTATAGACTATACAGTGATTTGGTGGGATCAGTTGGTAACTAATAGGAGGAGGAACCATGAGAGGCAGTTGAGACTTGGGAGGGGTTAAAGGCTCTTATTTGTAGGAGGTTCATTCCAAGCCAGTATTACAGAGAGTTATATCAGAAGCTACAACATTTGTATCAGGGGTCGAAGAGTGTTGAGGACTATCATACAGATATGAAGGTTGCGATGATTAGGGCGAATGTGGTGGAGGATAAAGAAGCCACGATGGCTCGGTTTTTAGGTGGGTTAAATAAGAAGATTACGAGTGTAGTTGAGTTGCATCATTAAGTGGAGTTGAAAGATATGCTACATATGGCGATCAAGGTAGAAAGACAGTTGACGAAGAAATCTGCATCTAGATACACTACATATGGATCTTCTGCTTGGAAAGAGAAGTGGCCTAGTAACGAGCGGAGAGATGAGGATTTCAATAAATCCAAGACCAGTAGTGGTAAGGGAAAAGAAGTGGAGACTGGTAGAGTTAAAGTTAAGTCTAAAGTGGTAATTCTGAAGTTCAATGAGGTAAAATGTTTTAAGTGTTTAAGTATGGGACATTATGTTGGAGTGTACGCAGCGGAAGGTCGTGATGGAAGGCGAAAATGGTTTTTAAATATTTTAAAATTTTTCTGAGCGAATTAATAAATATCAAATATTTTTAATTCACCCAAATAAGTTTAAATATATTATTTATTAACATTTAATAACATAATATATTTCAAAACACGACAAACATAAACTCATACATGGGACCATTGCCCAAATAAATGACATAATATGCATAAAAATATATATAACTGTATACTCAACATTACTTTTCTTTACAACTCTGTTCTTGAACACTTTTAACACAAATTTACTATACAATATATGGTACTTGACTTTACTTTGACTCTGATTAGATCTGGTGTACTCAAACACCCGAGTGACTGCATCAGTATCCATCCTCTCGAGCTCATTTTCCGGGAATACCTGCAAAACAAAAATATTGGGAGTGGGGGAGTTAGATCGCTT